>JAKRVW010000005.1:0-292587 GCA_024086825.1 Abrus pulchellus subsp. cantoniensis | reverse complement strand
AGGAGAAGGTGGGGAGGAATTCTTCTTCTGAGTTCTAGGAGTGATATTCAAGGAGTTTCAGTGGCTTGAGACGAGTTTCGCACGTCTTCCTTTGCCGATAAGCAAAAGGGAACCAAAAGAGACCAAAAGTAGAACTCGGGTCCAAAGGTGTCAGAAAGTGACAGAAGGGGAGAAGGTGGTGAGAAATCCTTCCTCTGAGTTCTAGGAGTGATATTCAAGGAGTTTCAGTGGCTTGAGACGAGTTTCGCACGTCTTCCTTTGCCGGTAAGCAAAAGGGACCAAAAGAGACCAAAACTAGAACTTGGGTCCAAAGGCACCAGAAAGTGCAAGAACACGAGAATGTGGTAGTAAAGGCTTCCTTTGTGGCTTCGGAGTGAAATTCCAGGGGTTTCAGTGGCCTGAGACGAGTTTCGCACGACTTCCTTTGCCGGTAAGCAAAAAGGACCAAAAGAGACCAAAACTAGAACTCGGGTCCAAAGGTGCCAGAAAGTGACAGAAGGGGAGAAGGTGGTGAGGAATTCTTCCTCTGAGTTCTAGGAGTGATATTCAAGGAGTTTCAGTGGCTTGAGACGAGTTTCGCACGTCTTCTGTCTTAGGTAAGCAAAAGGGACCAAAAGAGACCAAAAGTAGAACTCGGGTCCAAAGGTGCCAGAAAGTGACAGAAGGGGAGAAGGTGGTGAGGAATTCTTCCTCTGAGTTCTAGGAGTGATATTCAAGGAGTTTCAGTGGCTTGAGACGAGTTTCGCACGTCTTCCTTTGCCGATAAGCAAAAGGGAACCAAAAGAGACCAAAACTCGAACTTGGGTCCAAAGGTACTAGAAAGTCCCAGAACGTGAGAAGGTGGTGGGAAAGCCTTCCTTTGAGTCCTAGGCGTGATATTCAAGGAGTTTTAGTGGCCTGAGACGAGTTTCGCAAGTCTCCCTTTGCCATTAAGCAAAAAGGGACCAAAAGAAACAAAAACTAGAACTTGGGTCCAAAGCCTCCAGAAAGTGCCAGAACGTGAGAAGGTGGTGGGAAAGCCTTCCTTTGAGTTCTAGGAGTGATATTCAAGGAGTTTCAGTGGCTTGAGACGAGTTTCGCACGTCTTCCTTTGCTGGTAAGCAAAAGGGACCAAAAGAGACCAAAACTGGAACTTGGGTCCAAAGACACCAGAAAGTGCAGAACGTGAAAATATGGTGGGAACGCCTTCGTTTGTGTCTTCGGAGTGATATTCAAGGAGTTTCAGTGGCTTGAGACGAGTTTCGCACGTCTTCCTTTGCCGGTAAGCAAAAGGGAACCAAAAGAGACCAAAATTGAAACTTGGGTCCAAAGGCACCAGAAAGTGCCAGAACGTGAGAAGGTGGTGGGAAAGCCTTCCTTTGAGTCCTAGGCGTGATATTGAAAGAGTTTTAGTGGCCTGAGACGAGTTTCACAAGTCTCCCTTTGCCAGTATGCAAAAGGGAACCAAAAGAGACCAAAACTGGAACTTGGGTCCAAAGGCACCAGAAAGTGCCAGAACGTGAGAAGGTGGTGGGAAAGCCTTCCTTTGAGTCCTAGGCGTGATATTCTAAGAGTTTTAGTGGCCTGAGACGTGTTTCGCAAGTCTCCCTTTGCCAGTAAGCAAAAAGGGACCAAAAGAGACCAAAACTGGAACTTGGGTCCAAAGGCGCCAGAAAGTGCCAGAAGGGGAGAAGGTGGTGAGAAATCCTTCCTTTGAGTTCTAGGAGTGATATTCAAGGAGTTTCAGTGGCTTGAGACAAGTTTCGCACGTCTTCCTTTTGGTAAACAAAAGGGAACCAAAAGAGACCAAAACTGGAACTTGGGTCCAAAGGCACCAGAAAGTGATAGAACGTGAGGTGGTGGAATAGCCTTCCTTGGAGTCCTAGGCGTGATATTCAAGGAGTTTTAGTGGCCTGAGACGAGTTTCGCATGTCTTCCTTTGCTGGTAAGCAAAAGGGAATCAAAAGAGACCAAAACTGGAACTTGGGTCCAAAGGTGCCAGAAAGTGCCAGAAGGGGAGAAGGTGGTGAGAAATCCTTCCTTTGAGTTCTAGGAGTGATATTCAAGGAGTTTCAGGTACTTGAGACGAGTTTCGCACGTCTTCCATTGCCGGTAAGCAAAAGGGATCCCAAAGAGACCAAAACTGGAACTTGGGTCCAAAGGCACCAGAAAGTGCCAGAAGGTGAGAAGGTGGTGGGAAAGCCTTCCTTTGAGTCCTAGGCGTGATAGTCAAGGAGTTTTAGTGGCCTTAGACGAGTTTCACATGTCTCCCTTTGCCAGTAAGCAAAAAGGGACCAAAAGAGACCAAAACTAGAACTTGTGTCCAAAGCCTCCAGAAAGTGCCAGAATGTGAGAATGTGGTGGGAAAGGCTTCCTTTGTATCTTCGGATTGATATTCCAGGAGTTTCAGTGGCCTGTGACGAGTTTCGCATGACTTCCTTTGCCTGTAAGCAAAAAGGGACCAAAAGAGACCAAAACTAGAACTCGGGTCCAAGGTTGCCAGAAAGTGACAGAAGGGGAGAAGGTGGTGAGAAATACTTCGTCTGAGTTCTAGGAGTGATATTCAAGGAGTTTCAGCGGCTTGAGACGAGTTTCGCACGTCTTCCTTTGCTTAGGTAAGCAAAAGGGAACCAAAAGAGACCAAAACTGGAACTTGGGTCCAAAGGCACCAGAAAGTGCCAGAAGGTGAGAAGGTGGTGGGAAAGCCTTCCTTTGAGTCCTAGGCGTGATATTCAAGGAGTTTTAGTGGCCTTAGACGAGTTTCACATGTCTCCCTTTGCCAGTAAGCAAAAAGGGACCAAAAGAGACCAAAACTAGAACTCGGGTCCAAAGGTGCCAGAAAGTGCCAAAAGGGGAGAAGGTGGTGAGAAATCCTTCCTCTGAATTCTAGGAGTGATATTCAAGGGGTTTCAGTGCCTTGAGACGAGTTTCGCACGTCTTCCTTTGTCGGTAAGCAAAAAGGACCAAAAGAGACCAAAACTAGAACTCGGGTCCAAAGGTGCCAGAAAGTGACAGAAGGGGAGAAGGTGGTGAGAAATCCTTCCTCTGAGCTCTAGGAGTGATATTCAAGGAGTTTCGGTGCCTTGAGACGAGTTTCGCACGTCTTCCTTTGCCTGTAAGCAAAAGCGAACCAAAAGAGACCAAAACTGGAACTTAGGTCCAAAGGCACCAGAAAGTGCCAGAACGTGAGAATGTAGTGGTAAAGCCTTCCTTTGAGTCCTAGGCGTGATATTCTAAGAGTTTTAGTGGCCTGAGACGTGTTTCGCAAGTCTCCCTTTGCCAGTAAGCAAAAAGGGACCAAAAGAGACCAAAACTGGAACTTGGGTCCAAAGGCGCCAGAAAGTGCCAGAACGGGAGAAGGTGGTGAGAAATCCTTCCTTTGAGTTCTAGGAGTGATATTCAAGGAGTTTCAGTGGCTTGAGACAAGTTTCGCACGTCTTCCTTTGTTGGTAAGCAAAAGGGAACCAAAAGAGACCAAAACTGGAACTTGGGTCCAAAGGCACCAGAAAGTGATAGAACGTGAGAAGGTGGTGGAATAGCCTTCCTTGGAGTCCTAGGCGTGATATTCAAGGAGTTTTAGTGGCCTGAGACGAGTTTCGCATGTCTTCCTTTGCTGGTAAGCAAAAGGGAATCAAAAGAGACCAAAACTGGAACTTGGGTCCAAAGGTGCCAGAAAGTGCCAGAAGGGGAGAAGGTGGTGAGAAATCCTTCCTTTGAGTTCTAGGAGTGATATTCAAGGAGTTTCAGGTACTTGAGACGAGTTTCGCACGTCTTCCATTGCCGGTAAGCAAAAGGGATCCCAAAGAGACCAAAACTGGAACTTGGGTCCAAAGGCACCAGAAAGTGCCAGAAGGTGAGAAGGTGGTGGGAAAGCCTTCCTTTGAGTCCTAGGCGTGATATTCAAGGAGTTTTAGTGGCATTAGACGAGTTTCACATGTCTCCCTTTGCCAGTAAGCAAAAAGGGACCAAAAGAGACCAAAACTAGAACTTGGGTCCAAAGCCGCCAGAAAGTGCCAGAAGGGGAGAAGGTGGGGAGAAATCCTTCCTTTGAGTTCTAGGAGTGATATTCAAGGAGTTTCAATGGCTTGAGACGAGTTTCGCACGTCTTCCTTTGCCGGTAAGCAAAAAGGACCAAAAGAGACCAAAACTAGAACTTGGGTCCAAAGGCACCAGAAAGAGCAAGATCATGAGAATGTGGTGGGAAAGGCTTCCTTTGTGGCTTCGGAGTGATATTCCAGGAGTTTCAGTGGCCTGAGACGAGTTTCGCACGAGTTCCTTTGCCGGTAAGCAAAAAGGACCAAAAGAGACCAAAACTAGAACTCGGGTCCAAAGGTGCCAGAAAGTGACAGAAGGGGAGAAGGTGGTGAGGAATTCTTCCTCTGAGTTCTAGGAGTGATATTCAAGGAGTTTCAGTGGCTTGAGACGAGTTTCGCACGTCTTCCTTTGCCGATAAGCAAAAGGGAACCAAAAGAGACCAAAAGTAGAACTCGGGTCCAAAGGTGTCAGAAAGTGACAGAAGGGGAGAAGGTGGTGAGAAATCCTTCCTCTGAGTTCTAGGAGTGATATTCAAGGAGTTTCAGTGGCTTGAGACGAGTTTCGCACGTCTTCCTTTGCCGGTAAGCAAAAAGGACCAAAAGAGACCAAAACTAGAACTTGGGTCCAAAGGCACCAGAAAGTGCAAGAACATGAGAATGTGGTGGGAAAGGCTTCCTTTGTGGCTTCGGAGTGATATTCCAGGAGTTTCAGTGGCCTGAGACGAGTTTCGCACGACTTCCTTTGCCGGTAAGCAAAAAGGACCAAAAGAGACAAAAACTAGAACTCGGGTCCAAAGGTGCCAGAAAGTGACAGAAGGGGAGAAGGTGGTGAGGAATTCTTCCTCTGAGTTCTAGGAGTGATATTCAAGGAGTTTCAGTGGCTTGAGACGAGTTTCGCACGTCTTCCTGTGCCGGTAAGCAAAAGGGACCAAAAGAGACCAAAAGTAGAACTCGGGTCCAAAGGTGCCAGAAAGTGACAGAAGGGGAGAAGGTGGTGAGAAATCCTTCCTCTGAGTTCTAGGAGTGATATTCAAGGAGTTTCAGTGGCTTGAGAGGAGTTTCGCACGTCTTCCTTTGCCGATAAGCAAAAGGGAACCAAAAGAGACCAAAACTCGAACTTGGGTCCAAAGGCACTAGAAAGTCCCAGAACGTGAGAAGGTGGTGGGAAAGCCTTCCTTTGAGTCCTAGGCGTGATATTCAAGGAGTTTTAGTGGCCTGAGACGAGTTTCGCAAGTCTCCCTTTGCCAGTAAGCAAAAAGGGACCAAAAGAAACAAAAACTGGAACTTGGGTCCAAAGCCTCCAGAAAGTGCCAGAACGTGAGAAGGTGGTGGGAAAGCCTTCCTTTGAGTTCTAGGAGTGATATTCAAGGAGTTTCAGTGGCTTGAGACGAGTTTCGCACGTCTTCCTTTGCCAGTAAGCAAAAGGGAAACAAAAGAGACCAAAACTGGAACTTGGGTCCAAAGGCACCAGAAAGTGCAGAACGTGAAAATGTCGTGGGAACGCCTTCGTTTGTGTCTTCGGAGTGATATTCAAGGAGTTTCAGTGGCTTGAGACAAGTTTCGCACGTCTTCCTTTGCCGGTAAGCAAAAGGGAACCAAAAGAGACCAAAATTGAAACTTGGGTCCAAAGGCACCAGAAAGTGCCAGAACGTGAGAAGGTGGTGGGAAAGCCTTCCTTTGAGTCCTAGGCGTGATATTGAAAGAGTTTTAGTGGCCTGAGACGAGTTTCACAAGTCTCCCTTTGCCAGTATGCAAAAGGGAACCAAAAGAGACCAAAACTGGAACTTGGGTCCAAAGGCACCAGAAAGTGCCAGAACGTGAGAAGGTGGTGGGAAAGCCTTCCTTTGAGTCCTAGGCGTGATATTCTAAGAGTTTTAGTGGCCTGAGACGTGTTTCGCAAGTCTCCCTTTGCCAGTAAGCAAAAAGGGACCAAAAGAGACCAAAACTGGAACTTGGGTCCAAAGGCGCCAGAAAGTGCCAGAAGGGGAGAAGGTGGTGAGAAATCCTTCCTTTGAGTTCTAGGAGTGATATTCAAGGAGTTTCAGTGGCTTGAGACAAGTTTCGCACGTCTTCCTTTGCTGGTAAACAAAAGGGAACCAAAAGAGACCAAAACTGGAACTTGGGTCCAAAGGCACCAGAAAGTGATAGAACGTGAGGTGGTGGAATAGCCTTCCTTGGAGTCCTAGGCGTGATATTCAAGGAGTTTTAGTGGCCTGAGACGAGTTTCGCATGTCTTCCTTTGCTGGTAAGCAAAAGGGAATCAAAAGAGACCAAAACTGGAACTTGGGTCCAAAGGTGCCAGAAAGTGCCAGAAGGGGAGAAGGTGGTGAGAAATCCTTCCTTTGAGTTCTAGGAGTGATATTCAAGGAGTTTCAGGTACTTGAGACGAGTTTCGCACGTCTTCCATTGCCGGTAAGCAAAAGGGATCCCAAAGAGACCAAAACTGGAACTTGGGTCCAAAGGCACCAGAAAGTGCCAGAAGGTGAGAAGGTGGTGGGAAAGCCTTCCTTTGAGTCCTAGGCGTGATAGTCAAGGAGTTTTAGTGGCCTTAGACGAGTTTCACATGTCTCCCTTTGCCAGTAAGCAAAAAGGGACCAAAAGAGACCAAAACTAGAACTTGTGTCCAAAGCCTCCAGAAAGTGCCAGAATGTGAGAATGTGGTGGGAAAGGCTTCCTTTGTATCTTCGGAGTGATATTCCAGGAGTTTCAGTGGCCTGTGACGAGTTTCGCATGACTTCCTTTGCCTGTAAGCAAAAAGGGACCAAAAGAGACCAAAACTAGAACTCGGGTCCAAGGTTGCCAGAAAGTGACAGAAGGGGAGAAGGTGGTGAGAAATACTTCGTCTGAGTTCTAGGAGTGATATTCAAGGAGTTTCAGCGGCTTGAGACGAGTTTCGCACGTCTTCCTTTGCCGGTAAGCAAAAGGGAACCAAAAGAGACCAAAACTGGAACTTGGGTCCAAAGGCACCAGAAAGTGCCAGAAGGTGAGAAGGTGGTGGGAAAGCCTTCCTTTGAGTCCTAGGCGTGATATTCAAGGAGTTTTAGTGGCCTTAGACGAGTTTCACATGTCTCCCTTTGCCAGTAAGCAAAAAGGGACCAAAAGAGACCAAAACTAGAACTCGGGTCCAAAGGTGCCAGAAAGTGCCAAAAGGGGAGAAGGTGGTGAGAAATCCTTCCTCTGAATTCTAGGAGTGATATTCAAGGGGTTTCAGTGCCTTGAGACGAGTTTCGCACGTCTTCCTTTGTCGGTAAGCAAAAAGGACCAAAAGAGACCAAAACTAGAACTCGGGTCCAAAGGTGCCAGAAAGTGACAGAAGGGGAGAAGGTGGTGAGAAATCCTTCCTCTGAGCTCTAGGAGTGATATTCAAGGAGTTTCGGTGCCTTGAGACGAGTTTCGCACGTCTTCCTTTGCCTGTAAGCAAAAGCGAACCAAAAGAGACCAAAACTGGAACTTAGGTCCAAAGGCACCAGAAAGTGCCAGAACGTGAGAATGTAGTGGTAAAGCCTTCCTTTGTGTCTTCGGAGTGATATTCAAGGTGTTTCAGTGGCCTGAGACGAGTTTCGCACGACTTCCTTTGCCGGTAAGCAAAAGGGAACCTAAAGAGACCAAAACTGGAACTTGGGTCTAAATGCACCAGAAAGTGCCAGAACGTGAGAAGGTGGTGGGAAAGCCTTCCTTTGAGTCCTAGGCGTGATATTCTAAGAGTTTTAGTGGCCTAAGACGATTTTTGCAAGTTTCCCTTTGCGAGTAAGAAAAAAGGGACCAAAAGAGACCAAAACTGGAACTTGGGTCCAAAGGCGCCAGAAAGTGCCAGAAGGGGAGAAGGTGATGAGAAATCATTCCTTTGAGTTCTAGGAGTGATATTCAAGGAGTTTCAGTGGCTTGAGACGAGTTTCGCACGTCTTCCTTTGCCGGTAAGCAAAAGGGAACGTAAAGAGACCAAAACTGGAACTTGGGTCCAAAGGCACCAGAAAGTGCCAGAACGTGAGAATGTGGTGGGAAATCCTTCCTCTGTGTCTTCGGAGTGATATTCAAGGAGTTTCAGTGGCCTGAGACGAGTTTCGCACGACTTCTTTTGCCGGTAAGCAAAAAGGGACCAAAAGAGACCAAAACTAGAACTTGGGTCCAAAGGTGCCAGAAAGTGACAGAAGGGGAGAAGGTGGTGAGAAAGCCTTCCTTTGAGTTCTAGGAGTGATATTCAAGGAGTTTCAGTAGCTTGAGACGAGTTTCGCACGACTTCCTTTGCCGGTAAGCAAAAAGGGACCAAAAGAGACCAAAGCTAGAACTTGGGTCCAAAGGTGCCAGAAAGTGACAGAAGGGGAGAAGGTGGTGAGAAATCCTTCCTTTGAGTTCTAGGAGTGATATTCAAGGAGTTTCAGCGGCTTGAGACGAGTTTCGCACGTCTTCCTTTGCCGGTAAGCAAAAGGGAATCTAAAGAGACCAAAACTGGAACTTGGGTCCAAATGCACCAGAAAGTACCAGAACGTGAGAAGGTGGTGGAAAGCCTTCCTTTGAGTCCTAGGCGTGATATTCTAAGAGTTTTAGTGGCCTGAGACGATTTTCGCAAGTCTCCCTTTGCGAGTAAGAGAAAAGGGACCAAAAGAGAGCAAAACTGGAACTTGGGTCCAAAGGCGCCAGAAAGTGCCAGAAGGGGAGAAGGTGGTGAGAAATCATTCCTTTGAGTTCTAGGAGTGATATTCAAGGAGTTTCAGTGGCTTGAGACGAGTTTCGCACGTCTTCCTTTGCCGGTAAGCAAAAGGGAACCAAAAGAGACCAAAACTGGAACTTGGGTCCAAAGGCACCAGAAAGTGCCAGAAGGTGAGAAGGTGGTGGGAAAGCCTTCCTTTGAGTCCTAGGCGTGTTATTCAAGGAGTTTTAGTGGCCTTAGACGAGTTTCACATGTCTCCCTTTGCCAGTAAGCAAAAAGGGACCAAAAGAGACCAAAACTAGAACTCGGGTCCAAAGGTGCCAGAAAGTGCCAAAAGGGGAGAAGGTGGTGAGAAATCCTTCCTCTGAATTCTAGGAGTGATATTCAAGGGGTTTCAGTGCCTTGAGACGAGTTTCGCACGTCTTCCTTTGTCGGTAAGCAAAAAGGACCAAAAGAGACCAAAACTAGAACTCGGGTCCAAAGGTGCCAGAAAGTGACAGAAGGGGAGAAGGTGGTGAGAAATCCTTCCTATGAGAGCTAGGAGTGATATTCAAGGAGTTTAGGTGCCTTGAGACGAGTTTCGCACGTCTTCCTTTGCCTGTAAGCAAAAGCGAACCAAAAGAGACCAAAACTGGAACTTAGGTCCAAAGGCACCAGAAAGTGCCAGAACGTGAGAATGTAGTGGTAAAGCCTTCCTTTGTGTCTTCGGAGTGATATTCAAGGTGTTTCAGTGGCCTGAGACGAGTTTCGCACGACTTCCTTTGCCGGTAAGCAAAAGGGAACCTAAAGAGACCAAAACTGGAACTTGGGTCTAAATGCACCAGAAAGTGCCAGAACGTGAGAAGGTGGTGGGAAAGCCTTCCTTTGAGTCCTAGGCGTGATATTCTAAGAGTTTTAGTGGCCTAAGACGATTTTCGCAAGTTTCCCTTTGCGAGTAAGAAAAAAGGGACCAAAAGAGACCAAAACTGGAACTTGGGTCCAAAGGCGCCAGAAAGTGCCAGAAGGGGAGAAGGTGATGAGAAATCATTCCTTTGAGTTCTAGGAGTGATATTCAAGGAGTTTCAGTGGCTTGAGACGAGTTTCGCACGTCTTCCTTTGCCGGTAAGCAAAAGGGAACGTAAAGAGACCAAAACTGGAACTTGGGTCCAAAGGCACCAGAAAGTGCCAGAACGTGAGAATGTGGTGGGAAATCCTTCCTCTGTGTCTTCGGAGTGATATTCAAGGAGTTTCAGTGGCCTGAGACGAGTTTCGCACGACTTCTTTTGCCGGTAAGCAAAAAGGGACCAAAAGAGACCAAAACTAGAACTTGGGTCCAAAGGTGCCAGAAAGTGACAGAAGGGGAGAAGGTGGTGAGAAAGCCTTCCTTTGAGTTCTAGGAGTGATATTCAAGGAGTTTCAGTGGCTTGAGACGAGTTTCGCACGACTTCCTTTGCCGGTAAGCAAAAAGGGACCAAAAGAGACCAAAGCTAGAACTTGGGTCCAAAGGTGCCAGAAAGTGACAGAAGGGGAGAAGGTGGTGAGAAATCCTTCCTTTGAGTTCTAGGAGTGATATTCAAGGAGTTTCAGCGGCTTGAGACGAGTTTCGCACGTCTTCCTTTGCCGGTAAGCAAAAGGGAATCTAAAGAGACCAAAACTGGAACTTGGGTCCAAATGCACCAGAAAGTACCAGAACGTGAGAAGGTGGTGGAAAGCCTTCCTTTGAGTCCTAGGCGTGATATTCTAAGAGTTTTAGTGGCCTGAGACGATTTTCGCAAGTCTCCCTTTGCGAGTAAGAAAAAAGGGACCAAAAGAGAGCAAAACTGGAACTTGGGTCCAAAGGCGCCAGAAAGTGCCAGAAGGGGAGAAGGTGGTGAGAAATCATTCCTTTGAGTTCTAGGAGTGATATTCAAGGAGTTTCAGTGGCTTGAGACGAGTTTCGCACGTCTTCCTTTGCCGGTAAGCAAAAGGGAACCAAAAGAGACCAAAACTGGAACTTGGGTCCAAAGGCACCAGAAAGTTCCAGAACGTGAGAAGGTGGTGAAAAATCCTTCCTTTGAGTTCTAGGAGTGATATTCAAGGAGTTTCATTTGCTTGAGACGAGTTTCGCACGTCTTCCTTTGCCGGTAAGCAAAAGGGAACCAAAAAAGACCAAAACTGGAACTTGGGTCCAAAGGCACCAGAAAGTGCCAGAACGTGAGAATGTGGTTGGAAATCCTTCCTCTGTGTCTTCGGAGTGATATTCAAGGAGTTTCAGTGGCCTAAGACGAGTTTCGCACGACTTCCTTTGCCGGTAAGCAAAAAGGGACCAAAAGAGACCAAAACTAGAACTTGGGTACAAAGGTGCCAGAAAGTGACAGAAGGGGAGAAGGTGGTGAGAAAGCCTTCCTTTGAGTTCTAGGAGTGATATTCAAGGAGTTTCAGTAGCTTGAGACGAGTTTCGCACGTCTTCCTTTGCCGGTAAGCGAAAAGGGACCAAAAGAGACCAAAGCTAGAACTTGGGTCCAAAGGTGCCAGAAAGTGACAGAAGGGGAGAAGGTGGTGAGAAATCCTTCCTTTGAGTTCTAGGAGTGATATTCAAGGAGTTTCAGCGGCTTGAGACGAGTTTCGCACGTCTTCCTTTGCCGGTAAGCAAAAGGGAACCTAAAGAGACCAAAACTGGAACTTGGGTCCAAATGCACCAGAACGTGCAAGAAGGTGAGAAGGTGGTGGGAAAGCCTTCCTTTGAGTCCTAGGCGTGATATTCTAAGAGTTTTAGTGGCCTGAGACGATTTTCGCAAGTCTCCCTTTGCGATTAAGAAAAACGAGACCAAAACTGGAACTTGGGTCCAAAGGCGCCAGAAAGTGCCAGAAGGGGAGAAGGTGGTGAGAAATCATTCCTTTGAGTTCTAGGAGTGATATTCAAGGAGTTTCAGTGGCTTGAGACGAGTTTCGCACGTCTTCCTTTGCCGGTAAGCAAAAAGGAACCAAAAGAGACCAAAACTGGAACTTGGGTCCAAAGGCACCAGAAAGTGCCAGAACGTGAGAAGGTGGTGAAAAATCCTTCCTTTGAGTTCTAGGAGTGATATTCAAGGAGTTTCAGTTGCTTGAGACGAGTTTCGCACGTCTTCCTTTGCCTGTAAGCAAAAGGGAACCAAAAAAGACCTAAACTGGAACTTGGGTCCAAAGGCACCAGAAAGTGCCAGAACGTGAGAATGTGGTGGGAAATCCTTCCTCTGTGTCTTCGGATTGATATTCAAGGAGTTTCAGTGGCCTGAGACGAGTTTCGCACGACTTCCTTTGCCGGTAAGCAAAAAGGGACCAAAAGAGACCAAAACTAGAACTTGGGTCCAAAGGTGCCAGAAAGTGACAGAAGGGGAGAAGGTGGTGAGAAAGCCTTCCTTTGAGTTCTAGGAGTGATATTCAAGGATTTTCAGTGGCTTGAGACGAGTTTCGCACGACTTCCTTTGCCGGTAAGCAAAAAGGGACCAAAAGAGACCAAAGCTAGAACTTGGGTCCAAAGGTGCCAGAAAGTGACAGAAGGGGAGAAGGTGGTGAGAAATCCTTCCTTTGAGTTCTAGGAGTGATATTCAAGGAGTTTCAGTGGCTTGAGACGAGTTTCGCACGTCTTCCTTTGCGGGTAAGCAAAAGGGAATCTAAAGAGACCAAAACTGGAACTTGGGTCCAAATGCACCAGAAAGTACCAGAACGTGAGAAGGTGGTGGAAAGCCTTCCTTTGAGTCCTAGGCGTGATATTCTAAGAGTTTTAGTGGCCTGAGACGATTTTCGCAAGTCTCCCTTTGCGAGTAAGAAAAAAGGGACCAAAAGAGAGCAAAACTAGAACTTGGGTCCAAAGGCGCCAGAAAGTGCCAGAAGGGGAGAAGGTCGTGAGAAATCATTCCTTTGAGTTCTAGGAGTGATATTCAAGGAGTTTCAGTGGCTTGAGACGAGTTTCGCACGTCTTCCTTTGCCGGTAAGCAAAAGGGAACCAAAAGAGACCAAAACTGGAACTTGGGTCCAAAGGCACCAGAAAGTGCCAGAACGTGAGAAGGTGGTGAAAAATCCTTCCTTTGAGTTCTAGGAGTGATATTCAAGGAGTTTCAGTTGCTTGAGACGAGTTTCGCACGTCTTCCTTTGCCGGTAAGCAAAAGGGAACCAAAAAAGACCAAAACTGGAACTTGGGTCCAAAGGCACCAGAAAGTGCCAGAACGTGAGAATGTGGTTGGAAATCCTTCCTCTGTGTCTTCGGAGTGATATTCAAGGAGTTTCAGTGGCCTAAGACGAGTTTCGCACGACTTCCTTTGCCGGTAAGCAAAAAGGGACCAAAAGAGACCAAAACTAGAACTTGGGTACAAAGGTGCCAGAAAGTGACAGAAGGGGAGAAGGTGGTGAGAAAGCCTTCCTTTGAGTTCTAGGAGTGATATTCAAGGAGTTTTAGTGGCTTGAGACGAGTTTCGCACGTCTTCCTTTGCCGGTAAGCGAAAAGGGACCAAAAGAGACCAAAGCTAGAACTTGGGTCCAAAGGTGCCAGAAAGTGACAGAAGGGGAGAAGGTGGTGAGAAATCCTTCCTTTGAGTTCTAGGAGTGATATTCAAGGAGTTTCAGTGGCTTGAGACGAGTTTCGCACGTCTTCCTTCTTAGGGTAAGCAAAAGGGAACCTAAAGAGACCAAAACTGGAACTTGGGTCCAAATGCACCAGAACGTGCAAGAAGGTGAGAAGGTGGTGGGAAAGCCTTCCTTTGAGTCCTAGGCGTGATATTCTAAGAGTTTTAGTGGCCTGAGACGAGTTTCGCACGTCTTCCTTTGCCGGTAAGCAAAAGGGAACCAAAAGAGACCAAAACTGGAACTTGGGTCCAAAGGCACCAGAAAGTGCCAGAAGGTGAGAAGGTGGTGAGAAATCCTTCCTTTGAGTTCTAGGAGTGATATTCAAGGAGTTTCAGTGGCTTGAGACGAGTTTCGCACGTCTTCCTTTGCCGGTAAGCAAAAAGGAACCAAAAGAGACCAAAACTGGAACTTGGGTCCAAAGGCACCAGAAAGTGCCAGAACGTGAGAATGTGGTGGGAAATCCTTCCTCTGTGTCTTCGGAGTGATATTCAAGGAGTTTCAGTGGCCTGAGACGAGTTTCGCACGACTTCCTTTGCCGGTAAGCAAAAGGGAACCAAAAAAGACCAAAACTGGAACTTGGGTCCAAAGGCACCAGAAAGTGCCAGAACGTGAGAATGTGGTTGGAAATCCTTCCTTTGTGTCTTCGGAGTGATATTCAAGGAGTTTCGGTGGCCTAAGACGAGTTTCGCACGACTTCCTTTGCTTAGGTAAGCAAAAAGGACCAAAAGAGACCAAAACTAGAACTTGGGTACAAAGGTGCCAGAAAGTGACAGAAGGGGAGAAGGTGGTGAGAAAGCCTTCCTTTGAGTTCTAGGAGTGATATTCAAGGAGTTTCAGTAGCTTGAGACGAGTTTCGCACGTCTTCCTTTGCCGGTAAGCGAAAAGGGACCAAAAGAGACCAAAGCTAGAACTTGGGTCCAAAGGTGCCAGAAAGTGACAGAAGGGGAGAAGGTGGTGAGAAATCCTTCCTTTGAGTTCTAGGAGTGATATTCAAGGAGTTTCAGTGGCTTGAGACGAGTTTCGCACGTCTTCCTTTGCCGGTAAGCAAAAGGGAACCTAAAGAGACCAAAAGCTGGAACTTGGGTCCAAATGCACCGAACGTGCAAGAAGGTGAGAAGGTGGTGGGAAAGCCTTCCTTTGAGTCCTAGGCGTGATATTCTAAGAGTTTTAGTGGCCTGAGACGATTTTCGCAAGTCTCCCTTTGCGATTAAGAAAAACGAGACCAAAACTGGAACTTGGGTCCAAAGGCGCCAGAAAGTGCCAGAAGGGGAGAAGGTGGTGAGAAATCATTCCTTTGAGTTCTAGGAGTGATATTCAAGGAGTTTCAGTGGCTTGAGACGAGTTTCGCACGTCTTCCTTTGCCGGTAAGCAAAAAGGAACCAAAAGAGACCAAAACTGGAACTTGGGTCCAAAGGCACCAGAAAGTGCCAGAACGTGAGAAGGTGGTGAAAAATCCTTCCTTTGAGTTCTAGGAGTGATATTCAAGGAGTTTCAGTTGCTTGAGACGAGTTTCGCACGTCTTCCTTTGCCTGTAAGCAAAAGGGAACCAAAAAAGACCTAAACTGGAACTTGGGTCCAAAGGCACCAGAAAGTGCCAGAACGTGAGAATGTGGTGGGAAATCCTTCCTCTGTGTCTTCGGAGTGATATTCAAGGAGTTTCAGTGGCCTGAGACGAGTTTCGCACGACTTCCTTTGCCGGTAAGCAAAAGGGAACCAAAAAAGACCAAAACTGGAACTTGGGTCCAAAGGTGCCAGAAAGTGACAGAAGGGGAGAAGGTGGTGAGAAAGCCTTCCTTTGAGTTCTAGGAGTGATATTCAAGGATTTTCAGTGGCTTGAGACGAGTTTCGCACGACTTCCTTTGCCGGTAAGCAAAAAGGGACCAAAAGAGACCAAAGCTAGAACTTGGGTCCAAAGGTGCCAGAAAGTGACAGAAGGGGAGAAGGTGGTGAGAAATCCTTCCTTTGAGTTCTAGGAGTGATATTCAAGGAGTTTCAGTGGCTTGAGACGAGTTTCGCACGTCTTCCTTTGCCGGTAAGCAAAAGGGAATCTAAAGAGACCAAAACTGGAACTTGGGTCCAAATGCACCAGAAAGTACCAGAACGTGAGAAGGTGGTGGAAAGCCTTCCTTTGAGTCCTAGGCGTGATATTCTAAGAGTTTTAGTGGCCTGAGACGATTTTCGCAAGTCTCCCTTTGCGAGTAAGAAAAAGGGACCAAAAGAGAGCAAAGCTGGAACTTGGGTCCAAAGGCGCCAGAAAGTGCCAGAAGGGGAGAAGGTGGTGAGAAATCATTCCTTTGAGTTCTAGGAGTGATATTCAAGGAGTTTCAGTGGCTTGAGACGAGTTTCGCACGTCTTCCTTTGCCGGTAAGCAAAAGGGAACCAAAAGAGACCAAAACTGGAACTTGGGTCCAAAGGCACCAGAAAGTTCCAGAACGTGAGAAGGTGGTGAAAAATCCTTCCTTTGAGTTCTAGGAGTGATATTCAAGGAGTTTCATTTGCTTGAGACGAGTTTCGCACGTCTTCCTTTGCCGGTAAGCAAAAGGGAACCAAAAAAGACCAAAACTGGAACTTGGGTCCAAAGGCACCAGAAAGTGCCAGAACGTGAGAATGTGGTTGGAAATCCTTCCTCTGTGTCTTCGGAGTGATATTCAAGGAGTTTCAGTGGCCTAAGACGAGTTTCGCACGACTTCCTTTGCCGGTAAGCAAAAAAGGACCAAAAGAGACCAAAACTAGAACTTGGGTACAAAGGTGCCAGAAAGTGACAGAAGGGGAGAAGGTGGTGAGAAAGCCTTCCTTTGAGTTCTAGGAGTGATATTCAAGGAGTTTCAGTAGCTTGAGACGAGTTTCGCACGTCTTCCTTTGCCGGTAAGCGAAAAGGGACCAAAAGAGACCAAAGCTAGAACTTGGGTCCAAAGGTGCCAGAAAGTGACAGAAGGGGAGAAGGTGGTGAGAAATCCTTCCTTTGAGTTCTAGGAGTGATATTCAAGGAGTTTCAGCGGCTTGAGACGAGTTTCGCACGTCTTCCTTTGCCGGTAAGCAAAAGGGAACCTAAAGAGACCAAAACTGGAACTTGGGTCCAAATGCACCAGAACGTGCAAGAAGGTGAGAAGGTGGTGGGAAAGCCTTCCTTTGAGTCCTAGGCGTGATATTCTAAGAGTTTTAGTGGCCTGAGACGATTTTCGCAAGTCTCCCTTTGCGATTAAGAAAAACGAGACCAAAACTGGAACTTGGGTCCAAAGGCGCCAGAAAGTGCCAGAAGGGGAGAAGGTGGTGAGAAATCATTCCTTTGAGTTCTAGGAGTGATATTCAAGGAGTTTCAGTGGCTTGAGACGAGTTTCGCACGTCTTCCTTTGCTTAGGTAAGCAAAAAGGAACCAAAAGAGACCAAAACTGGAACTTGGGTCCAAAGGCACCGAAAGTGCCGAACGTGAGAAGGTGGTGAAAAATCCTTCCTTTGAGTTCTAGGAGTGATATTCAAGGAGTTTCGGTGGCTTGAGACGAGTTTCGCACGTCTTCCTTTGCCGGTAAGCAAAAGGGAACCAAAAAGACCTAAGCTGGAACTTGGGTCCAAAGGCACCGAAAGTGCCGGAACGTGAGAATGTGGTGGGAAATCCTTCCTTTGTGTCTTCGGAGTGATATTCAAGGAGTTTCGGTGGCACGAGACGAGTTTCGCACGACTTCCTTTGCCGGTAAGCAAAAAGGGACCAAAAGAGACCAAAACTAGAACTTGGGTCCAAAGGTGCCAGAAAGTGACAGAAGGGGAGAAGGTGGTGAGAAAGCCTTCCTTTGAGTTCTAGGAGTGATATTCAAGGAGTTTCAGTGGCTTGAGACGAGTTTCGCACGACTTCCTTTGCCGGTAAGCAAAAAGGGACCAAAAGAGACCAAAGCTAGAACTTGGGTCCAAAGGTGCCAGAAAGTGACAGAAGGGGAGAAGGTTGTGAGAAATCCTTCCTTTGAGTTCTAGGAGTGATATTCAAGGAGTTTCAGGGGCTTGAGACGAGTTTCGCACGTCTTCCTTTCTTAGGTAAGCAAAAGGGAATCTAAAGAGACCAAAGCTGGAACTTGGGTCCAAATGCACCAGAAAGTACCAGAACGTGAGAAGGTGGTGGAAAGCCTTCCTTTGAGTCCTAGGCGTGATATTCTAAGAGTTTTAGTGGCCTGAGACGATTTTCGCAAGTCTCCCTTTGCGAGTAAGAAAAAAGGGACCAAAAGAGAGCAAAACTGGAACTTGGGTCCAAAGGCGCCAGAAAGTGCCAGAAGGGGAGAAGGTGGTGAGAAATCATTCCTTTGAGTTCTAGGAGTGATATTCAAGGAGTTTCAGTGGCTTGAGACGAGTTTCGCACGTCTTCCTTTGCCGGTAAGCAAAAGGGAACCAAAAGAGACCAAAACTGGAACTTGGGTCCAAAGGCACCAGAAAGTTCCAGAACGTGAGAAGGTGGTGAAAAATCCTTCCTTTGAGTTCTAGGAGTGATATTCAAGGAGTTTCATTTCCTTGAGACGAGTTTCGCACGTCTTCCTTTGCCGGTAAGCAAAAGGGAACCAAAAAAGACCAAAACTGGAACTTGGGTCCAAAGGCACCAGAAAGTGCCAGAACGTGAGAATGTGGTTGGAAATCCTTCCTCTGTGTCTTCGGAGTGATATTCAAGGAGTTTCAGTGGCCTAAGACGAGTTTCGCACGACTTCCTTTGCCGGTAAGCAAAAAAGGACCAAAAGAGACCAAAACTAGAACTTGGGTACAAAGGTGCCAGAAAGTGACAGAAGGGGAGAAGGTGGTGAGAAAGCCTTCCTTTGAGTTCTAGGAGTGATATTCAAGGAGTTTCAGTAGCTTGAGACGAGTTTCGCACGTCTTCCTTTGCCGGTAAGCGAAAAGGGACCAAAAGAGACCAAAGCTAGAACTTGGGTCCAAAGGTGCCAGAAAGTGACAGAAGGGGAGAAGGTGGTGAGAAATCCTTCCTTTGAGTTCTAGGAGTGATATTCAAGGAGTTTCAGCGGCTTGAGACGAGTTTCGCACGTCTTCCTTTGCCGGTAAGCAAAAGGGAACCTAAAGAGACCAAAACTGGAACTTGGGTCCAAATGCACCAGAACGTGCAAGAAGGTGAGAAGGTGGTGGGAAAGCCTTCCTTTGAGTCCTAGGCGTGATATTCTAAGAGTTTTAGTGGCCTGAGACGATTTTCGCAAGTCTCCCTTTGCGATTAAGAAAAACGAGACCAAAACTGGAACTTGGGTCCAAAGGCGCCAGAAAGTGCCAGAAGGGGAGAAGGTGGTGAGAAATCATTCCTTTGAGTTCTAGGAGTGATATTCAAGGAGTTTCAGTGGCTTGAGACGAGTTTCGCACGTCTTCCTTTGCCGGTAAGCAAAAGGGAACCAAAAGAGACCAAAACTGGAACTTGGGTCCAAAGGCACCAGAAAGTTCCAGAACGTGAGAAGGTGGTGAAAAATCCTTCCTTTGAGTTCTAGGAGTGATATTCAAGGAGTTTCATTTGCTTGAGACGAGTTTCGCACGTCTTCCTTTGCCGGTAAGCAAAAGGGAACCAAAAAAGACCAAAACTGGAACTTGGGTCCAAAGGCACCAGAAAGTGCCAGAACGTGAGAATGTGGTTGGAAATCCTTCCTCTGTGTCTTCGGAGTGATATTCAAGGAGTTTCAGTGGCCTAAGACGAGTTTCGCACGACTTCCTTTGCCGGTAAGCAAAAAAGGACCAAAAGAGACCAAAACTAGAACTTGGGTACAAAGGTGCCAGAAAGTGACAGAAGGGGAGAAGGTGGTGAGAAAGCCTTCCTTTGAGTTCTAGGAGTGATATTCAAGGAGTTTCAGTAGCTTGAGACGAGTTTCGCACGTCTTCCTTTGCCGGTAAGCGAAAAGGGACCAAAAGAGACCAAAGCTAGAACTTGGGTCCAAAGGTGCCAGAAAGTGACAGAAGGGGAGAAGGTGGTGAGAAATCCTTCCTTTGAGTTCTAGGAGTGATATTCAAGGAGTTTTAGTGGCTTGAGACGAGTTTCGCACGTCTTCCTTTGCCAGTAAGCAAAAGGGAACCAAAAGAGACCACAACTGGAACTTGGGTCCAAAGGCACCAGAAAGTGCCAGAACGTGAGAAGGTGGTGAAAAATCCTTCCTTTGAGTTCTAGGAGTGATATTCAAGGAGTTTCAGTTGCTTGAGACGAGTTTCGCACGTCTTCCTTTGCCGGTAAGCAAAAGGGAACCAAAAAAGACCAAAACTGGAACTTGGGTCCAAAGGCACCAGAAAGTGCCAGAACGTGAGAATGTGGTTGGAAATCCTTCCTCTGTGTCTTCGGAGTGATATTCAAGGAGTTTCAGTGGCCTAAGACGAGTTTCGCACGACTTCCTTTGCCGGTAAGCAAAAAGGGACCAAAAGAGACCAAAACTAGAACTTGGGTACAAAGGTGCCAGAAAGTGACAGAAGGGGAGAAGGTGGTGAGAAAGCCTTCCTTTGAGTTCTAGGAGTGATATTCAAGGAGTTTCAGTAGCTTGAGACGAGTTTCGCACGTCTTCCTTTGCCGGTAAGCGAAAAGGGACCAAAAGAGACCAAAGCTAGAACTTGGGTCCAAAGGTGCCAGAAAGTGACAGAAGGGGAGAAGGTGGTGAGAAATCCTTCCTTTGAGTTCTAGGAGTGATATTCAAGGAGTTTCAGCGGCTTGAGACGAGTTTCGCACGTCTTCCTTTGCCGGTAAGCAAAAGGGAACCTAAAGAGACCAAAACTGGAACTTGGGTCCAAATGCACCAGAACGTGCAAGAAGGTGAGAAGGTGGTGGGAAAGCCTTCCTTTGAGTCCTTGGCGTGATATTCTAAGAGTTTTAGTGGCCTGAGACGATTTTCGCAAGTCTCCCTTTGCGATTAAGAAAAAAGAGACCAAAACTGGAACTTGGGTCCAAAGGCGCCAGAAAGTGCCAGAAGGGGAGAAGGTGGTGAGAAATCATTCCTTTGAGTTCTAGGAGTGATATTCAAGGAGTTTCAGTGGCTTGAGACGAGTTTCGCACGTCTTCCTTTGCCGGTAAGCAAAAAGGAACCAAAAGAGACCAAAACTGGAACTTGGGTCCAAAGGCACCAGAAAGTGCCAGAACGTGAGAAGGTGGTGAAAAATCCTTCCTTTGAGTTCTAGGAGTGATATTCAAGGAGTTTCAGTTGCTTGAGACGAGTTTCGCACGTCTTCCTTTGCCTGTAAGCAAAAGGGAACCAAAAAAGACCTAAACTGGAACTTGGGTCCAAAGGCACCAGAAAGTGCCAGAACGTGAGAATGTGGTGGGAAATCCTTCCTCTGTGTCTTCGGAGTGATATTCAAGGAGTTTCAGTGGCCTGAGACGAGTTTCGCACGACTTCCTTTGCCGGTAAGCAAAAAGGGACCAAAAGAGACCAAAACTAGAACTTGGGTCCAAAGGTGCCAGAAAGTGACAGAAGGGGAGAAGGTGGTGAGAAAGCCTTCCTTTGAGTTCTAGGAGTGATATTCAAGGATTTTCAGTGGCTTGAGACGAGTTTCGCACGACTTCCTTTGCCGGTAAGCAAAAAGGGACCAAAAGAGACCAAAGCTAGAACTTGGGTCCAAAGGTGCCAGAAAGTGACAGAAGGGGAGAAGGTGGTGAGAAATCCTTCCTTTGAGTTCTAGGAGTGATATTCAAGGAGTTTCAGTGGCTTGAGACGAGTTTTGCACGTCTTCCTTTGCCGGTAAGCAAAAGGGAATCTAAAGAGACCAAAACTGGAACTTGGGTCCAAATGCACCAGAAAGTACCAGAACGTGAGAAGGTGGTGGAAAGCCTTCCTTTGAGTCCTAGGCGTGATATTCTAAGAGTTTTAGTGGCCTGAGACGATTTTCGCAGTCTCCCTTTGCGAGTAAGAAAAAAGGGACCAAAAGAGAGCAAAACTGGAACTTGGGTCCAAAGGCGCCAGAAAGTGCCAGAAGGGGAGAAGGTGGTGAGAAATCATTCCTTTGAGTTCTAGGAGTGATATTCAAGGAGTTTCAGTGGCTTGAGACGAGTTTCGCACGTCTTCCTTTGCCGGTAAGCAAAAGGGAACCAAAAGAGACCAAAACTGGAACTTGGGTCCAAAGGCACCAGAAAGTGCCAGAACGTGAGAAGGTGGTGAAAAATCCTTCCTTTGAGTTCTAGGAGTGATATTCAAGGAGTTTCAGTGGCTTGAGACGAGTTTCGCACGTCTTCCTTTGCCGGTAAGCAAAAGGGAACCAAAAGAGACCAAAACTGGAACTTGGGTCCAAAGGCACCAGAAAGTGCCAGAACGTGAGAATGTGGTTGGAAATCCTTCCTCTGTGTCTTCGGAGTGATATTCAAGGAGTTTCAGTGGCCTAAGACGAGTTTCGCACGACTTCCTTTGCCGGTAAGCAAAAAGGGACCAAAAGAGACCAAAACTAGAACTTGGGTACAAAGGTGCCAGAAAGTGACAGAAGGGGAGAAGGTGGTGAGAAAGCCTTCCTTTGAGTTCTAGGAGTGATATTCAAGGAGTTTCAGTGGCTTGAGACGAGTTTCGCACGTCTTCCTTTGCCGGTAAGCAAAAGGGACCAAAAGAGACCAAAACTATAACTTGGGTCCAAAGGTGCCGAAAGTGACAGAAGGGGAGAAGGTGGTGAGAAATCCTTCCTTTGAGTTCTAGGAGTGATATTCAAGGAGTTTCAGTGGCTTGAGACGAGTTTCGCACGTCTTCCTTTGCCGGTAAGCAAAAGGGAACCTAAAGAGACCAAACTGGAACTTGGGTCCAAATGCACCAGAACGTGCAAGAAGGTGAGAAGGTGGTGGGAAAGCCTTCCTTTGAGTCCTTGGCGTGATATTCTAAGAGTTTTAGTGGCCTGAGACGATTTTCGCAAGTCTCCCTTTGCGATTAAGAAAAAAGAAAAGAGACCAAAACTGGAACTTGGGTCCAAAGGCGCCAGAAAGTGCCAGAAGGGGAGAAGGTGGTGAGAAATCATTCCTTTGAGTTCTAGGAGTGATATTCAAGGAGTTTCAGTGGCTTGAGACGAGTTTCGCACGTCTCCCTTTGCCGGTAAGCAAAAAGGAACCAAAAGAGACCAAAACTGGAACTTGGGTCCAAAGGCACCAGAAAGTGCCAGAACGTGAGAAGGTGGTGAAAAATCCTTCCTTTGAGTTCTAGGAGTGATATTCAAGGAGTTTCAGTTGCTTGAGACGAGTTTCGCACGTCTTCCTTTGCCTGTAAGCAAAAGGGAACCAAAAAAGACCTAAACTGGAACTTGGGTCCAAAGGCACCAGAAAGTGCCAGAACGTGAGAATGTGGTGGGAAATCCTTCCTCTGTGTCTTCGGAGTGATATTCAAGGAGTTTCAGTGGCCTGAGACGAGTTTCGCACGACTTCCTTTGCCGGTAAGCAAAAAGGGACCAAAAGAGACCAAAACTAGAACTTGGGTCCAAAGGTGCCAGAAAGTGACAGAAGGGGAGAAGGTGGTGAGAAAGCCTTCCTTTGAGTTCTAGGAGTGATATTCAAGGAGTTTCAGTGGCTTGAGACGAGTTTCGCACGACTTCCTTTGCCGGTAAGCAAAAAGGGACCAAAAGAGACCAAAGCTAGAACTTGGGTCCAAAGGTGCCAGAAAGTGACAGAAGGGGAGAAGGTGGTGAGAAATCCTTCCTTTGAGTTCTAGGAGTGATATTCAAGGAGTTTCAGCGGCTTGAGACGAGTTTCGCACGTCTTCCTTTGCCGGTAAGCAAAACGGAATCTAAAGAGACCAAAACTGGAACTTGGGTCCAAATGCACCAGAAAGTACCAGAACGTGAGAAGGTGGTGGAAAGCCTTCCTTTGAGTCCTAGGCGTGATATTCTAAGAGTTTTAGTGGCCTGAGACGATTTTCGCAAGTCTCCCTTTGCGAGTAAGAAAAAAGGGACCAAAAGAGAGCAAAACTGGAACTTGGGTCCAAAGGCGCCAGAAAGTGCCAGAAGGGGAGAAGGTGGTGAGAAATCATTCCTTTGAGTTCTAGGAGTGATATTCAAGGAGTTTCAGTGGCTTGAGACGAGTTTCGCACGTCTTCCTTTGCCGGTAAGCAAAAGGGAACCAAAAGAGACCAAAACTGGAACTTGGGTCCAAAGGCACCAGAAAGTGCCAGAACGTGAGAAGGTGGTGAAAAATCCTTCCTTTGAGTTCTAGGAGTGATATTCAAGGAGTTTCAGTGGCTTGAGACGAGTTTCGCACGTCTTCCTTTGCCGGTAAGCAAAAGGGAACCAAAAAAGACCAAAACTGGAACTTGGGTCCAAAGGCACCAGAAAGTGCCAGAACGTGAGAATGTGGTTGGAAATCCTTCCTCTGTGTCTTCGGAGTGATATTCAAGGAGTTTCAGTGGCCTAAGACGAGTTTCGCACGACTTCCTTTGCCGGTAAGCAAAAAGGGACCAAAAGAGACCAAAACTAGAACTTGGGTCCAAAGGTGCCAGAAAGTGACAGAAGGTGAGAAGGTGGTGAGAAAGCCTTCCTTTGAGTTCTAGGAGTGATATTCAAGGAGTTTCAGTGGCTTGAGACGAGTTTCGCACGTCTTCCTTTGCCGGTAAGCAAAAAGGGACCAAAAGAGACCAAAACTGGAACTTGGGTCCAAAGGCGCCAGAAAGTTCCAGAAGGGGAGAAGGTGGTGAGAAATCATTCCTTTGAGTTCTAGGAGTGATATTCAAGGAGTTTCAGTGGCTTGAGACGAGTTTCGCACGTCTTCCTTTGCCGGTAAGCAAAATGGACCAAAAGAAACCAAAACTGGAACTTGGGTCGAAAGGCACCAGAAAGTGCCAGAACGTGAGAATGTGGTGGGAAATCCTTCCTTTGTGTCTTCGGAGTGATATTCAAGGATTTTCAGTGGCCTGAGACGAGTTTCGCACGTCTTCCTTTGCCGGTAAGCAAAAGGGAACTAATAGAGACCAAAACTGGAACTTGGGTCCAAAGGCGCCAGAAAGTGCCAGAAGGGGAGAGGGTGGTGATAAATCCTTCCTTTGAGTTCTAGGAGTGATATTCAAGGAGTTTCAGTTGCTTGAGACGAGTTTCGCACGACTTCCTTTGCCGGTAAGCAAAAAGGGACCAAAAGAGACCAAAACTAGAACTTGGGTCCAAAGGTGCCAGAAAGTGACAGAAGGGGAGAAGGTGGTGAGAAAGCCTTCCTTTGAGTTCTAGGAGTGATATTCAAGGAGTTTCAGTAGCTTGAGACGAGTTTCGCAAGTCTTCCTTTGCCGGTAAGCAAAAAGGGACCAAAAGAGACCAAAGCTAGAACTTGGGTCCAAAGGTGCCAGAAAGTGACAGAAGGGGAGAAGGTGGTGAGAAATCCTTCCTTTGAGTTCTAGGAGTGATATTCAAGGAGTTTGAGCGGCTTGAGACGAGTTTCGTACGTCGTCCTTTGCCGGTAAGCAAAATGGAACCTAAAGAGACCAAAACTGGAACTTGGGTCCAAATGCACCAGAAAGTACCAGAACGTGAGAAGGTGGTGGAAAGCCTTCCTTTGAGTCCTAGGCATGATATTCTAAGAGTTTTAGTGGCCTGAGACGATTTTCGCAAGTCTCCCTTTGCGAGTAAGAAAAAAGGGACCAAAAGAGACCAAAACTGGAACTTGGGTCCAAAGGCGCCAGAAAGTGCCAGAACGTGAGAAGGTGGTGGGAAAGCCTTCCTTTGAGTCCTAGGCGTGATATTCAAGGAGTTTTAGTGGCCTGAGACGTGTTTCGCAAGTCTCCCTTTGCCAGTAAGCAAAAAGGGACCAAAAGAGTCCAAAACTGGAACTTGGGTCCAAAGCTGGCAGAAAGTGCCAGAAGGGGAGAAGGTGGTGAGAAATCCTTCCTTTGAGTTCTAGGAGTGATATTCAAGGAGTTTCAGTGGCTTGAGACGAGGTTCGCACGTCTTCCTTTGCCGGTAAGCAAAATGGACCAAAAGAGACCAAAACTGGAACTTGGGTCCAAAGGCACCAGAAAGTGCCAGAACGTGAGAATGTGGTGGGAAATCCTTCCTTTGGGTCTTCGGAGTGATATTCAAGGATTTTCAGTGGCCTGAGACGAGTTTCGCACGTCTTCCTTTGCCGGTAAGCAAAAGGGAACTAATAGAGACCAAAACTGGAACTTGGGTCCAAAGGCGCCAGAAAGTGCCAGAAGGGGAGAGGGTGGTGATAAATCCTTCCTTTGAGTTCTAGGAGTGATATTCAAGGAGTTTCAGTTGCTTGAGACGAGTTTCGCACGTCTTCCTTTGCCGGTAAGCAAAAGGGACCAAAAGAGACCAAAACTAGAACTTGGGTGCAAAGGTGCAAGAAAGTGACAGAAGGGGAGAAGGTGGTGAGAAATCCTTCCTTTGAGTTCTAGGAGTGATATTCAAGGAGTTTCAGTGGCTTGAGACGAGTTTCGCACGTCTTCCTTTGCCGGTAAGCAAAAGGGACCAAAAGAGACCAAAACTAGAACTTGGGTCCAAAGGTGCAAGAAAGTGACAGAAGGGGAGAAGGAGGTGAGAAATCCTTCCTTTGTGTTCTTAGAGTGATATTCAAGCAGTTTCAGTGGCTTGAGACGAGTTTCACACGTCTTCCTTTGCCGGTAAGCAAAAGGGAACCAAAAGAGACCAAAACTAGAACTTGGGTCCAAAGGCACCAGAAAGTGCCAGAACGTGAGAAGGTGGTGAAAAATCCTTCCTTTGAGTTCTAGGAGTGATATTCAAGGAGTTTCAGTGGCTTGAGACGAGTTTCGCACGTCTTCCTTTGCCGGTAAGCAAAAGGGAACCAAAAAAGACCAAAACTGGAACTTGGGTCCAAACGCACCAGAAAGTGCCAGAACGTGAGAATGTGGTTGGAAATCCTTCCTCTGTGTCTTCGGAGTGATATTCAAGGAGTTTCAGTGGCCTAAGACGAGTTTCGCATGACTTCCTTTGCCGGTAAGCAAAAAGGGACCAAAAGAGACCAAAACTAGAACTTGGGTCCAAAGGTGCCAGAAAGTGACAGAAGGGGAGAAGGTGGTGAGAAAGCCTTCCTTTGAGTTCTAGGAGTGATATTCAAGGAGTTTCAGTGGCTTGAGACGAGTTTCGCAAGTCTTCCTTTGCCGGTAAGCAAAAAGGGACCAAAAGAGACCAAAGCTAGAACTTGGGTCCAAAGGTGCCAGAAAGTGACAGAAGGGGAGAAGGTGGTGAGAAATCCTTCCTTTGAGTTCTAGGAGTGATATTCAAGGAGTTTGAGCGGCTTGAGACGAGTTTCGCACGTCGTCCTTTGCCGGTAAGCAAAAGGGAACCTAAAGAGACCAAAACTGGAACTTGGGTCCAAATGCACCAGAAAGTACCAGAACGTGAGAAGGTGGTGGAAAGCCTTCCTTTGAGTCCTAGGCATGATATTCTAAGAGTTTTAGTGGCCTGAGACGATTTTCGCAAGTCTCCCTTTGCGAGTAAGAAAAAAGGGACCAAAAGAGACCAAAACTGGAACTTGGGTCCAAAGGCGCCAGAAAGTGCCAGAACGTGAGAAGGTGGTGGGAAAGCCTTCCTTTGAGTCCTAGGCGTGATATTCAAGGAGTTTTAGTGGCCTGAGACGTGTTTCGCAAGTCTCCCTTTGCCAGTAAGCAAAAAGGGACCAAAAGAGTCCAAAACTGGAACTTGGGTCCAAAGCTGGCAGAAAGTGCCAGAAGGGGAGAAGGTGGTGAGAAATCCTTCCTTTGAGTTCTAGGAGTGATATTCAAGGAGTTTCAGTGGCTTGAGACGAGGTTCGCACGTCTTCCTTTGCCGGTAAGCAAAATGGACCAAAAGAGACCAAAACTGGAACTTGGGTCCAAAGGCACCAGAAAGTGCCAGAACGTGAGAATGTGGTGGGAAATCCTTCCTTTGTGTCTTCGGAGTGATATTCAAGGAGTTTCAGTGGCCTGAGACGAGTTTCGCACGACTTCCTTTGCCGGTAAGCAGAAAGGGACCAAAAGAGACCAAAACTAAAACTTGGGTCCAAAGGTGCCAGAAAGTGACAGAAGGGTAGAAGGTAGTGAGAAAGCCTTCCTTTGAGTTCTAGGAGTGATATTCAAGGAGTTTCAGTAGCTTGAGACGAGTTTCGCACGTCTTCCTTTGCCGGTAAGCAAAAAGGGACCAAAAGAGACCAAAGCTAGAACTTGGGTCCAAAGGTGCCAGAAAGTGACAGAAGGGGAGAAGGTGGTGAGAAATCCTTCCTTTGAGTTCTAGGAGTGATATTCAAGGAGTTTCAGCGGCTTGAGACGAGTTTCGCACGTCTTCCTTTGCCGGTAAGCAAAAGGGAACCTAAAGAGACCAAAACTGGAACTTGGGTCCAAATGCACCAGAAAGTGCCAGAACGTGAGAAGGTGGTGGGAAAGCCTTCCTTTGAGTCCTAGGAGTGATATTCAAGGAGTTTCAGTGGCTTGAGACGAGTTTCGCACGTCTTCCTTTGCCGGTAAGCAAAATGGACCAAAATAGACCAAAACTGGAACTTGGGTCCAAAGGCACCAGAAAGTGCCAGAACGTGAGAATGTGGTGCGAAATCCTTTCTTTGTGTCTTCGGAGTGATATTCAAGGAGTTTCAGTGGCCTGAGACGAGTTTCGCACGTCTTCCTTTGCTGGTAAGCAAAAGGGAACCAAAAGAGACCAAAACTGGAACTTGGGTCCAAAGGCGCCAGAAAGTGCCAGAAGGGGAGAGGGTGGTGAGAAATCCTTCCTTTGAGTTCTAGGAGTGATATTCAAGGAGTCTCAGTTGCTTGAGACGAGTTTCGCATGTCTTCCTTTGCCGGTAAGCAAAAGGGACCAAAAGATACCAAAACTAGAACTTGGGTCCAAAGGTGCAAGAAAGTGACAGAAGGGGAGAAGGTGGTGAGAAATCCTTCCTTTGAGTTCTAGGAGTGATATTCAAGGAGTTTCAGTGGCTTGAGACGAGTTTCGCACGTCTTCCTTTGCCGGTAAGCAAAAGGGAACCAAAAGAGACCGAAACTAGAACTTGGGTCCAAAGGCACCAGAAAGTGCCAGAACGTGAGAAGGTGGTGGGAAAGCCTTCCTTTGAGTCCTAGGCATGATATTCAAGGAGTTTTAGTGGCCTGAGACGAGTTTCGCAAGTCTCCCTTTGCCAGTAAGCAAAAAGGGACCAAAAGAGACCAAAACTGGAACTTGGGTCCAAAGCCGGCAGAAAGTGCCAGAAGGGGAGAAGGTGGTGAGAAATCCTTCCTTTGAGTTCTAGGAGTGATATTCAAGGAGTTTCAGTTGCTTGAGACGAGTTTCGCACGTCTTCCTTTGCTGGTAAGCAAAAGGGAACCAAAAAAGACCAAAACAGGAACTTGGGTCCAAAGGCACCAGAAAGTGCCAGAACGTGAGAATGTGGTGGGAAATCCTTCCTCTGTGTCTTCGGAGTGATATTCAAGGAGTTTCAGTGGCTTGAGACGAGTTTCGCACGTCTTCCTTTGCCGGTAAGCAAAATGGACCAAAATAGACCAAAACTGGAACTTGGGTCCAAAGGCACCAGAAAGTGCCAGAACGTGAGAATGTGGTGCGAAATCCTTTCTTTGTGTCTTCGGAGTGATATTCAAGGAGTTTCAGTGGCCTGAGACGAGTTTCGCACGTCTTCCTTTGCCGGTAAGCAAAAGGGAACCAAAAGAGACCGAAACTGGAACTTGGGTCCAAAGGCGCCAGAAAGTGCCAGAAGGGGAGAGGGTGGTGAGAAATCCTTCCTTTGAGTTCTAGGAGTGATATTCAAGGAGTTTCAGTGGCTTGAGACGAGTTTCGCACGTCTTCCTTTGCCGGTAAGCAAAAGGGACCAAAAGAGACCAAAACTAGAACTTGGGTCCAAAGGTGCAAGAAAGTGACAGAAGGGGAGAAGGAGGTGAGAAATCCTTCCTTTGTGTTCTTAGAGTGATATTCAAGCAGTTTCAGTGGCTTGAGACGAGTTTCACACGTCTTCCTTTGCCGGTAAGCAAAAGGGAACCAAAAGAGACCAAAACTAGAACTTGGGTCCAAAGGTGCAAGAAAGTGACAGAAGGGGAGAAGGTGGTGAGAAATCCTTCCTTTGAGTTCTAGGAGTGATATTCAAGGAGTTTCAGTGGCTTGAGACGAGTTTCGCACGTCTTCCTTTGCCGGTAAGCAAAAGGGAATCTAAAGAGACCAAAACTGGAACTTGGGTCCAAATGCACCAGAAAGTACCAGAACGTGAGAAGGTGGTGGAAAGCCTTCCTTTGAGTCCTAGGCATGATATTCTAAGAGTTTTAGTGGCCTGAGACGATTTTCGCAAGTCTCCCTTTGCGAGTAAGAAAAAAGGGACCAAAAGAGACCAAAACTGGAACTTGGGTCCAAAGGCGCCAGAAAGTGCCAGAAGGGGAGAAGGTGGTGAGAAATCATTCCTTTGAGTTCTAGGAGTGATATTCAAGGAGTTTCAGTGGCTTGAGACGAGTTTCGCACGTCTTCCTTTGCCGGTAAGCAAAAAGGGACCAAAAGAGACCAAAGCTAGAACTTGGGTCCAAAGGTGCCAGAAAGTGACAGAAGGGGAGAAGGTGGTGAGAAATCCTTCCTTTGAGTTCTAGGAGTGATATTCAAGGAGTTTCAGCGGCTTGAGACGAGTTTCGCACGTCTTCCTTTGCCGGTAAGCAAAAGGGAACCTAAAGAGACCAAAACTGGAACTTGGGTCCAAATGCACCAGAAAATGCCAGAACGTGAGAAGGTGGTGGGAAAGCCTTCCTTTGAGTCCTAGGAGTGATATTCAAGGAGTTTCAGTGGCTTGAGACGAGTTTCGCACGTCTTCCTTTGCCGGTAAGCAAAATGGACCAAAATAGACCAAAACTGGAACTTGGGTCCAAAGGCACCAGAAAGTGCCAGAACGTGAGAATGTGGTGCGAAATCCTTTCTTTGTGTCTTCGGAGTGATATTCAAGCAGTTTCAGTGGCCTGAGACGAGTTTCGCACGTCTTCCTTTGCTGGTAAGCAAAAGGGAACCAAAAGAGACCAAAACTGGAACTTGGGTCCAAAGGCGCCAGAAAGTGCCAGAAGGGGAGAGGGTGGTGAGAAATCCTTCCTTTGAGTTCTAGGAGTGATATTCAAGGAGTCTCAGTTGCTTGAGACGATTTTCGCATGTCTTCCTTTGCAGGTAAGCAAAAGGGACCAAAAGATACCAAAACTAGAACTTGGGTCCAAAGGTGCAAGAAAGTGACAGAAGGGGAGAAGGTGGTGAGAAATCCTTCCTTTGAGTTCTAGGAGTGATATTCAAGGAGTTTCAGTGGCTTGAGACGAGTTTCGCACGTCTTCCTTTGCCGGTAAGCAAAAGGGAACCAAAAGAGACCGAAACTAGAACTTGGGTCCAAAGGCACCAGAAAGTGCCAGAACGTGAGAAGGTGGTGGGAAAGCCTTCCTTTGAGTCCTAGGCATGATATTCAACGAGTTTTAGTGGCCTGAGACGAGTTTCGCAAGTCTCCCTTTGCCAGTAAGCAAAAAGGGACCAAAAGAGACCAAATCTGGAACTTGGGTCCAAAGCCGGCAGAAAGTGCCAGAAGGGGAGAAGGTGGTGAGAAATCCTTCCTTTGAGTTCTAGGAGTGATATTCAAGGAGTTTCAGTTGCTTGAGACGAGTTTCGCACGTCTTCCTTTGCTGGTAAGCAAAAGGGAACCAAAAAAGACCAAAACAGGAACTTGGGTCCAAAGGCACCAGAAAGTGCCAGAACGTGAGAATGTGGTGCGAAATCCTTTCTTTGTGTCTTCGGAGTGATATTCAAGCAGTTTCAGTGGCCTGAGACGAGTTTCGCACGTCTTCCTTTGCTGGTAAGCAAAAGGGAACCAAAAGAGACCAAAACTGGAACTTGGGTCCAAAGGCGCCAGAAAGTGCCAGAAGGGGAGAGGGTGGTGAGAAATCCTTCCTTTGAGTTCTAGGAGTGATATTCAAGGAGTCTCAGTTGCTTGAGACGATTTTCGCATGTCTTCCTTTGCAGGTAAGCAAAAGGGACCAAAAGATACCAAAACTAGAACTTGGGTCCAAAGGTGCAAGAAAGTGACAGAAGGGGAGAAGGTGGTGAGAAATCCTTCCTTTGAGTTCTAGGAGTGATATTCAAGGAGTTTCAGTGGCTTGAGACGAGTTTCGCACGTCTTCCTTTGCTTAGGTAAGCAAAAGGGAACCAAAAGAGACCGAAACTAGAACTTGGGTCCAAAGGCACCAGAAAGTGCCAGAACGTGAGAAGGTGGTGGGAAAGCCTTCCTTTGAGTCCTAGGCATGATATTCAACGAGTTTTAGTGGCCTGAGACGAGTTTCGCAAGTCTCCCTTTGCACGTAAGCAAAATGGGGCAATAAGTGACCAAATCTGGAACTTGGGTCCAAAGCCGGCAGAAAGTGCCAGAAGGGGAGAAGGTGGTGAGAAATCCTTCCTTTGAGTTCTAGGAGTGATATTCAAGGAGTTTCAGTTGCTTGAGACGAGTTTCGCACGTCTTCCTTTGCTGGTAAGCAAAAGGGAACCAAAAAAGACCAAAACAGGAACTTGGGTCCAAAGGCACCAGAAAGTGCCAGAACGTGAGAATGTGGTGGGAAATCCTTCCTCTGTGTCTTCGGAGTGATATTCAAGGAGTTTCAGTGGCTTGAGACGAGTTTCGCACGTCTTCCTTTGCCGGTAAGCAAAATGGACCAAAATAGACCAAAACTGGAACTTGGGTCCAAAGGCACCAGAAAGTGCCAGAACGTGAGAATGTGGTGCGAAATCCTTTCTTTGTGTCTTCGGAGTGATATTCAAGGAGTTTCAGTGGCCTGAGACGAGTTTCGCACGTCTTCCTTTGCCGGTAAGCAAAAGGGAACCAAAAGAGACCGAAACTGGAACTTAGGTCCAAAGGCGCCAGAAAGTGCCAGAAGGGGAGAGGGTGGTGAGAAATCCTTCCTTTGAGTTCTAGGAGTGATATTCAAGGAGTTTCAGTGGCTTGAGACGAGTTTCGCACGTCTTCCTTTGCCGGTAAGCAAAAGGGACCAAAAGAGACCAAAACTAGAACTTGGGTCCAAAGGTGCAAGAAAGTGACAGAAGGGGAGAAGGAGGTGAGAAATCCTTCCTTTGTGTTCTTAGAGTGATATTCAAGCAGTTTCAGTGGCTTGAGACGAGTTTCACACGTCTTCCTTTGCCGGTAAGCAAAAGGGAACCAAAAGAGACCAAAACTAGAACTTGGGTCCAAAGGCACCAGAAAGTGCCAGAACGTGAGAAGGTGGTGAAAAATCCTTCCTTTGAGTTCTAGGAGTGATATTCAAGGAGTTTCAGTTGCTTGAGACGAGTTTCGCACGTCTTCCTTTGCCGGTAAGCAAAAGGGAACCAAAAAAGACCAAAACTGGAACTTCGGTCCAAACACACCAGAAAGTGCCAGAACGTGAGAATGTGGTTGGAAATCCTTCCTCTGTGTCTTCGGAGTGATATTCAAGGAGTTTCAGTGGCCTAAGACGAGTTTCGCACGACTTCCTTTGCCGGTAAGCAAAAAGGGACCAAAAGAGACCAAAACTAGAACTTGGGTCCAAAGGTGCCAGAAAGTGACAGAAGGGGAGAAGGTGGTGAGAAAGCCTTCCTTTGAGTTCTAGGAGTGATATTCAAGGAGTTTCAGTAGCTTGAGACGAGTTTCGCAAGTCTTCCTTTGCCGGTAAGCAAAAAGGGACCAAAAGAGACCAAAGCTAGAACTTGGGTCCAAAGGTGCCAGAAAGTGACAGAAGGGGAGAAGGTGGTGAGAAATCCTTCCTTTGAGTTCTAGGAGTGATATTCAAGGAGTTTGAGCGGCTTGAGACGAGTTTCGCACGTCGTCCTTTGCCGGTAAGCAAAAGGGAACCTAAAGAGACCAAAACTGGAACTTGGGTCCAAATGCACCAGAACGTGAGAAGGTGGTGGGAAAGCCTTCCTTTGAGTCCTAGGCGTGATATTCAAGGAGTTTTAGTGGCTTGAGACGAGTTTCGCAAGTCTCCCTTTGCCAGTAAGCAAAAAGGGACCAAAAGAGACCAAATCTGGAACTTGGGTCCAAAGCCGGCAGAAAGTGCCAGAAGGGGAGAAGGTGGTGAGAAATCCTTCCTATGAGTTCTAGGAGTGATATTCAAGGAGTTTCAGTTGCTTGAGACGAGTTTCGCACGTCTTCCTTTGCTGGTAAGCAAAAGGGAACCAAAAAAGACCAAAATAGGAACTTGGGTCCAAAGGCACCAGAAAGTGCCAGAACGTGAGAATGTGGTGGGAAATCCTTCCTCTGTGTCTTCGGAGTGATATTCAAGAAGTTTCAGTGGCTTGAGAAGAGTTTCGCACGTCTTCCTTTGCCGGTAAGCAAAAAGGGACCAAAAGAGACCAAAACTAGAACTCGTGTCCAAAGGTGCCAGAAAGCGCCAGAAGGGGAGAAGGTGGTGAGAAATCCTTCCTCTGAGTTCTAGGAGTGATATTCAAGGAGTTTCAGTGGCTTGAGACGAGTTTCGCACGTCTTCCTTTGCCGGTAAGCAAAATGGACCAAAATAGACCAAAACTGGAACTTGGGTCCAAAGGCACCAGAAAGTGCCAGAACGTGAGAATGTGGTGGGAAATCCTTCCTCTGTGTCTTCGGAGTGATATTCAAGGAGTTTCAGTGGCTTGAGACGAGTTTCGCACGTCTTCCTTTGCCGGTAAGCAAAATGGACCAAAATAGACCAAAACTGGAACTTGGGTCCAAAGGCACCAGAAAGTGCCAGAACGTGAGAATGTGGTGGGAAATCCTTCCTCTGTGTCTTCGGAGTGATATTCAAGGAGTTTCAGTGGCTTGAAACGAGTTTCGCACGTCTTCCTTTGCCGGTAAGCAAAATGGACCAAAATAGACCAAAACTGGAACTTGGGTCCAAAGGCACCAGAAAGTGCCAGAACGTGAGAATGTGGTGCGAAATCCTTTCTTTGTGTCTTCGGAGTGATATTCAAGCAGTTTCAGTGGCCTGAGACGAGTTTCGCACGTCTTCCTTTGCTGGTAAGCAAAAGGGAACCAAAAGAGACCAAAACTGGAACTTGGGTCCAAAGGCGCCAGAAAGTGCCAGAAGGGGAGAGGGTGGTGAGAAATCCTTCCTTTGAGTTCTAGGAGTGATATTCAAGGAGTCTCAGTTGCTTGAGACGAGTTTCGCATGTCTTCCTTTGCCGGTAAGCAAAAGGGACCAAAAGATACCAAAACTAGAACTTGGGTCCAAAGGTGCCAGAAAGTGACAGAAGGGGAGAAGGTGGTGAGAAATCCTTCCTTTGAGTTCTAGGAGTGATATTCAAGGAGTTTCAGTGGCTTGAGACGAGTTTCGCACGTCTTCCTTTGCTGGTAAGCAAAAAGGGACCAAAAGAGACCAAAACTAGAACTCGTGTCCAAAGGTGCCAGAAAGCGCCAGAAGGGGAGAAGGTGGTGAGAAATCCTTCCTCTGAGTTCTAGGAGTGATATTCAAGGAGTTTCAGTGGCTTGGGACGAGTTTCGCACGTCTTCCTTTGCCGGTAAGCAAAAGGGACCAAAAGAGACCAAAACTAGAACTTGGGTCCAAAGGTGCAAGAAAGTGACAGAAGGGGAGAAGGTGGTGAGAAATCCTTCCTTTGAGTTCTAGGAGTGATATTCAAGGAGTTTCAGTGGCTTGAGACCAGTTTCGCACGTCTTCCTTTGCCGGTAAGCAAAATGGACCAAAAGAGACCAAAATTGGAACTTGGGTCCAAAGGTGCCAGAAAGTGACAGAAGGGGAGAAGGTGGTGAGAAATCCTTCCTCTGAGTTCTATGAGTGATATTCAAGGAGTTTCAGTGCCTTGAGACGAGTTTCACACGTCTTCCTTTGCCGGTAAGCAAAAGGGAACCAAAAAAGACCAAAACTGGAACTTGGGTCCAAAGGCACCAGAAAGTGCCAGAACGTGAGAATGTGGTGGGAAATCCTTCCTTTTTGTCTTCGGAGTGATATTCAAGGAGTTTCAGCGGCCTGAGACGAGTTTCGCACGACTTCCTTTGCCGGTAAGCAAAAAGGGACCAAAAGATACCAAAACTAGAACTTGGGTCCAAAGGTGCCAGAAAGTGACAGAAGGGGAGAAGGTGGTGAGAAATCCTTCCTTTGAGTTCTAGGAGTGATATTCAAGGAGTTTCAGTGGCTTGAGACGAGTTTCGCACGTCTTCCTTTGCCGGTAAGCAAAAGGGACCAAAAGAGACCAAAACTAGAACTTGGGTCCAAAGGTGCAAGAAAGTGACAGAAGGGGAGAAGGTGGTGAGAAATCCTTCCTTTGAGTTCTAGGAGTGATATTCAAGGAGTTTCAGTGGCTTGAGACGAGTTTCGCACGTCTTCCTTTGCCGGTAAGCAAAATGGACCAAAAGAGACCAAAATTGGAACTTGGGTCCAAAGGTGCCAGAAAGTGACAGAAGGGGAGAAGGTGGTGAGAAATCCTTCCTCTGAGTTCTAGGAGTGATATTCAAGGAGTTTCAGTGCCTTGAGACAAGTTTCACACGTCTTCCTTTGCTGGTAAGCAAAAGGGAACCAAAAAAGACCAAAACTGGAACTTGGGTCCAAAGGCACCAGAAAGTGCCAGAACGTGAGAATGTGGTGGGAAATCCTTCCTTTTTGTCTTCGGAGTGATATTCAAGGAGTTTCAGCGGCCTGAGACGAGTTTCGCACGACTTCCTTTGCCGGTAAGCAAAAAGGGACCAAAAGATACCAAAACTAGAACTTGGGTCCAAAGGTGCCAGAAAGTGACAGAAGGGGAGAAGGTGCTGAGAAATCCTTCCTTTGAGTTCTAGGAGTGATATTCAAGGAGTTTCAGTGGCTTGAGACGAGTTTCGCACGTCTTCCTTTGCCGGTAAGCAAAATGGACCGAAAGAGACCAAAACTGGAACTTGGGTCCAAAGGCACCAGAAAGTGCTAGAACGTGAGAATGTGGTGGAATAGCCTTCCTTAGAGTCCTAGGCGTGATATTCAAGGAGTTTTAGTGGCCTGAGACGAGTTTCGCATGTCTTCCTTTGCTAGTAAGCAAAAGGGAACCAAAAGAGACCAACACTGGAACTTGGGTCCAAAGGCACCAGAAAGTGCCAGAACGTGAGAAGGTGGTGGGAAAGCCTTCCTTTGAGTGCTAGGCGTGATATTCAAGGAGTTTTAGTGGCCTGAGATGAGTTTCGCAAGTCTTCCTTTGCCAGTAAGCAAAAAGGGACCAAAAGAGACCAAAACTGGAACTTGGGTCCAAAGGTGCAAGAAAGTGACAGAATGGGAGAAGGTGGTGAGAAATCCTTCCTTTGAGTTCTAGGAGTGATATTGAAGGACTTTCAGTAGCTTGAGGCGAGTTTCGCACGTCTTCCTTTGCCGGTAAGCAAAAAGGGACCAAAAGAGACCAAAGCTAGAACTTGGGTCCAAAGGTGCCAGAAAGTGACAGAAGGGGAGAAGGTGCTGAGAAATCCTTCCTTTGAGTTCTAGGAGTGATATTCAAGGAGTTTCAGTGGCTTGAGACGAGTTTCGCATGTCTTCCTTTGCCGGTAAGCAAAAGGGAACCAAAAGAGACCAAAACTGGAACTTGGGTCCAAAGGCGCCCGAAAGTGCCAGAAGGGGAGAAGGTGGTGAGAAATCCTTCCTTTGAGTTCTAGGAGTGATATTCAAGGAGTTTCAGTGGCTTGAGACAAGTTTCGCACGTCTTCCTTTGCTGGTAAGCAAAAGGGAACCAAAAGAGACCAAAACTGGAACCTGGGTCCAAAGGCACTAGAAAGTGCTAGAACGTGAGAAGGTGGTGGAATAGCCTTCCTTAGAGTCCTAGGCGTGATATTCAAGGAGTTTTAGTGGCCTGTGACGAGTTTCGCATGTCTTCCTTTGCTAGTAAGCAAAAGGGAACCAAAAGAGACCAACACTGGAACTTGGGTCCAAAGGCACCAGAAAGTGCCAGAACGTGAGAAGGTGGTGGGAAAGCCTTCCTTTGAGTGCTAGGCGTGATATTCAAGGAGTTTTAGTGGCTTGAGATGAGTTTCGCAAGTCTCCCTTTGCCAGTAAGCAAAAAGGGACCAAAAGAGACCAAAACTGGAACTTGGGTCCAAAGCCGGCAGAAAGTGCCAGAAGGGGAGAAGGTGGTGAGAAATCTTTCCTTCGAGTTCTAGGAGTGATATTCAAGGAGTTTCAGTGGCATGAGACGAGTTTCGCACGTCTTCCTTTGCCGGTAAGCAAAAGGGATCCAAAACCAAAGCTGGAACTTGGGTCCAAAGGCACCAGAAAGTGTCAGAACGTGAGAAGGTGGTGGGAAAGCCTTCCTTTGAGTGCTAGGCGTGATATTGAAAGAGTTTTAGTGGCCTGAGACAAGTTTCGCAAGTCTCCCGTTGCCAGTATGCAAAAGGGAACCAAAAGAGACCAAAACAGGAACTTGGGTCCAAAGGTGCCAAAAAGTGACAGAAGGGGAGAAGGTGGTGAGAAATCCTTCCTTTGAGTTCTAGGAGTGATATTCAAGGAGTTTCAGGTACTTAAGACGAGTTTCGCACGTCTTCCTTTGCCGGTAAGCAAAGGGAACAAAAGAGACCAAAACTAGAACTTGGGTCCAAAGGTGCCAGAAAGTGACAGAAGGGGAGAAGGTGGTGAGAAATCCTTCCTTTGAGTTCTAGGAGTGATATTCAAGGAGTTTCAGTGCCATGAGACGAGTTTCGCACCTCTTCCTTTGCCGGTAAGCAAAAGGGATCCAAAAGGGACCAAAACTGCAACTTGGGTCCAAAGGCACCAGAAAGTGCCAGAACGTGAGAAGGTGGTGGGAAAGCCTTCCTTTGAGTCCTAGGCGTGATATTGAAAGAGTTTTAGTGGCCTGAGACGAGTTTCGCAAGTCTTCCTTTGCCAGTAAGCAAAAAGGGACCAAAAGAGACCAAAACTGGAACTTGGGTCCAAAGGCGCCAGAAAGTGCCAGAAGGGGAGAAGGTGGTGAGAAATACTTCCTTTGAGTTCTAGGAGTGATATTCAAGGAGTTTCAGTGGCTTGAGACAAGTTTCGCACGTCTTCCTTTGCTGGTAAGCAAAAGGGAACCAAAAGAGACCAAAACGAGAACTTGGGTCCAAAGGCACCAGAAACTGATAGAACGTGAGAAGGTGGTGGAATAGCCTTCCTTAGAGTCCTAGGCGTGATATTCAAGGAGTTTTAGTGGCCTAAGACGAGTTTCACATGTCTTCCTTTGCTGGTAAGCAAAAGGGAACCAAAAGAGACCAAAACTGGAACTTGGGTCCAAAGGTGCCAGAAAGTGACAGAAGGGGAGAAGGTGGTGAGAAATCCTTCCTCTGAGGTCTAGGAGTGATATTCAAGGAGTTTCGGTGCCTTGAGACGAGTTTCGCACGTCTTCCTTTGTCGGTAAGCAAAAGGGACCAAAAGAGACCAATACTAGAACTCGGGTCCAAAGGTGCCAGAAAGTGACAGAAGGGGAGAAGGTGGTGAGAAATCCTTCCTCTGAGGTCTAGGAGTGATATTCAAGGAGTTTCGGTGCCTTGAGACGAGTTTCGCACGTCTTCCTTTGCCGGTAAGCAAAAAGGAACCAAAAGAGACCAAAACTGGAACTTAGGTCCAAAGGCCCCAGAAAGTGCCAGAACGTGAGAATGTGGTGGGAAAGCCTTCCTTTGTGTCTTCGGAGTGATATTCAAGGTGTTTCAGTGGCCTGAGACGAGTTTCGCACGACTTCCTTTGCCGGTAAGCAAAAGGGAACCTAAAGATACCAAAACTGGAACTTGGGTCCAAATGCACCAGAAAGTGCCAGAACGTGAGAAGGTGGTGGGAAAGCCTTCCTTTGAGTCCTAGGCGTGATATTCTAAGAGTTTTAGTGGCCTGACACGATTTTCGCAAGTCTCCCTTTGCGAATAAGAAAAAAGGGACCAAAAGAGACCAAAACTGGAACTTGGGTCCAAAGGCGCCAGAAAGTGCCAGAAGGGGAGAAGGTGGTGAGAAATCATTCCTTTGAGTTCTAGGAGTGATATTCAAGGAGTTTCAGTGGCTTGAGACAAGTTTCGCACGTCTTCCTTTGCCGGTAAGCAAAAGGGAACCAAAAGAGACCAAAACTGGAACTTGGGTCCAAAGGCACCAGAAAGTGCCAGAACGTGAGAAGGTGGTGAAAAATCCTTCCTTTGAGTTCTAGGAGTGATATTCAAGGAGTTTCAGTTGCTTGAGACGAGTTTCGCACGTCTTCCTGTGCCGGTAAGCAAAAGGGAACCAAAAAAGACCAAAACTGGAACTTGGGTCCAAAGGCACCAGAAAGTGCCAGAACGTGAGAATGTGGTGGGAAATCCTTCCTCTGTGTCTTAGGAGTGATATTCAAGGAGTTTCAGTGGCCGGAGACGAGTTTCGCACGACTTCTTTTGCCGGTAAGCAAAAAGGGACCAAAAGAGACCAAAACTAGAACTTGGGTCCAAAGGTGCCAGAAAGTGACAGAAGGGGAGAAGGTGGTGAGAAAGCCTTCCTTTGAGTTCTAGGAGTGATATTCAAGGAGTTTCAGTAGCTTGAGACGAGTTTCGCACGACTTCCTTTGCCGGTAAGCAAAAAGGGACCAAAAGAGACCAAAGCTAGAACTTGGGTCCAAAGGTGCCAGAAAGTGACAGAAGGGGAGAAGGTGGTGAGAAATCCTTCCTTTGAGTTCTAGGAGTGATATTCAAGGAGTTTCAGCGGCTTGAGACGAGTTTCGCACGTCTTCCTTTGCCGGTAAGCAAAAGGGAACCTAAAGAGACCAAAACTGGAACTTGGGTCCAAATGCACCAGAAAGTGCCAGAACATGAGAAGGTGGTGGGAAAGCCTTCCTTTGAGTCCTAGGCGTGATATTCTAAAAGTTTTAGTGGCCTGAGACGATTTTCGCAAGTCTCCCTTTGCGAGTAAGAAAAAAGGGACCAAAAGAGACCAAAACTGGAACTTGGGTCCAAAGGCGCCAGAAAGTGCCAGAAGGGGAGAAGGTGGTGAGAAATCCTTCCTTTGAGTTCTAGGAGTGATATTCAAGGAGTTTCAGCGGCTTGAGACGTGTTTCGCACGTCTTCCTTTGCCGGTAAGCAAAAGGGAACCTAAAGAGACCAAAACTGGAACTTGGGTCCAAATGCACCAGAAAGTGCCAGAAGGTGAGAAGGTGGTGGGAAAGCCTTCCTTTGAGTCCTAGGCGTGATATTCTAAGAGTTTTAGTGGCCTGAGAAGATTTTCGCAAGTCTCCCTTTGCGAGTAAGAAAAAAGAGACCAAAACTGGAATTTGGGTCCAAAGGCGCCAGAAAGTGCCAGAAGGGGAGAAGGTGGTGAGAAATCATTCCTTTGAGTTCTAGGAGTGATATTCAAGGAGTTTCAGTGGCTTGAGACGAGTTTCGCACGTCTTCCTTTGCCGGTAAGCAAAAGGGAACCAAAAGAGACCAAAACTGGAACTTGGGTCCAAAGGCACCAGAAAGTGCTAGAACGTGAGAAGGTGGTGAAAAATCCTTCCTGTGAGTTCTAGGAGTGATATTCAAGGAGTTTCAGTTGCTTGAGACGAGTTTCGCACGTCTTCCTTTGCCGGGAAGCAAAAGGGAACCAAAAAAGACCAAAACTGGAACTTGGGTCCAAAGGCACCAGAAAGTGCCAGAACGTGAGAATGTGGTGGGAAAGCCTTCCCTTGTGTCTTCGGAGTGATATTCAAGGTGTTTCAGTGGCCTGAGACGAGTTTCGCACGACTTCCTTTGCCGGTAAGCAAAAAGGGACCAAAAGAGACCAAAACTAGACCTTGGGTCCAAAGGTGCCAGAAAGTGACAGAAGGGGAGAAGGTGGTGAGAAAGCATTCCTTTGAGTTCTAGGAGTGATATTCAAGGAGTTTCAGTGGCTTGAGACGAGTTTCGCACGTCTTCCTTTGCCGGTAAGCAAAAGGGACTAAAACTAGAACTCGTGTCCAAAGGTGCCAGAAAGTGCCAGAAGGGGAGAAGGTGGTGAGAAATCCTTCCTCTGAGTTCTAGGAGTGATATTCAAGGAGTTTCAGTGGCTTGAGACGAGTTTCGCACGTCTTCCTTTGCCGGTAAGCAAAAGGGACCAAATGAGACCAAAACTAGAACTCGGGTCCAAAGGTGCCAAAAAGTGACAGAAGGGGAGAAGGTGGTGAGAAAGCCTTCCTTTGAGTTCTAGGAGTGATATTCAAGGAGTTTCAGTAGCTTGAGACGAGTTTCGCACGTCTTCCTTTGCCGGTAAGCAAAAGGGAACCTAAAGAGACCAAACTGGAACTTGGGTCCAAATGCACCCGAAAGTGCCAGAACGTGAGAAGGTGGTGGGAAAGCCTTCCTTTGAGTCCTAGGCGTGATATTCTAAGAGTTTTAGTGGCCTGAGACAATTTTCGCAAGTCTCCCTTTGCGAGTAAGAAAAAAGGGACCAAAAGAGACCAAAACTGGAACTTGGGTCCAAAGGCGCCAGAAAGTGCCAAAAGGGGAGAAGGTGGTGAGAAATCATTCCTTTGAGTTCTAGGAGTGATATTCAAGGAGTTTCAGTGGCTTGAGACGAGTTTCGCACGTCTACCTTTGCCGGTAAGCAAAAGGGAACCAAAAGAGACCAAAACTGGAACTTGGGTCCAAAGGCACCAGAAAGTGCCAGAACGTGAGAAGGTGGTGAAAAATCCTTCCTTGGAGTTCTAGGAGTGATATTCAAGGAGTTTCAGTTGCTTGAAACGAGTTTCGCACGTCTTCCTTTGCCGGTAAGCAAAAGGGAACAAAAAAAGACCAAAACCGGAACTTGGGTCCAAAGGCACCAGAAGTTGCCAGAACGTGAGAATGTGGTGGGAAATCCTTCCTCTGTGTCCTCGGAGTGATATTCAAGGAGTTTCAGTGGCCTGAGACGAGTTTTGCACGACTTCCTGTGCCGGTAAGCAAAAAGGGACCAAAAGAGACCAAAACTAGAACTTGGGTCCAACGGTGCCAGAAAGTGACAGAAGGGTAGAAGGTGGTGAGAAAGCCTTCCTTTGAGTTCTAGGAGTGATATTCAAAGAGTTTCAGTAGCTTGAGACGAGTTTCGCACATCTTCCTTTGCCGGTAAGCAAAAAGGGACCAAAAGAGACCAAAGCTAGAACTTGGGTCCAAAGGTGCCAGAAAGTGACAGAAGGGGAGAAGGTGGTGAGAAATCCTTCCTTTGAGTTCTAGGAGTGATATTCAAGGAGTTTCAGCGGCTTGAGACGAGTTTCGCACGTCTTCCTTTGCCGGTAAGCAAAAGGGAACCTAAAGAGACCAAAACTGGAACTTGGGTCCAAATGCACCAGAAAGTGCCAGAAGGTTAGAAGGTGATGGGAAAGCCTTCCTTTGAGTCCTAGGCGTGATATTCTAAGAGTTTTAGTGGCCTGAGACGATTTTCGCAAGTCTCCCTTTGCGAGTAAGAAAAAAAAGACCAAAACTGGAACTTGGGTCAAAAGGCACCAGAAAGTGCCAGATGGGGAGAAGGTGGTGAAAAATCCTTCCTCTGTGTCTTCGGAGTGATATTCAAGGAGTTTCAGTGGCCTGAGACGAGTTTCGCACGACTTCCTTTGCCGGTAAGCAAAAAGGGACCAAAAGAGACCAAAACTAGAACTTGGGTCCAAAGGTGCCAGAAAGTGACAGAAGGGGAGAAGGTGGTGAGAAAGCATTCCTTTGAGTTCTAGGAGTGATATTCAAGGAGTTTCAGTGGCTTGAGACGAGTTTCGCACGTCTTCCTTTGCCGGTAAGCAAAAGGGACTAAAACTAGAACTCGTGTCCAAAGGTGCCAGAAAGTGCCAGAAGGGGAGAAGGTGGTGAGAAATCCTTCCTCTGAGTTCTAGGAGTGATATTCAAGGAGTTTCAGTGGCTTGAGACGAGTTTCGCACGTCTTCCTTTGCCGGTAAGCAAAAGGGACCAAATGAGACCAAAACTAGAACTCGGGTCCAAAGGTGCTAGAAAGTGACAGAAGGGGAGAAGGTGGTGAGTAAACCTTCCTCTGAGTTCTAGGAGTGATATTCAAGGAGTTTCAGTACCTTGAGACGAGTTTCGCACGTCTTCCTTTGCCGGTAAGCAAAAGGGAACCAAAAGAGAGCAAAACTTGAACTTGGGTCCGAAGGCACCAGAAAGTGCTAGAACGTGAGAATGTGGTGGGAAAGCCTTCCTTTGTGTCTTCGGAGTGATATTCAAGGAGTTTCAGTGGCCTGAGACGAGTTTCGCACGACTTCCTTTGCCGGTATGCAAAAGGGAACCAAAAGAGACCAAAACTGGATCTTGGGTTCAAGGGCACCAGAAAGTGCCAGAACGTGAGAAGGTGGTGGGAAAGCCTTCCTATGAGTCCTAGGCGTGATATTCTAAGAGTTTTAGTGGCCTGAGACGAGTTTCGCAAGTCTCCCTTTGCCAGTAAGCAAAAAGGGAACAAAAGAGACCAAAACTGGAACTTGGGTTCAAAGGTGCAAGAAAGTGACAGAATGGGAGAAGGTGGTGAGAAATCCTTCCTTTGAGTTCTAGGAGTGATATTCAAGGAGTTTCAGTGGCTAGAGACGAGTTTCGCACGTCTTCCTTTGCCGGTAAGCAAAAGGGAACCAAAAGAGACCAAAACTGGAACTTGGGTCGAAAGGCACCAGAAAGTGCCAGAACGTGAAAATGTGGGGGGAAATCCTTCCTTTGTGTCTTCGGAGTGATATTCAAGGAGTTTCAGTGGCCTGAGACGAGTTTCGCAGGACTTCCTTTGCCGGTAAGCAAAAAGGGACCAAAAGAGACCAAAACTAAAACTTGGGTCCAAAGGTGCCAGGAAGTGACACAAGGGGAGAAGGTGCTGAGAAATCCTTCCTTTGAGTTCTAGGAGTGATATTCAAGGAGTTTCAGTGGCTTGAGACGAGTTTCGAACGTCTTCCTTTGCCGGTAAGCAAAAGGGAACCAAAAGAGACCAAAACTGGAACTTAGGTCCAAAGGCGCCAGAAAGTGCCAGAAGGGGAGAAGGTGGTGAGAAATCCTTCCTTTGAGTTCTAGGAGTGATATTCAAGGAGTTTCCGTGGCTTGAGACAAGTTTCGCACGTCTTCCTTTGCCGGTAAGCAAAAGGGAACCAAAAGAGACCAAAACTGGAACTTGGGTCCAAAGGCACCAGAAAGTGCCAGAACGTGAGAAGGTGGCGGGAAATCCTTCCTTTGAGTCCTAGGCGTGATGTTCAAGGAGTTTTAGTGGCCTGAGACGAGTTTCGCAAGTCTTCCTTTGCCAGTAAGCAAAAAGGGACCAAAAGAGACCAAAACTGGAACTTGGGTCCAAACCCGCCAGAAAGTGCCAAAAGGGGAGAAGGTGGTGAGAAATCCTTCCTTTGAGTTCTAGGAGTGATATTCAAGAAGCTTCAGTGACTTGAGACGATTTTCGCACGTCTTCCTTTGCCGGTAAGCAAAAGGGAACCTAAAGAGACCAAAACTGGAACTTGGGTCCAAAGGCACCAGAAAGTGCGACAACGTGAGAAGGTGGTGGGAAAGCCTTCCTTTGAGTCCTAGGCGTGATATTCAAAGAGTTTTAGTGGCCTGAGACGATTTTCGCAAGTCACCCTTTGCCAGTATGCAAAAGGGAACCAAAAGAGACCAAAACTGGAACTTGGGTCCAAATGCACCAGAAAGTGCCAGAACGTGAGAAGGTGGTGGGAAAGCCTTCCTTTGAGTCCTAGGCATGATATTCAACGAGGTTTAGTGGCCTGAGACGAGTTTCGCAAGTCTCCCTTTGCCAGTAAGCAAAAAGGGACCAAAAGAGACCAAAACTGGAACTTGGGTCCAAAGCCGGCAGAAAGTGCCAGAAGGGGAGAAGGTGGTGAGAAATCCTTCCTTTGAGTTCTAGGAGTGATATTCAAGGAGTTTCAGTGGCTTGAGACGAGTTTCGCACGTCTTCCTTTGCCGGTAAGCAAAAAGGGACCAAAAGAGACCAAAACTAGAACTTGGGTCCAAAGGTGCCAGAAAGTGACAGAAGGGGAGAAGGTGCTGAGAAATCCTTCCTCTGAGTTCTAGGAGTGATATTCAAGGAGTTTCAGTGGCTTGAGACGAGTTTCGCACGTCTTCCTTTGTCGGTAAGCAAAAGGGAACCAAAAGAGACCAAAACTGGAACTTGGGTCCAAAGGCGCCAGAAAGTTCCTGAAGGGGAGAAGGTGGTGAGAAATCCTTCCTTTGAGTTCTAGGAGTGATATTCAAGGAGCTTCAGTGACTTGAGACGAGTTTCGCACGTCTTCCTTTGCCGGTAAGCAAAAGAGAACCTAAAGACACCAAAACTGGAACTTGGGTCCAAAGGCACCAGAAAGTGCCACAACGTGAGAAGGTGGTGGGAAAGCCTTCCTTTGAATCCTAGGCGTGATATTAAAAGAGTTTTAGTGGCCTGAGACGATTTTCGCAAGTCACCCTTTGCCAGTATGCAAAAGGGAACCAAAAGAGACCAAAGCGGAACTTGGGTCCAAATGCACCAGAAAGTGCCAGAACGTGAGAAGGTGGTGGGAAAGCCTTCCTTTGAGTCCTAGGCGTGATATTCTAAGAGTTTTAGTGGCCTGAGATGGTTTTCGCAAGTCTCCCTTTGCGAGTAAGAAATAAGGGACCAAAAGAGGCCAAAACTGGAACTTGGGTCCAAAGGCACCAGAAAGTGCCAGATGGGGAGAAGGTGGTGAGAAATCCTTCCTTTGAGTTCTAGGAGTGATATTCAAGGAGTTTCAGTGGCTTGAGACGAGTTTCGCATGTCTTCCTTTGCCGGTAAGCAAAATGGAACCAAAAGAAGCCAAAACTGGAACTTGGGTCCAAAGGCACCAGAAAGTGCCAGAACGTGAGAAGGTGGTTGGAAAGCCTTCCTTTGAGTCCTAGGCGTGATATTCAACGAGTTTTAGTGGCCTGAGACGACTTTCGCACGTCTTCCTTTGCCGGTAAACAAAAGGGAACCAAAAGAGACCAAAACTGGAACTTGGGTCCAAAGGCTCCAGAATGTGCCAGAAGGGGAGAAGGTGGTGAAAAATCCTTCCTTTGAGATCTAGGAGTAATATTCAAGGAGTTTCAGTGGCCTGAGACAAGTTTCGCACGTCTTCCTTTGCTGGTAAGCAAAAGGGAACCAAAAGAGACCAAAACTGGAACTTGGGTCCAAAGGCACCAGAAAGTGCTAGAACGTGAGAAGGTGGTGGAATAGCCTTCCTTAGAGTCCTAGGCGTGATATTCAAGGAGTTTTAGTGGCCTGAGACGAGTTTCGCATGTCTTCCTTTGCTAGTAAGGAAAAGGGAACCAAAAGAGACCAAAACTGGAACTTGGGTCCAAAGGCACCAGAAAGTGCCAGAACGTGAGAAGGTGGTGGCAAAGCCTTCCTTTGAGTCCTAGGCATCATATTCAAGGAGTTTTAGCGGCCTGAGACGAGTTTCGCAAGTCTCCCTTTGCTAGTAAGCAAAAGGGAACCAAAAGAGACCAAAACTAGAACTTGGATCCAAAGCCGGCATAAAGTGCCAGAAGGGGAGAAGGTGGTGAGAAATCCTTCCTTTGAGTTCTAGGAGTGATATTCAAGGAGTTTCAGTGGCTTGAGACGAGTTTCGCACGTCTTCCTTTGCCGGTAAGCAAAAGGGACCAAAAGAGACCAAAACTAGAACTTGGGTCCAAAGGTGCCAGAAAGTGACAGAAGGGGAGAAGGTGGTGAGAAAGCATTCCTTTGAGTTCTAGGAGTGATATTCAAGAAGTTTCAGTGGCTTGAGACGAGTTTCGCACGTCTTCCTTTGCCGGTAAGCAAAAGGGACTAAAACTAGAACTCGTGTCCAAAGGTGCCAGAAAGTGCCAGAAGGGGAGAAGGTGGTGAGAAATCCTTCCTCTGAGTTCTAGGAGTGATATTCAAGGAGTTTCAGTGGCTTGAGACGAGTTTCGCACGTCTTCCTTTGCCGGTAAGCAAAAGGGACCAAATGAGACCAAAACTAGAACTCGGGTCCAAAGGTGCTAGAAAGTGACAGAAGGGGAGAAGGTGGTGAGTAAACCTTCCTCTGAGTTCTAGGAGTGATATTCAAGGAGTTTCAGTACCTTGAGACGAGTTTCGCACGTCTTCCTTTGCCGGTAAGCAAAAGGGAACGAAAAGAGAGCAAAACTTGAACTTGGGTCCGAAGGCACCAGAAAGTGCTAGAACGTGAGAATGTGGTGGGAAATCCTTCCTTTGTGTCTTCGGAGTGATATTCAAGGAGTTTCAGTGGCCTGAGACGAGTTTCGCACGACTTCCTTTGCCGGTATGCAAAAGGGAACCAAAAGAGACCAAAACTGGATCTTGGGTTCAAGGGCACCAGAAAGTGCCAGAACGTGAGAAGGTGGTGGGAAAGCCTTCCTTTAGTCCTAGGCGTGATATTCTAAGAGTTTTAGTGGCCTGAGACGAGTTTCGCAAGTCTCCCTTTGCCAGTAAGCAAAAAGGGAACAAAAGAGACCAAAACTGGAACTTGGGTTCAAAGGTGCAAGAAAGTGACAGAATGGGAGAAGGTGGTGAGAAATCCTTCCTTTGAGTTCTAGGAGTGATATTCAAGGAGTTTCAGTGGCTAGAGACGAGTTTCGCACGTCTTCCTTTGCCGGTAAGCAAAAGGGAACCAAAAGAGACCAAAACTGGAACTTGGGTCGAAAGGCACCAGAAAGTGCCAGAACGTGAAAATGTGGGGGGAAATCCTTCCTTTGTGTCTTCGGAGTGATATTCAAGGAGTTTCAGTGGCCTGAGACGAGTTTCGCAGGACTTCCTTTGCCGGTAAGCAAAAAGGGACCAAAAGAGACCAAAACTAAAACTTGGGTCCAAAGGTGCCAGGAAGTGACACAAGGGGAGAAGGTGCTGAGAAATCCTTCCTTTGAGTTCTAGGAGTGATATTCAAGGAGTTTCAGTGGCTTGAGACGAGTTTCGAACGTCTTCCTTTGCCGGTAAGCAAAAGGGAACCAAAAGAGACCAAAGCTGGAACTTAGGTCCAAAGGCGCCGAAAGTGCCGAAGGGGAGAAGGTTGTGGGAAATCCATACTTTGAGTTCAAGGAGTGATATTCAAGGAGTTTCTGTGGATTGAGAGAAGTTTCGCACGTCTTCCTTTGCGGTAAGCAAAAGGGAACCAAAAGAGACCAAAACTGGAACTTGGGTCCAAAGGCACCAGAAAGTGCCAGAACGTGAGAAGGTGGCGGGAAATCCTTCCTTTGAGTCCTAGGCGTGATGTTCAAGGAGTTTTAGTGGCCTGAGACGAGTTTCGCAAGTCTTCCTTTGCCAGTAAGCAAAAAGGGACCAAAAGAGACCAAAACTGGAACTTGGGTCCAAACCCGCCAGAAAGTGCCAAAAGGGGAGAAGGTGGTGAGAAATCCTTCCTTTGAGTTCTAGGAGAGATATTCAAGAAGCTTCAGTGACTTGAGACGATTTTCGCACGTCTTCCTTTGCCGGTAAGCAAAAGGGAACCTAAAGAGACCAAAACTGGAACTTGGGTCCAAAGGCACCAGAAAGTGCGACAACGTGAGAAGGTGGTGGGAAAGCCTTCCTTTGTGTCCTAGGCGTGATATTCAAAGAGTTTTAGTGGCCTGAGACGATTTTCGCAAGTCACCCTTTGCCAGTATGCAAAAGGAAACCAAAAGAGACCAAAACTGGAACTTGGGTCCAAAGGCACCAGAAAGTGCCAGAACGTGAGAAGGTGGTGGGAAAGCCTTCCTTTGAGTCCTAAGCAAAAAGGGACCAAAAGAGACCAAAACTGGAACTTGGGTCCAAAGCCGGCAGAAAGTGCCAGAAGGGGAGAAGGTGGTGAGAAATCCTTCCTTTGAGTTCTAGGAGTGATATTCAAGGAGTTTCAGTGGCTTGAGACGAGTTTCGCACGTCTTCCTTTGCCGGTAAGCAAAATGGACCAAAAGAGACCAAAATTGGAACTTGGATCGAAAGGTGCCAGAAAGTGACAGAAGGGGAGAAGGTGGTGAGAAATCCTTCCTCTGAGTTCTAGGAGTGATATTCAAGGAGTTTCAGTGCCTTGAGACGAGTTTCACACGTCTTCCTTTGCCGGTAAGCAAAAGGGAACCAAAAAAGACCAAAACTGGAACTTGGGTCCAAAGGCACCAGAAAGTGCCAGAACGTGAGAATGTGGTGGGAAATCCTTCCTTTGTGTCTTCGGAGTGATATTCAAGGAGTTTCGGTGGCACGAGACGAGTTTCGCACGTCTTCCTTTGCCAGTAAGCAAAAAGGGACCAAAAGAGACCAAAACTAGAACTTGGGTCCAAAGGTGCCGAGAAAGTGACGAGAAGGGGAGAAGGTCTTGAGAAATCCTTCCTTTGAGTTCTAGGAGTGATATTCAAGGAGTTTCAGTGGCTTGAGACGAGTTTCGCACGTCTTCCTTTGTCGGTAAGCAAAAGGGAACCAAAAGAGACCAAAACTGGAACTTGGGTCCAAAGGCGCCAGAAAGTTCCTGAAGGGGAGAAGGTGGTGAGAAATCCTTCCTTTGAGTTCTAGGAGTGATATTCAAGGAGCTTCAGTGACTTGAGACGAGTTTCGCACGTCTTCCTTTGCCGGTAAGCAAAAGGGAACCTAAAGACACCAAAACTGGAACTTGGGTCCAAAGGCACCAGAAAGTGCCACAACGTGAGAAGGTGGTGGGAAAGCCTTCCTTTGAATCCTAGGCGTGATATTAAAAGAGTTTTAGTGGCCTGAGACGATTTTCGCAAGTCACCCTTTGCCAGTATGCAAAAGGGAACCAAAAGAGACCAAAACTGGAACTTGGGTCCAAATGCACCAGAAAGTGCCAGAACGTGAGAAGGTGGTGGGAAAGCCTTCCTTTGAGTCCTAGGCGTGATATTCTAAGAGTTTTAGTGGCCTGAGATGATTTTCGCAAGTCTCCCTTTGCGAGTAAGAAATAAGGGACCAAAAGAGGCCAAAACTGGAACTTGGGTCCAAAGGCACCAGAAAGTGCCAGATGGGGAGAAGGTGGTGAGAAATCCTTCCTTTGAGTTCTAGGAGTGATATTCAAGGAGTTTCAGTGGCTTGAGACGAGTTTCGCATGTCTTCCTTTGCCGGTAAGCAAAATGGAACCAAAAGAAGCCAAAACTGGAACTTGGGTCCAAAGGCACCAGAAAGTGCCAGAACGTGAGAAGGTGGTTGGAAAGCCTTCCTTTGAGTCCTAGGCGTGATATTCAACGAGTTTTAGTGGCCTGAGACGACTTTCGCACGTCTTCCTTTGCGTGTAAACAAAAGGGAACCAAAAGAGACCAAAACTGGAACTTGGGTCCAAAGGCTCCAGAATGTGCCAGAAGGGGAGAAGGTGGTGAAAAATCCTTCCTTTGAGATCTAGGAGTAATATTCAAGGAGTTTCAGTGGCCTGAGACAAGTTTCGCACGTCTTCCTTTGCTGGTAAGCAAAAGGGAACCAAAAGAGACCAAAACTGGAACTTGGGTCCAAAGGCACCAGAAAGTGCTAGAACGTGAGAAGGTGGTGGAATAGCCTTCCTTAGAGTCCTAGGCGTGATATTCAAGGAGTTTTAGTGGCCTGAGACGAGTTTCGCATGTCTTCCTTTGCTAGTAAGGAAAAGGGAACCAAAAGAGACCAAAACTGGAACTTGGGTCCAAAGGCACCAGAAAGTGCCAGAACGTGAGAAGGTGGTGGCAAAGCCTTCCTTTGAGTCCTAGGCATCATATTCAAGGAGTTTTAGCGGCCTGAGACGAGTTTCGCAAGTCTCCCTTTGCTAGTAAGCAAAAGGGAACCAAAAGAGACCAAAACTAGAACTTGGATCCAAAGCCGGCATAAAGTGCCAGAAGGGGAGAAGGTGGTGAGAAATCCTTCCTTTGAGTTCTAGGAGTGATATTCAAGGAGTTTCAGTGGCTTGAGACGAGTTTCGCACGTCTTCCTTTGCCGGTAAGCAAAAGGGAACCAAAAGAGACCAAAACTGGAACTTGGGTCCAAAGGCACCAGAAAGTGCTAGAACGTGAGAAGGTGGTGGAATAGCCTTCCTTAGAGTCCTAGGCGTGATATTCAAGGAGTTTTAGTGGCCTGAGACGAGTTTCGCATGTCTTCCTTTGCTAGTAAGGAAAAGGGAACCAAAAGAGACCAAAACTGGAACTTGGGTCCAAAGGCACCAGAAAGTGCCAGAACGTGAGAAGGTGGTGGCAAAGCCTTCCTTTGAGTCCTAGGCATCATATTCAAGGAGTTTTAGCGGCCTGAGACGAGTTTCGCAAGTCTCCCTTTGCTAGTAAGCAAAAGGGAACCAAAAGAGACCAAAACTAGAACTTGGATCCAAAGCCGGCATAAAGTGCCAGAAGGGGAGAAGGTGGTGAGAAATCCTTCCTTTGAGTTCTAGGAGTGATATTCAAGGAGTTTCAGTGGCTTGAGACGAGTTTCGCACGTCTTCCTTTGCCGGTAAGCAAAAGGGACCAAAAGAGACCAAAACTAGAACTTGGGTCCAAAGGTGCCAGAAAGTGACAGAAGGGGAGAAGGTGGTGAGAAAGCATTCCTTTGAGTTCTAGGAGTGATATTCAAGGAGTTTCAGTGGCTTGAGACGAGTTTCGCACGTCTTCCTTTGCCGGTAAGCAAAAGGGACTAAAACTAGAACTCGTGTCCAAAGGTGCCAGAAAGTGCCAGAAGGGGAGAAGGTGGTGAGAAATCCTTCCTCTGAGTTCTAGGAGTGATATTCAAGGAGTTTCAGTGGCTTGAGACGAGTTTCGCACGTCTTCCTTTGCCGGTAAGCAAAAGGGACCAAATGAGACCAAAACTAGAACTCGGGTCCAAAGGTGCTAGAAAGTGACAGAAGGGGAGAAGGTGGTGAGTAAACCTTCCTCTGAGTTCTAGGAGTGATATTCAAGGAGTTTTAGTACCTTGAGACGAGTTTCGCACGTCTTCCTTTGCCGGTAAGCAAAAGGGAACCAAAAGAGAGCAAAACTTGAACTTGGGTCCGAAGGCACCAGAAAGTGCTAGAACGTGAGAATGTGGTGGGAAATCCTTCCTTTGTGTCTTCGGAGTGATATTCAAGGAGTTTCAGTGGCCTGAGACGAGTTTCGCACGACTTCCTTTGCCGGTATGCAAAAGGGAACCAAAAGAGACCAAAACTGGATCTTGGGTTCAAGGGCACCAGAAAGTGCCAGAACGTGAGAAGGTGGTGGGAAAGCCTTCCTATGAGTCCTAGGCGTGATATTCTAAGAGTTTTAGTGGCCTGAGACGAGTTTCGCAAGTCTCCCTTTGCCAGTAAGCAAAAAGGGAACAAAAGAGACCAAAACTGGAACTTGGGTTCAAAGGTGCAAGAAAGTGACAGAATGGGAGAAGGTGGTGAGAAATCCTTCCTTTGAGTTCTAGGAGTGATATTCAAGGAGTTTCAGTGGCTAGAGACGAGTTTCGCACGTCTTCCTTTGCCGGTAAGCAAAAGGGAACCAAAAGAGACCAAAACTGGAACTTGGGTCGAAAGGCACCAGAAAGTGCCAGAACGTGAAAATGTGGGGGGAAATCCTTCCTTTGTGTCTTCGGAGTGATATTCAAGGAGTTTCAGTGGCCTGAGACGAGTTTCGCAGGACTTCCTTTGCCGGTAAGCAAAAAGGGACCAAAAGAGACCAAAACTAAAACTTGGGTCCAAAGGTGCCAGGAAGTGACACAAGGGGAGAAGGTGCTGAGAAATCCTTCCTTTGAGTTCTAGGAGTGATATTCAAGGAGTTTCAGTGGCTTGAGACGAGTTTCGAACGTCTTCCTTTGCCGGTAAGCAAAAGGGAACCAAAAGAGACCAAAACTGGAACTTAGGTCCAAAGGCGCCAGAAAGTGCCAGAAGGGGAGAAGGTGGTGAGAAATCCTTCCTTTGAGTTCTAGGAGTGATATTCAAGGAGTTTCCGTGGCTTGAGACAAGTTTCGCACGTCTTCCTTTGCCGGTAAGCAAAAGGGAACCAAAAGAGACCAAAACTGGAACTTGGGTCCAAAGGCACCAGAAAGTGCCAGAACGTGAGAAGGTGGCGGGAAATCCTTCCTTTGAGTCCTAGGCGTGATGTTCAAGGAGTTTTAGTGGCCTGAGACGAGTTTCGCAAGTCTTCCTTTGCCAGTAAGCAAAAAGGGACCAAAAGAGACCAAAACTGGAACTTGGGTCCAAACCCGCCAGAAAGTGCCAAAAGGGGAGAAGGTGGTGAGAAATCCTTCCTTTGAGTTCTAGGAGTGATATTCAAGAAGCTTCAGTGACTTGAGACGATTTTCGCACGTCTTCCTTTGCCGGTAAGCAAAAGGGAACCTAAAGAGACCAAAACTGGAACTTGGGTCCAAAGGCACCAGAAAGTGCGACAACGTGAGAAGGTGGTGGGAAAGCCTTCCTTTGAGTCCTAGGCGTGATATTCAAAGAGTTTTAGTGGCCTGAGACGATTTTCGCAAGTCACCCTTTGCCAGTATGCAAAAGGGAACCAAAAGAGACCAAAACTGGAACTTGGGTCCAAATGCACCAGAAAGTGCCAGAACGTGAGAAGGTGGTGGGAAAGCCTTCCTTTGAGTCCTAGGCATGATATTCAACGAGGTTTAGTGGCCTGAGACGAGTTTCGCAAGTCTCCCTTTGCCAGTAAGCAAAAAGGGACCAAAAGAGACCAAAACTGGAACTTGGGTCCAAAGCCGGCAGAAAGTGCCAGAAGGGGAGAAGGTGGTGAGAAATCCTTCCTTTGAGTTCTAGGAGTGATATTCAAGGAGTTTCAGTGGCTTGAGACGAGTTTCGCACGTCTTCCTTTGCCGGTAAGCAAAATGGACCAAAAGAGACCAAAATTGGAACTTGGATCGAAAGGTGCCAGAAAGTGACAGAAGGGGAGAAGGTGGTGAGAAATCCTTCCTCTGAGTTCTAGGAGTGATATTCAAGGAGTTTCAGTGCCTTGAGACGAGTTTCACACGTCTTCCTTTGCCGGTAAGCAAAAGGGAACCAAAAAAGACCAAAACTGGAACTTGGGTCCAAAGGCACCAGAAAGTGCCAGAACGTGAGAATGTGGTGGGAAATCCTTCCTTTGTGTCTTCGGAGTGATATTCAAGGAGTTTCAGTGGCCTGAGACGAGTTTCGCACGTCTTCCTTTGCCGGTAAGCAAAAAGGGACCAAAAGAGACCAAAACTAGAACTTGGGTCCAAAGGTGCCAGAAAGTGACAGAAGGGGAGAAGGTGCTGAGAAATCCTTCCTTTGAGTTCTAGGAGTGATATTCAAGGAGTTTCAGTGGCTTGAGACGAGTTTCGCACGTCTTCCTTTGTCGGTAAGCAAAAGGGAACCAAAAGAGACCAAAACTGAAACTTGGGTCCAAAGGCGCCAGAAAGTTCCTGAAGGGGAGAAGGTGGTGAGAAATCCTTCCTTTGAGTTCTAGGAGTGATATTCAAGGAGCTTCAGTGACTTGAGACGAGTTTCGCACGTCTTCCTTTGCCGGTAAGCAAAAGGGAACCTAAAGACACCAAAACTGGAACTTGGGTCCAAAGGCACCAGAAAGTGCCACAACGTGAGAAGGTGGTGGGAAAGCCTTCCTTTGAATCCTAGGCGTGATATTAAAAGAGTTTTAGTGGCCTGAGACGATTTTCGCAAGTCACCCTTTGCCAGTATGCAAAAGGGAACCAAAAGAGACCAAAACTGGAACTTGGGTCCAAATGCACCAGAAAGTGCCAGAACGTGAGAAGGTGGTGGGAAAGCCTTCCTTTGAGTCCTAGGCGTGATATTCTAAGAGTTTTAGTGGCCTGAGATGATTTTCGCAAGTCTCCCTTTGCGAGTAAGAAATAAGGGACCAAAAGAGGCCAAAACTGGAACTTGGGTCCAAAGGCACCAGAAAGTGCCAGATGGGGAGAAGGTGGTGAGAAATCCTTCCTTTGAGTTCTAGGAGTGATATTCAAGGAGTTTCAGTGGCTTGAGACGAGTTTCGCATGTCTTCCTTTGCGTGTAAGCAAAATGGAACCAAAAGAAGCCAAAACTGGAACTTGGGTCCAAAGGCACCAGAAAGTGCCAGAACGTGAGAAGGTGGTTGGAAAGCCTTCCTTTGAGTCCTAGGCGTGATATTCAACGAGTTTTAGTGGCCTGAGACGACTTTCGCACGTCTTCCTTTGCCGGTAAACAAAAGGGAACCAAAAGAGACCAAAACTGGAACTTGGGTCCAAAGGCTCCGAGAATGTGCCGAAGGGGAGAAGGTGGTGAAAAATCCTTCCTTTGAGATCTAGGAGTAATATTCAAGGAGTTTCGGTGGCACGAGACAAGTTTCGCACGTCTTCCTTCTTTGGTAAGCAAAATGGAACCAAAAGAGACCAAAACTGGAACTTGGGTCCAAAGGCACCAGAAAGTGCTAGAACGTGAGAAGGTGGTGGAATAGCCTTCCTTAGAGTCCTAGGCGTGATATTCAAGGAGTTTTAGTGGCCTGAGACGAGTTTCGCATGTCTTCCTTTGCTAGTAAGGAAAAGGGAACCAAAAGAGACCAAAACTGGAACTTGGGTCCAAAGGCACCAGAAAGTGCCAGAACGTGAGAAGGTGGTGGCAAAGCCTTCCTTTGAGTCCTAGGCATCATATTCAAGGAGTTTTAGCGGCCTGAGACGAGTTTCGCAAGTCTCCCTTTGCTAGTAAGCAAAAGGGAACCAAAAGAGACCAAAACTAGAACTTGGATCCAAAGCCGGCATAAAGTGCCAGAAGGGGAGAAGGTGGTGAGAAATCCTTCCTTTGAGTTCTAGGAGTGATATTCAAGGAGTTTCAGTGGCTTGAGACGAGTTTCGCACGTCTTCCTTTGCCGGTAAGCAAAAGGGAACCAAAAGAGACCAAAACTGGAACTTGGGTCCAAAGGCGCCAGAAAGTGCCAGAAGGGGAGAAGGTGGTGAGAAATCCTTCCTTTGAGTTATACGAGTGATATTCAAGGAGCTTCAGTGACTTGAGACGAGTTTCGCACGTCTTCCTTTGCCGGTAAGCAAAAGGGAACCTAAAGACACCAAAACTGGAACTTGGGTCCAAAGGCACCAGAAAGTGCCACAACGTGAGAAGGTGGTGGGAAAGCCTTCCTTTGAGTCCTAGGCATGATATTCAAAGAGTTTTAGTGGCCTGAGACGATTTTCGCAAGTCTCCCTTTGCCAGTATGCAAAAGGGAACCAAAAGAGACCAAAACTGTAACTTGGGTCCAAATGCACCAGAAAGTGCCAGAACGTGAGAAGGTGGTGGGAAAGCCTTCCTTTGAGTCCTAGGCGTGATATTCTAAGAGTTTTAGTGGCCTGAGACGATTTTCGCAAGTCTCCCTTTGCCAGTAAGCAAAAAGGGACCAAAAGAGACCAAAACTTGAACTTGGGTCCAAAGCTGCCAGAAAGTGCGAGAAAGGGAGAAGGTGGTGAGAAATCCTTCCTTTGAGTCCTAGGCGTGATATTCAAGGAGATTTAGTGGCCTGAGACGAGTTTCGCAAGTCTCCCTTTGCCAGTAAGCAGAAAGGGACCAAAAGAGACCAAAACTGGAACTTGGGTCCAAACCCGCCAGAAAGTGCCAGAAGGGGAGTAGGTGGTGGGAAAGCCTTCCTTTGAGTTCTAGGAGTGATATTGAAGGAGTTTCGGTGGCTTAGACGAGTTTCGCACGACTTCCTTTGCCAGTAAGCAAAGGGGACCAAAATAGACCAAAACTAGAACTCGGGTCCAAAGGTGCCAGAAAGTGCCAGAAGGGGAGAAGGTGGTGAGAAATCCTTCCTCTGAGTTTTAGGAGTGATATTCAAGGAGTTTCAGTGCCTTGAGGCGAGTTTCGCACGTCTTCCTTTGCCGGTAAGCAAAAGGGACCAAAGGAGACCAAAACTAGAACTCGGGTCCAAAGGTGCCAAAAAGTGACAGAAGGGGAGAAGGTGGTGAGAAATCCTTGCTTTGAGTTCTAGGAGTGATATTCAAGGAGTTTCAGTGGCTTGAGACGAGTTTCGAACGTCTTCCTTTGCCGGTGAGCAAAAGGGAACCAAAAGAGACCAAAACTGGAACTTGGGTCCAAAGGCACCAGAAAGTGCCAGAACGTGAGAAGGTGGTGGAAAAGCCTTCCTTTGAGTCCTAAGCGTGATATTCAAGGAGTTTTAGTGGCTTGAGACGAGTTTCGCAAGTCTCCCTTTGCCAGTATGCAAAAGGCAACCAAAAGAGACCAAAACTGGATCTTGGGTCCACAGGCGCCAGAAAGTGCCAGAAGGGGAGAAGGTGGTGAGAAATCCTTCCTTTGAGTCCTAGGAGTGATATTCAAGGAGTTTCAGTTGCTTGAAACGAGTTTCGCACGTCTTCCTTTGCCGGTAAGCAAAAGGGACCAAAGGAGACCAAAACTAGAACTTGGGTCCAAAGGCACCAGAAAGTGCCAGAACGTGAGAAGCTGGTGGGAAGCCTTCCTTTGAGTCCTAGGCGTGATATTCAAGGAGTTTTAGTGGCCTGAGACGAGTTTCGCAAGTCTCCCTTTGCCAGTAAGAAAAAAGGGACCAAAAGAGACCAAAACTGGAACTTGGGTCCAAAGCCGGCAGAAAGTGCCAGAAGGGGAGAAGGTGGTGAGAAATCCTTCCTTTGAGTTCTAGGAGTGATATTCAAGGATTTTCAGTGGCTTGAGACGAGTTTCGCACCTCTTCCTTTGCCGGTAAGCAAAAGGAACCAAAGGAGACCAAAACTAGAACTCAGGTCCAAAGGTGCCAGAAAGTGACAGAAGGGGAGAAGGTGGTGAGAAATCCTTGCTTTGAATTGTAGGAGTGATATTCAAGGAGTTTCAGTGGCTTAAGACGAGTTTCGAACGTCTTCCTTTGCCGGTGAGCAAAAGGGAACCAAAAGAGACCAAAACTGGAACTTGGGTCCAAAGGCACCAGAAAGTGCCAGAACGTGAGAAGGTGGTGGAAAAGCCTTCCTTTAGTCCTAAGCGTGATATTCAAGGAGTTTTAGTGGCTTGAGACGAGTTTCGCAAGTCTCCCTTTGCCAGTATGCAAAAGGGAACCAAAAGAGACCAAAACTGGATCTTGGGTCCACAGGCGCCAGAAAGTTCAAGAAGGGGAGAAGGTGGTGAGAAATCCTTCCTTTGAGTCCTAGGAGTGATATTCAAGGAGTTTCAGTTGCTTGAAACGAGTTTCGCACGTCTTCCTTTGCCGGTAACCAAAAGGGACCAAAGGAGACCAAAACTAGAACTTGGGTCCAAAGGCACCAGAAAGTGCCAGAACGTGAGAAGGTGGTGGAAAAGCCTTCCTTTAGTCCTAAGCGTGATATTCAAGGAGGTTTAGTGGCTTGAGACGAGTTTCGCAAGTCTCCCTTTGCCAGTATGCAAAAGGCAACCAAAAGAGACCAAAACTGGATCTTGGGTCCACAGGCGCCAGAAAGTTCAAGAAGGGGAGAAGGTGGTGAGAAATCCTTCCTTTGAGTCCTAGGAGTGATATTCAAGGAGTTTCAGTGGCTTGAGACGAGTTTCGCACGTCTTCCTTTGCCGGTAGGCAAAATGGAACCAAAATAGGCCAAAACTGGAACTTGGGTCCAAAGGCACCAGAAAGTGCCAGAACGTGAGAAGGTGGTGGGAAAGCCTTCCTTTGAGTTCTAGGAGTGATATTGAAGGAGTTTCAGTGGCTTGAGACGAGTTTCGCATGACTTCCTTTGCCGGTAAGCAAAAGGGAACCAAAAGATACCAAAACTGGAACTTGGGTCCAAAGGCCCCAGAAAGTGCCACAAGGTGAGAAGGTGGTGGGAAAGCCTTCCTTGGAGTCCTAGGCGTGATATTCAAAGAGTTTTAGTGGCCTGAGACGATTTTCGCAAGTCTTCCTATGCCAGTATGCAAAAGGGAACCAAAAGAGACCAAAACTGGAACTTGGGTCCAAATGCACCAGAAAGTGTCAGAACGTGAGAAGGTGGTGGGAAAGCCTTCCTTTGAGTCCTAGGCGTGATATTCAAGGAGTTTTAGTGGCCTTAGACGAGTTTTGCAAGTCTCCCTTTGCCAGTAAGCAAAAAGGGACCAAAAGAGACCAAAACTGGAACTTGGGTCCAAACCCGCTAGAAAGTGCCAGAAGGGGAGTAGGTGGTGGGAAAGCCTTCCTTTGAGTTCTAGGAGTGATATTGAAGGAGTTTCAGTGGCTTGAGACGAGTTTCGCACGACTTCCTTTGCCAGTAAGCAAAAGGGACCAAAATAGACCAAAATTAGAACTCGAATCCAAAGGTGCCAGAAAGCGCCAGAAGGGGAGAAGGTGGTGAGAAATCCTTCCTCTGAGTTCTAGGAGTGATATTCAAGGAGTTTCAGTGCCTTGAGGCGAGTTTCGCACGTCTTCCTTTGCCGGTAAGCAAAACGGACCAAAGAAGACCAAAACTAGAACTCGGGTCCAAAGGTGCCAGAAAGTGACAGAAGGGGAGAATGTGGTGAGAAATCCTTGCTTTGAGTTCTAGGAGTGATATTCAAGGAATTTCAGTGGCTTGAGACGAGTTTCGAACGTCTTCCTTTGCCGGTGAGCAAAAGGGAACCAAAAGAGACCAAAACTGGAACTTGGGTCCAAAGGTGCCAGAAAGTGCCAGAAGGGGAGAAGGTGGTGAGAAATCCTTCCTCTGAGTTCTAGGAGTGATATTCAAGGAGTTTCAGTGCCTTGAGACGAGTTTCACACGTCTTCCTTTGCCGGTAAGCAAAAGGGAACCATAAAAGACCAAAACTGGAACTTGGGTCCAAAGGCACCAGAAAGTGCCAGAACGTGAGAATGTGGTGGGAAATCCTTCCTTTGTGTCTTCGGAGTGATATTCAAAGAGTTTTAGTGGCCTGAGACGATTTTCGCAAGTCTCCCTTTGCCAGTATGCAAAAGGGAACCAAAAGAGACCAAAACTGGAACTTGGGTCCAAATGCACCAGAAAGTGCCAGAACGTGAGAAGGTGGTGGGAAAGCCTTCCTTTGAGTCCTAGGCGTGATATTCTAAGAGTTTTAGTGGCCTGAGACGATTTTCGCAAGTCTCCCTTTGCCAGTAAGCAAAAAGGGACCAAAAGAGACCAAAACTGGAACTTGGGTCCAAAGCTGCCAGAAAGTGCGAGAAAGGGAGAAGGTGGTGAGAAATCCTTCCTTTGAGTCTTAGGCGTGATATTCAAGGAGTTTTAGTGGCCTGAGACGAGTTTCGCAAGTCTCCCTTTGCCAGTAAGCAAAAAGGGACCAAAAGAGACCAAAACTGGAACTTGGGTCCAAACCCGCCAGAAAGTGCCAGAAGGGGAGTAGGTGGTGGGAAAGCCTTCCTTTGAGTTCTAGGAGTGATATTGAAGGAGTTTCAGTGGCTTGAGACGAGTTTCGCACGACTTCCTTTGCCAGTAAGCAAAAGGGACCAAAATAGACCAAAATTAGAACTCGGGTCCAAAGGTGGCAGCAAGTGCCAGAAGGGGAGAAGGTGGTGAGAAATCCTTCCTCTGAGTTCTAGGAGTGATATTCAAGGAGTTTCAGTGCCTTGAGGCGAGTTTCGCACGTCTTCCTTTGCCGATAAGCAAAAGGGACCAAAGAAGACCAAAACTAGAACTCGGGTCCAAAGGTGCCAGAAAGTGACAGAAGGGGAGAATGTGGTGAGAAATCCTTGCTTTGAGTTCTAGGAGTGATATTCAAGGAGTTTCAGTGCCTTGAGGCGAGTTTCGCACGTCTTCCTTTGCCGGTAAGCAAAAGGGACCAAAGAAGACCAAAACTAGAACTCGGGTCCAAAGGTTCCAGAAAGTGACAGAAGGGGAGAAGGTGGTGAGAAATCCTTGCTTTGAGTTTTAGGAGTGATATTCAAGGAGTTTCAGTGGCTTGAGACGAGTTTCGAACGTCTTCCTTTGCCGGTGAGCAAAAGGGAACCAAAAGAGACCAAAACTGGAACATGGGTCCAAAGGCACCAGAAAGTGCCAGAACGTGAGAAGGTGGTGGAAAAGCCTTCCTTTGAGTCCTAGGCGTGATATTCAAGGAGTTTCAGTGCCTTGAGACGAGTTTCACACGTCTTCCTTTGCCGGTAAGCAAAAGGGAACCATAAAAGACCAAAACTGGAACTTGGGTCCAAAGGCACCAGAAAGTGCCAGAACGTGAGAATGTGGTGGGAAATCCTTCCTTTGTGTCTTCGGAGTGATATTCAAGGAGTTTCAGTGGCCTGAGACGAGTTTTGCCCGACTTCCTTTGCCGGTAAGCAAAAAGGGACCAAAAGAGACCAAAACTAGAACTTGGGTCCAAAGGTGCCAGAAAGTGACAGAAGGGGAGAAGGTGGTGAGAAATCCATCCTTTGAGTTCTAGGAGTGATATTCAAGGAGCTTCAGTGACTTGAGACGAGTTTCGCACGTCTTCCTTTGCCGGTAAGCAAAAGGGAACCTAAAGAGACCAAAACTGGAACTTGGGTCCAAAGGCCCCAGAAAGTGCCACAACGTGAGAAGGTGGTGGGAAAGCCTTCCTTGGAGTCCTAGGCGTGATATTCAAAGAGTTTTAGTGGCCTGAGACGATTTTCGCAAGTCTCCCTTTGCCAGTATGCAAAAGGGAACCAAAAGAGACCAAAACTGGAACTTGGGTCCAAATGCACGAGAAAGTGCCAGAACGTGAGAAGGTGGTGGGAAAGCCTTCCTTTGAGTCCTAGGCGTGATATTCTAAGAGTTTTAGTGGCCTGAGACGATTTTCGCAAGTCTCCCTTTGCCAGTAAGCAAAAAGGGACCAAAAGAGACCAAAACTTGAACTTGGGTCCAAAGCTGCCAGAAAGTGCGAGAAAGGGAGAAGGTGGTGAGAAATCCTTCCTTTGAGTCTTAGGCGTGATATTCAAGGAGTTTTAGTGGCCTGAGACGAGTTTCGCAAGTCTCCCTTTGCCAGTAAGCAAAAAGGGACCAAAAGAGACCAAAACTGGAACTTGGGTCCAAACCCGCCAGAAAGTGCCAGAAGGGGAGTAGGTGGTGGGAAAGCCTTCCTTTGAGTTCTAGGAGTGATATTGAAGGAGTTTCAGTGGCTTGAGACGAGTTTCGCACGACTTCCTTTGCCAGTAAGCAAAAGGGACCAAAATAGACCAAAATTAGAACTCGGGTCCAAAGGTGGCAGCAAGTGTTAGAAGGGGAGAAGGTGGTGAGAAATCCTTCCTCTGAGTTCTAGGAGTGATATTCAAGGAGTTTCAGTGCCTTGAGGCGAGTTTCGCACGTCTTCCTTTGCCGGTAAGCAAAAGGGACCAAAGAAGACCAAAACTAGAACTCGGGTCCAAAGGTGCCAGAAAGTGAAAGAAGGGGAGAAGGTGGTGAGAAATCCTTGCTTTGAGTTCTAGGAGTGATATTCAAGGAGTTTCAGTGGCTTGAGATGAGTTTCGAACGTCTTCCTTTGCCGGTGAGCAAAAGGGAACCAAAAGAGACCAAAACTGGAACTTGGGTCCAAAGGCACCAGAAAGTGCCAGAACGTGAGAAGGTGGTGGAAAAGCCTTCCTTTGAGTCCTAGGCGTGATATTCAAGGAGTTTTAGTGCCTTGAGACGAGTTTCGCAAGTCTCCCTTTGCCAGTATGCAAAAGGGAACCAAAAGAGACCAAAACTGGATCTTGGGTCTAAAGGCGCCAGAAAGTGCCAGAAGGGGAGAAGGTGGTGAGAAATCCTTCCTTTGAGTCCTAGGAGTGATATTCAAGGAGTTTCAGTTGCTTGAAACGAGTTTCGCACGTCTTCCTTTGCCGGTAAGCAAAAGGGACCAAAGGAGACCAAAACTAGAACTTGGGTCCAAAGGCACCAGAAAGTGCCAGAACGTGAGAAGCTGGTGGGAAGCCTTCCTTTGAGTCCTAGGCGTGATATTCGAGGAGTTTTAGTGGCCTGAGACGAGTTTCGCAAGTCTCCCTTTGCCAGTAAGCAAAAAGGGACCAAAAGAGACCAAAACTGGAACTTGGGTCCAAAGGCACCAGAAAGTGCCACAACGTGAGAAGGTGGTGGGAAAGCCTTCCTTTGAGTCCTAGGCGTGATATTCAAAGAGTTTTAGTGGCCTGAGATGATTTTCGCAAGTCTCCGTTTGCCAGTATGCAAAAGGGAACCAAAAGAGACCAAAACTGGAACTTGGGTCCAAATGCACGAGAAAGTGCCAGAACGTGAGAAGGTGGTGGGAAAGCCTTCCTTTGAGTCCTAGGCGTGATATTCTAAGAGTTTTAGTGGCCTGAGACGATTTTCGCAAGTCTCCCTTTGCCAGTAAGCAAAAAGGGAACAAAAGAGACCAAAACTTGAACTTGGGTCCAAAGCTGCCAGAAAGTGCGAGAAAGGGAGAAGGTGGTGAGAAATCCTTCCTTTGAGTCCTAGGCGTGATATTCAAGGAGTTTTAGTGGCCTGAGACGAGTTTCGCAAGTCTCCCTTTGCCAGTAAGCAAAAAGGGACCAAAAGAGACCAAAACTGGAACTTGGGTCCAAAGGTGCCAGAAAGTGCCAGAAGGGGAGTAGGTGGTGGGAAAGCCTTCCTTTGAGTTCTAGGAGTGATATTGAAGGAGTTTCAGTGGCTTGAGACGAGTTTCGCACGACTTCCTTTGCCAGTAAGCAAAAGGGACCAAAATAGACCAAAATTGGAACTTGGGTCCAAAGCTGCCAGAAAGTGCGAGAAGGGGAGAAGGTGGTGAGAAATCCTTCCTTTGAGTTCTAGGAGTGATATTCAAGGAGATTCAGTGACTTGAGACGAGTTTCGCACGTCTTCCTTTGCCGGTAAGCAAAAGGGAACCTAAAGAGACCAAAACTGGAACTTGGGTCCAAAGGCACCAGAAAGTTCCACAACGTGAGAAGGTGGTGGGAAAGCCTTCCTTTGAGTCCTAGGCGTGATATTCAAAGAGTTTTAGTGGCCTGAGACGAGTTTCGCACGACTTCCTTTGCAAGTAAGCAAAAGGGACCAAAATAGACCAAAATTAGAACTCGGGTCCAAAGGTGCCAGAAAGTGCCAGAAGGGGAGAAGGTGGTGAGAAATCCTTCCTCTGAGTTCTAGGAGTGATATTCAAGGAGTTTCAGTGCCTTGAGGCGAGTTTCGCACGTCTTCCTTTGCCGGTAAGCAAAAGGGACCAAAGAAGACCAAAACTAGAACTCGGGTCCAAAGGTTCCAGAAAGTGACAGAAGGGGAGAAGGTGGTGAGAAATCCTTGCTTTGAGTTTTAGGAGTGATATTCAAGGAGTTTCAGTGGCTTGAGACGAGTTTCGAACGTCTTCCTTTGCCGGTGAGCAAAAGGGAACCAAAAGAGACCAAAACTGGAACATGGGTCCAAAGGCACCAGAAAGTGCCAGAACGTGAGAAGGTGGTGGAAAAGCCTTCCTTTGAGTCCTAGGCGTGATATTCAAGGAGTTTTAGTGGCTTGAGACGAGTTTCGCAAGTCTCCCTTTGCCAGTATGCAAAAGGGAACCAAAAGAGACCAAAACTGGATCTTGGGTCTCAAGGCTCCAGAAAGTGCCAGAAGGGGAGAAGGTGGTGAGAAATCCTTCCTTTGAGTTCTAGGAGTGATATTCAAGGAGCTACAGTGACTTGAGACGAGTTTCACACGTCTTCCTTTGCCGGTAAGTAAAAGGGAACCTAAAGAGACCAAAACTGGAACTTGGGTCCAAAGGCAGCAGAAAGTGCCACAACGTGAGAAGGTGGTGGGAAAGCCTTCCTTTGAGTCCTAGGCATGATATTCAAAGAGTTTTAGTGGGCTGGGACGATTTTCGCAAGTCTCCCTTTGCCAGTATGCAAAAGGGAACCAAAAGAGACCAAAACTTATACTTGAGTCCAAATGCACCAGAAAGTGCCAGAACGTGAGAAGGTGGTGGCAAAGCCTTCCTTTGAGTCCTAGGCGTGATATTCTAAGAGTTTTAGTGGCCTGAGACGATTTTCGTAAGTCTCCCTTTGCGAGTAAGAAAAAAGGGACCAAAAGAGACCAAAACTGGAACTTGGGTCCAAAGGCGCCAGAAAGTGCCAGAAGGGGAGAAGGTGGTGAGAAATCCTTCCTTTGAGTTCTAGGAGTGATATTCAAGGAGTTTCAGTGGCTTGAGACGAGTTTCGCACGTCTTCCTTTGCCAGTAAGCAAAATGGAACCAAAAGAGGCCAAAATTGGAACTTGGGTCCAAAGGAACCAGAAAGTGCCAGAACGTGAGAAGGTGGTGGGAAAGGCTTCCTTTGAGTCCTAGGCGTGATATTCAAGGAGTTTTAGTGTCCTGAGACGACTTTCGCACGTCTTCCTTTGCCGGTAAGAAAAAAGGGACCAAAAGAGACCAAAACTGGAACTTGGGTCCAAAGGCGCCAGAAAGTGCCAGAAGGGGAGAAGGTGGTGAGAAATCCTTCCTTTGAGTTCTAGGAGTGATATTCAAGGAGTTTCAGTTGCTTGAGACGAGTTTCACACGTCTTCCTTTGCCGGTAAGCAAAAGGGACCAAAAGAGACCAAAACTAGAACTTGGGTCCAAAGCCGGCAGAAAGTGCCAGAAGGGGAGAAGGTGGTGAGAAATCCTTCCTTTGAGTTCTAGGAGTGATATTCAAAGAGTTTCAGTGCCTTGAGACGAGTTTCGCACGTCTTTCTTTGCCGGTAAGCAAAAGGGACCAAAAGAGACCAAAACTGGAACTTGGGTCGAAAGCCGGCAGAAAGTGCCAGAAGGGGAGAAGGTGGTGAGAAATCCTTCCTTTGAGTTCTAGGAGTGATATTCAAGGAGTTTCAGTTGCTTGAGACGAGTTTCACACGTCTTCCTTTGCCGGTAAGCAAAAGGGACCAAAAGAGACCAAAACTGGAACTTGGGTCGAAAGCCGGCAGAAAGTGCCAGAAGGGGAGAAGGTGGTGAGAAATCCTTCCTTTGAGTTCTAGGAGTGATATTCAAGGAGTTTCAGTGCCTTGAGACGAGTTTCGCACGTCTTCCTTTGCCGGTAAGCAAAAGGGACCAAAAGCGACAAAAATTGGAACTTGGGTCCAAAGGTGCCAAAAAGTGACAGAAGGGGAGAAGGTGGTAAGAAAATCTTCCTTTTGAATCCTAGTACTGATATTCAAGGAGTTTCAACGGCCTGAGACGAGTTTCGCACGTCTTCCTTTGCCGGTAAGCAAAAAGGGACCAAAAGTGACCAAAACAGGAACTTGGGTCCAAAGGCCCCAGAAAGTGCCAACATGGGAGAATGTGGTGAGAAAGGCTTCCTTTGAGTCCTAGGAGTGATATTCAAGGAATTTAAGTTGCCTGAGACGAGTTTCGCACGTCTTTCTTCGCCGGTAAGCAAAAGGGACCAAAAGAGACCAAAACTGGAACTTGGGTCGAAAGGCGTCAGAAAGTGCCAGAAGGGAAAAAGGTGGTGAGAAATCCTTCCTTTGAGTTCTAGGAGTGATATTCAAGGAGTTTCAGTTGCTTGAGACGAGTTTCACACGTCTTCCTTTGCCGGTAAGCAAAAGGGACCAAAAGAGACCAAAACTGGAACTTGGGTCGAAAGCCGGCAGAAAGTGCCAGAAGGGGAGAAGGTGGTGAGAAATCCTTCCTTTGAGTTCTAGGAGTGATATTCAAGGAGTTTCAGTGCCTTGAGACGAGTTTCGCACGTCTTCCTTTGCCGGTAAGCAAAAGGGACCAAAGGCGACAAAAATTGGAACTTGGGTCCAAAGGTGCCAAAAAGTGACAGAAGGGGAGAAGGTGGTAAGAAAATCTTCCTTTTGAATCCTAGTACTGATATTCAAGGAGTTTCAACGGCCTGAGACGAGTTTCGCACGTCTTCCTTTGCCGGTAAGCAAAAAGGGACCAAAAGTGACCAAAACAGGAACTTGGGTCCAAAGGCCCCAGAAAGTGCCAACATGGGAGAATGTGGTGAGAAAGGCTTCCTTTGAGTCCTAGGAGTGATATTCAAGGAATTTAAGTTGCCTGAGACGAGTTTCGCACGTCTTTCTTCGCCGGTAAGCAAAAGGGGTCTAAAAGAGACCAAAACTGGAACCTGCGTCCAAAGGCGCCAGAAAGTGCCAAAAGGGGAGAAGGTGGTGAGAAAGGCTTCCAATGAGTCCTAGGAGTGATATTCAAGGAGTTTCAGTGGTCTGAGACGAGTTTCGCACCTTTTCCTTGGTCGGTAAGCAAAAAGGGACCAAAAGAGACCAAAACTGAAACTTGGGTCCAAAGGCGCCAGAAAGTTGCAGAAGGGGAGAAGGTGGTGAGAAAACCTTCCTCTGAGTCCATGGAGTGATATTCAAGGAGTTTCAGTGGCCTGAGACAAGTTTCGCACGTCTTCCTTTGCCGGTAAGCAAAAGGGAACCAAAAGAGACCAAAACACGAACTTGGGTCCAAAGGCCCCAGAAAGTGCTAGAAGGAGAGAAGGTGTGAGAAAGGCTTCCTTTGAGTCCTAGGAGTGATATTTATGGAATTTCAATGGCCTGAGACAAGTTTCGCACGTCCTTCTTTGCTGGTAAGCAAAAGGGGACCAAAAGATATTAAAACTGGAACTTGCGTCCGAAGGCGCCAGAAAGTGCCAGAAGGGGAGAAGCTGGTGAGAAAGGCTTCCTTTGTGACCATGGAGTGATATTCAAGGATTTTCAGTGGCCTGAGACGAGTTTCGCACGTCTTCCTTTGCCGGTAAGCAAAAGGGGACCAAAAGAGATTAAAACTGGAACTTGGGTCCAAAGGCGCTAGAAAGTGCCAGAAGGGGAGAAGGTGGTGAGAAAGCCTTCCTTTGAGTCGTAGGAGTGGTACTCAAGTAGTTTCAGTGGCTTCAAACGAGTTTCGCACGTCTTGCTTCGTCGGCAAGCAAAAAGGGACCAAAGGAGACCAAAACTGGAACCTGCGTCCAAAGAAGCCAGAAAGTGCCAGAAGAGGAGAAGATGGTGAGAAAGGCTTCCTTTGAGTCCTAGGAGTGATATTCAAGGATTTTCAGTGGCATGAGACAAGTTTCGCACGTCTTCCTTTGCCGGCAAGCAAAAAGACACCAAAGGAGACTAAAACTGGAACTTTGGTCCAAAGGCGCCAGAAAGTGCCAGAAGGGGAGAAGGTGGTGAGAAAGGCTTCCTTTGAGTCCTAGAAGTGATATTCATGGAGTTTCAGTGGTCCGAGACGAGTTTCGCACATCTTCCTTCGCCGGTATGCAAAAGGGGACTAAAAGAGACCAAAACTGGAACTTGGGTCCAAAGGCGCAAGAAAATGCCAGAAGGGGAGATGGTGGTGAGAAAACCTTCCTCTGAGTCCATGGAGTGATATTCAAGGAGTTTCAGTTGCTTGAGACGAGTTTAACACGTCTTCCTTTGCCGGTAAGCAAAAGGGACCAAAAGAGACCAAAACTAGAACTTGGGTCCAAAGCCGGCAGAAAGTGCCAGAAGGGGAGAAGGTGGTGAGAAATCCTTCCTTTGAGTTCTAGGAGTGATATTCAAAGAGTTTCAGTGCCTTGAGACGAGTTTCGCACGTCTTTCTTTGCCGGTAAGCAAAAGGGACCAAAAGAGACCAAAACTGGAACTTGGGTCGAAAGCCGGCAGAAAGTGCCAGAAGGGGAGAAGGTGGTGAGAAATCCTTCCTTTGAGTTCTAGGAGTGATATTCAAGGAGTTTCAGTTGCTTGAGACGAGTTTCACACGTCTTCCTTTGCCGGTAAGCAAAAGGGACCAAAAGAGACCAAAACTGGAACTTGGGTCGAAAGCCGGCAGAAAGTGCCAGAAGGGGAGAAGGTGGTGAGAAATCCTTCCTTTGAGTTCTAGGAGTGATATTCAAGGAGTTTTAGTGCCTTGAGACGAGTTTCGCACGTCTTCCTTTGCCGGTAAGCAAAAGGGACCAAAAGCGACAAAAATTGGAACTTGGGTCCAAAGGTGCCAAAAAGTGACAGAAGGGGAGAAGGTGGTAAGAAAATCTTCCTTTTGAATCCTAGTACTGATATTCAAGGAGTTTCAACGGCCTGAGACGAGTTTCGCACGTCTTCCTTTGCCGGTAAGCAAAAAGGGACCAAAAGTGACCAAAACAGGAACTTGGGTCCAAAGGCCCCAGAAAGTGCCAACATGGGAGAATGTGGTGAGAAAGGCTTCCTTTGAGTCCTAGGAGTGATATTCAAGGAATTTAAGTTGCCTGAGACGAGTTTCGCACGTCTTTCTTCGCCGGTAAGCAAAAGGGACCAAAAGAGACCAAAACTGGAACTTGGGTCGAAAGCCGGCAGAAAGTGCCAGAAGGGGAGAAGGTGGTGAGAAATCCTTCCTTTGAGTTCTAGGAGTGATATTCAAGGAGTTTCAGTTGCTTGAGACGAGTTTCACACGTCTTCCTTTGCCGGTAAGCAAAAGGGACCAAAAGAGACCAAAACTGGAACTTGGGTCGAAAGCCGGCAGAAAGTGCCAGAAGGGGAGAAGGTGGTGAGAAATCCTTCCTTTGAGTTCTAGGAGTGATATTCAAGGAGTTTCAGTGCCTTGAGACGAGTTTCGCACGTCTTCCTTTGCCGGTAAGCAAAAGGGACCAAAAGCGACAAAAATTGGAACTTGCGTCCAAAGAAGCCAGAAAGTGCCAGAAGAGGAGAAGATGGTGAGAAAGGCTTCCTTTGAGTCCTAGGAGTGATATTCAAGGATTTTCAGTGGCATGAGACAAGTTTCGCACGTCTTCCTTTGCCGGCAAGCAAAAAGACACCAAAGGAGACTAAAACTGGAACTTTGGTCCAAAGGCGCCAGAAAGTGCCAGAAGGGGAGAAGGTGGTGAGAAAGGCTTCCTTTGAGTCCTAGAAGTGATATTCATGGAGTTTCAGTGGTCCGAGACGAGTTTCGCACATCTTCCTTCGCCGGTATGCAAAAGGGGACTAAAAGAGACCAAAACTAGAACTTGGGTCCAAAGGCGCAAGAAAATGCCAGAAGGGGAGATGGTGGTGAGAAAACCTTCCTCTGAGTCCATGGAGTGATATTCAAGGAGTTTCAGTAGCCTGAGACGAGTTTTGCACGTCTTCCTTTGCCGGTAAGCAAAAGAGGACCAAAAGAGATTAAAACTGGAACTTGTGTCCAAAGGCGCCAGAAAGTGCCAGAAGGGGATAAGGTGGTGAGAAAGCCTTCCTTTGAGTCGTAGGAGTGATATTCAAGTAGTTTCAGTGGCTTCAAACGAGTTTCGCACGTCTTACTTTGCCGGCTAGCAAAAAGGGACCAAAGGAGACCAAAACTGGAACTTTGGTCCAAAGGCGCCAGAAAGTGCCAGAAGGGGAGAAGGTGGTGAGAAAGGCTTCCTTTGAGTCCTAGAAGTGATATTCATGGAGTTTCAGTGGTCCGAGACGAGTTTCGCACATCTTCCTTCGCCGGTATGCAAAAGGGGACTAAAAGAGACCAAAACTGGAACTTGGGTCTAAAGGCGCCAGAAAGTGCCAGAAGGGGAGAAGGTGGTGAGAAAGGATTCCTTTGAGTCCTAGGAGTGATATTCAAGGAGTTTCAGTGGCCAGAGACGAGTTTCGTACCTCTTCCTTTGTCGGGAAGCAAAAAGGGACCAAAAGAGACAAAACTGGAAATTAGGTCCAAAGGCGCCAGAAAATCCCAGAAGGGGAGAAGGTGGTGAGAAAGGCTTACTTTTAGTCCATAGAGCGATATTCAAGGATTTTCAGTGGCATGAGACGAGTTTCGCACGTCTTCCTTTGCCGGTAAGCAAAAAGGGACCAAAAGAGACCAAAACAGGAACTTGGGTCCAAAAGCCCCAAAAAGTGCCAGAAGGGGAGAAGGTGGTGAGAAAGGCTTCCGTTAAGTCCTAGGAGTGATATTCAAGGAATTTAAGTTGCCTGAGACGAGTTTCGCACGTCTTTCTTCGCCGGTAAGCAAAAAGGGTCTAAAAGAGACCAAAACTGGAACCTGCGTCCAAAGGCGCCAGAAAGTGCCAGAAGGGGAGAATGTGGTGAGAAAACCTTCCTCTGAGTCCATGGAGTGATATTCAAGGAGTTTCAGGGGCCTGAGACAAGTTTTGCACCTCTTCCTTCGCCGGTTAGCAAAAGGGAACCAAAAGATATTAAAACTGGAACTTACGTCTGAAGGCGCCAGAAAGTGCCAGAAGGGGAGAAGGTGGTGAGAAAGGCTTCCCTTGTGACCATGGAGTTATATTCAAGGATTTTCAGTGGCCTGAGACGAGTTTCGCACGTCTTCCTTTGCCGGTAAGCAAAAGGGGACCAAAAAAGACCAAAACTTGATCTTGGGTAAAGGCGCCAGAAAGTGCCAGAAGGGGAGAAGGTGGTGAGAAAGGCTTCCTTTGAGTCCTAGGCGTGATATTCAAGGAATTTCAGTGGCCTGAGATGAGTTTCGCACGTCTTCCTTCGCCGGTAAGCAAAAGGGGTCCAAAAGAGACCAAAACTGGAACCTGCGTCCATAGGTGCCAGAAAGTTGCAGAAGGGGAGAAGGTGGTGAGAAAACCTTCCTCTGAGTCCATGGAGTGATATTCAAGGAGTTTCAGTGGCATGAGACAAGTTTTGCACGTCTTCCCTTGCCGGCAAGCAAAAGGGGACCAAAAGAGACCAAAATAGGAACTTGGATCCAAAGGCCCCAGAAAATGCCAGAAGGGGAGAAGGTGGCGAGAAACCCTTCCTTTATGATGATGGAGTTACATTCAAGGATTTTCAGCGGCCTAAGATGAGTTTCGCACGTCTTCCTTTGCCGGTAAGCAAAAGGGGACCAAAAGAGACCAAAACTGGATCTTGGGTCACAAAAGAGAGCAAAACTAGAACTTGGGTCCAAAGGTGTCAGAAAGTGACAGAATGGGAGAAGGTGGTGAGAAATCCTTCCTTTGAGTTCTAGGAGTGATATTCAAGGAGTTTCAGTGGCTTGAGACGAGTTTTGCACGTCTTCCTTTGCCGGTAAGCAAAAGGGATCCAAAAGAGACCAAAACAGGAACTTGGGTCCAAAGGCACCAGAAAGTGCCAGAACGTGAGAAGGTGGTGGGAAAGCCTTCCTTTGAGTTCTAGGAGTTATATTCAAGGAGTTTCAAGTACTTGAGACGAGTTTCGCACGTCTTCCTTTGCCGGTAAGCAAAAGGGACCAAAAGAGACCAAAACTAGAACTTGGGTCCAAAGGTGCCAGAAAGTGACAAAAGGGGAGAAGGTGGTGAGAAATCCTTCCTTTGAGTTATAGGAGTGATATTCAAGGAGTTTCAGTGGCTTGAGACGAATTTCGCACGTCTTCCTTTGCCGGTAAGCAAAAGGGACCAAAAGAGACCAAAACTAGAACTCGGGTCCAAAAGTGCCAGAAAGTGCCAGAAGTGGAGAAAGTGGTGAGAAATCCTTCCTCTGAGTTGTAGGAGTGATATTCACGGAGTTTCAGTGGCTTGAGACGAGTTTCGCACATCTTCCTTTGCGAGTAAGCAAAAGGGATCCAAAAGAGACCAAAACTGCAACTTGGGTCCAAAGGCACCAGAAAGTGCCAGAACGTGAGAAGGTGGTGGAATAGCATTCCTTAGAGTCCTAGTCGTGATATTCAAGGAGTTTTAGTGGCCTGAGACGAGTTTCGCAAGTCTCCCTTTGCCAGTAAGCAAAAAGGGACCAAAAGAGACCAAAACAGGAACTTGGGTCCAAAGCCGCCAGAAAGTGCCAGAAAAGGAGAAGGTGGGGAGAAATCCTTCCTTTGAGTTCTAGGAGTGATATTCAAGGAGTTTCAGTGGCTTGAGACGAGTTTCGCACGTCTTCCTTTGCCAGTAAGCAAAAGGGACCAAAAGAGACCAAAACTATAACTTGGGTCCAAAGGTGCCAGAAAGTGACAGAAGGGGAGAAGGTGGTGAGAAATCCTTCCTTTGAGTTCGAGCAGTGATATTCAAGGAGTTTCAGTAGCTTGAGACGAGTTTCGCACGTCTTCCTTTGCCGGTAAGCAAAAGGGAACCAAAAGAGACCAAAACTGGAACTTGGGTCCAAAGGCACCAAAAAGTGCCAGAACGTGAGAAGGTGGTGGGAAAGCCTTCTTTTGAGTCCTAGGCGTGATATTCAAGGAGTTTTAGTGGCCTGAGACGAGTTTCGCATGTCTTCCTTTGCTGGTAAGCAAAAGGGAACCAAAAGAGACCAACACTGGAACTTGGGTTCAAAGGTGCCAGAAAGTGCCAGAAGGGGAGAAGGTGGTGAGAAATCCTTCCTTTGAGTTCTAGGAGTGATATTCAAGGAGTTTCAGTTACTTGACACGAATTTCGCACGTCTTCCTTTGCCGGTAAGCAAAAGGGACCAAAAGAGACCAAAACTAGAACTCGGGTCCAAAAGTGCCAGAAAGTGCCAGAAGGGGAGAAGGTGGTGAGAAATCCTTCCTCTGAGTTCTAGGAGTGATATTCAAGGAGTTTCAGTGCCTTGAGACGAGTTTCGCACGTCTTCCTTTGCCGGTAAGCAAAAGGGACCAAAAGAGACCAAAACTGGAACTTGGGTCCAATAGTGCCAGAAAGTGACAGAAGGGGAGAAAGTGGTGAGAAATCCTTCCTTTGAGTTCTAGGAGTGATATTCAAGGAGTTTAAGTGGCTTGAGACAAGTTTCGCACGTCTTCCTTTGCCGGTAAGCAAAAGGGAATCAAAAGAGACCAAAACTGGAACTTGGGTCCAAAGGCATTAGAAAGTGCCAGAACTTGAGAAGGTGGTGAGAAAGCCTTCCTTTGAGTCCTAGGCGTGATATTCAAGGAGTTTTAGTGGCCTGAGAAGAATTTCGCAAGTCTCCCTTTACCAGTAAGCAAAAAGGGACCAAAAGAGACCAAAACTGGAACTTGGGTCCAAAGCCGCCAGAAAGTGCCAGAAGGGGAGAAGGTGGGGAGAAATCCTTCCTTTGAGTTCTAGGAGTGATATTCAAGGAGTTTCAGTTGCTTGAGACGAGTTTCGCACGTCTTCCTTTGCCGGTAAGCAAAAGGGACCAAAAGAGACCAAAACTAGAACTTGGGTCCAAAGGCACCAGAAAGTGCCAGAACGTGAGAATGTGGTGGGAAAGGCTTCCTTTGTGTCTTCGGAGTGATATTCCAGGAGTGTCAGTGGCCTGAGACGAGTTTCGCACGACTTCCTTTGCCGGTAAGCAAAAAGGGACCAAAAGAGAGCAAAACTAGAACTTGGGTCCAAAGGTGTCAGAAAGTGACAGAAGGGGAGAAGGTGGTGAGAAATCCTTCCTCTGAGTTGTAGGAGTGATATTCAAGGAGTTTCAGTGCCTTGAGACGAGTTTCGCAAGTCTTCCTTTGCCGGTAAGCAAAAGGGAACCAAAAGAGACCAAAACTGGAACTTGGGTCCAAAGGCACCAGAAAGTGCCAGAACGTGAGAATGTGGTGGGAAAGGCTTCCTTTGTGTCTTCGGAGTGATATTCCAGGAGTGTCAGTGGCCTGAGACGAGTTTCGCACGACTTCCTTTGTCGGTAAGCAAAAAGGGACCAAAAGAGAGCAAAACTAGAACTTGGGTCCAAAGGTGTCAGAAAGTGACAGAAGGGGAGAAGGTGGTGAGAAATCCTTCCTTTGAGTTCTAGGAGTGATATTCAAGGAGTTTCAGTGGCTTGAGACGAGTTTTGCACGTCTTCCTTTCCTGGTAAGCAAAAGGGAACCAAAAGAGACCAAAACTGGAACTTGGGTCCAAAGGCACCAGAAAGTGCCAGAACGTGAGAAGGTGGTGGGAAAGTCTTCCTTTGAGTCCTAGGCGTGATATTCAAAGAGTTTTAGTGGCCTGAGATGAGTTTCGCAAGTCTCCCTTTGCCAGTAAGCAAAAAGGGACCAAAAGAGACCAAAACTGGAACTTGGGTCCAAAGCCGCCAGAAAGTGCCAGAAGGGGAGAAGGTGGGGAGAAATCCTTCCTTTGAGTTCTAGGAGTGATATTCAAGGAGTTTCAGTGGCTTGAGATGATTTTCGCACGTCTTCCTTTGCCGGTAAGCAAAAGGGACCAAAAGAGACCAAAACTATAACTTGGGTCCAAAGGTGCCAGAAAGTGACAGAAGGGGAGAAGGTGGTGAGAAATCCTTCCTTTGAGTTCTAGCAGTGATATTCAAGGAGTTTCAGTTGCTTGAGACGAGTTTCGCACGTCTTCCTTTGCCAGTAAGCAAAAGGGACCAAAAGAGACCAAAACTGGAACTTGGGTCCAAAGGCACCAGAAAGTGCCAGAACGTGAGAATGTGGTGGGAAAGCCTTCCTTTGTGTCTTTGGAGTGATATTCAAAGAGTTTCAGTGGATTGAGACAAGTTTCGCACGTCTTCCTTTGCCGGTAAGTAAAAAGGAAACAAAAGAGACCAAAATTGAAACTTGGGTCCAAAGGCACCAGAAGGTGCCAGAACGTGAGAAGGTGGTGGGAAAGCCTTCCTTTGAGTCCTAGGCGTGATATTCAAGGGGGTTAAGTGCCCTGAGACGAGTTTCGCAAGTCTTCCTTTGCCAGTAAGCAAAAAGGGACCAATAGAGACCAAAACTGGAACTTGGGTCCAAAGCCGCCAGAAAGTGCCAGAAGGGGAGAAGGTGGGGAGAAATCCTTCCTTTGAGTTCTAGGAGTGATATTCAAGGAGTTTCAGTGGCTTGAGACGAGTTTCGCACGTCTTCCTTTGCCGGTAAGCAAAAGGGACCAAAAGAGACCAAAACTAGAACTCGGGTCTAAAGGTGCCAAAAAGTGACAGAAGGGGAGAAGGTGGTGAGAAATCCTTCCTTTGGTTCTAGCAGTGATATTCAAGGAGTTTCAGTTGCTTGAGACGAGTTTCGCACGTCTTCCTTTGCCATTAAGCAAAAGGGACCAAAAGAGACCAAAACTGGAACTTGGGTCCAAAGGCACCAGAAAGTGCCAGAACGTGAGAATGTGGTGGGAAAGCCTTCCTTTGTGTCTTTGGAGTGATATTCAAAGAGTTTCAGTGGATTGAGACAAGTTTCGCACGTCTTCCTTTTCCGGTAAGCAAAAGGGAACCAAAAGAGACCAAAACTGCAACTTGGGTCCAAAGGCACCAGAAAGTGCCAGAACGTGAGAAGGTGGTGGAATAGCCTTCCTCAGAGTCCTAGGCGTGATATTCAAGGAGTTTTAGTGGCCTGAGACGAGTTTCGCATGTCTTCCTTTGCTGGTAAGCAAAAGGGAACCAAAAGAGACCAAAACTGGAACTTGGGTCCAAAGGCACCAGAAAGTGCCAGAACGTGAGAAGGTGGTGGGAAAGTCTTCCTTTGAGTCCTAGGCGTGATATTCAAAGAGTTTTAGTGGCCTGAGATGAGTTTCGCAAGTCTTTCTTTGCCAGCAAGCAAAAGGGAACCAAAAGAGGCCAAAACTGGAACTTGGGTCCAAAGGCGCCAGAATGTGCAAGAAGGGGAGAAGGTGGTGCGAAAGCCTTCGTTTGAGTTCTAGGAGTGATATTCAAGGAGTTTCAGTGGCTAGACGAGTTTCGCACGTCTTCCTTTGCCGGTAAGCAAAAGGGACCAAAAGAGACCAAAAGTAGAACTCGGGTCCAAAGGTGGCAGAAGTGCCAAAAGGGAAGAAGGTGGTGAGAAACCCTTCCTCTGAGTTCTAGGTGTGATATTCAAGGAGTTTCAGTGCCTTGAGACGAGTTTCGCCTGTCTTCCTTTGCCGGTAAGCAAAAGGGACCGAAAGAGACCAAAACTAGAACTCGGGTCTAAAGGTGCCAGAAAGTGACAGAAGGGATGAAGGTGGTGAGAAATCCTTCCTCTGAGTTCTAGGATTGATATTTAAGGAGTTTCAATGGCTTGAGAGAAGTCTCGCACGTCTTCCTTTGCCGGTAAGCAAAAGGGAACCAAAAGAGACCAAAACTGGAACTTGGGTCCAAAGGCACCAGAAAGTGCCAGAACGTGAGAATGTGGTGGGAAAGGCTTCCTTTGTGTCTTCGGAGTAATATTCCAGGAGTTTCGGTGGCCTGAGACTAGTTTCGCACGACTTCCTTTGCCGGTAAGCAAAAAGGGACCAAAAGAGACCAAAACTAGAACTTGGGTCCAAAGGTGCCAGAAAGTGGCTGGGGAGAAATCCTTCCTTTGAGTTCTAGGAGTGATATTCAAGGAGTTTCAGTGGCTTGAGACGCGTTTCGCACGTCTTCCTTTGCCTTTAAGCAAAAGGGAACCAAAAGAGACCAAAACTGGAACTTGGGTCCAAAGGCACCAGAAAGTGCCAGAACGTGAGAATGTGGTGGGAAAGGCTTCCTTTGTGTCTTCGGAGTAATATTCCAGGAGTTTCGGTGGCCTGAGACTAGTTTCGCACGACTTCCTTTGCCGGTAAGCAAAAAGGGACCAAAAGAGACCAAAACTAGAACTTGGGTCCAAAGGTGCCAGAAAGTGGCTGGGGAGAAATCCTTCCTTTGAGTTTTAGGAGTGATATTCAAGGAGTTTCAGTGGCTTGAGACGCGTTTCGCACGTCTTCCTTTGCCTTTAAGCAAAAGGGAACCAAAAGAGACCAAAACTGGAACATGGCTCCAAAGGCACCAGAAAGTGCCAGAACGTGAGAAGGTGGTGGGAAAGCCTTCCTTTGACTGCTAGACGTGATATTCAAAGAGTTTTAGTGGCCTGAGATGAGTTTCGCAAGTCTACCTTTGCCAGTAAGCAAAAATGGACCAAAAGAGACCAAAACTGGAACTTGGGTCCAAAGCCGCCAGAAAGTGCCAGAAGGGGAGAAGGTGGGGAGAAATGCTTCCTTTGAGTTCTAGGAGTGATATTCAAGGAGTTTCAGTGGCTTGAGACGAGTTTCGCACGTCTTCCTTTGCCGGTAAGCAAAAGGGACCAAAAGAGACCAAAACTATAACTTAGGTCCAAAGGTGCCAGAAAGTGACAGAAGGGGAGAAGGTGGTGAGAAATCCTTCCTTTGAGTTCTAGCAGTGATATTCAAGGAGTTTCAGTGGCTTGAGACGAGTTTCGCATGTCTTCCTTTGCCGGTAAGCAAAAGGGAACCAAATGAGGCCAAAACTGGAACTTGGGTCCAAAGGCACCAGAAAGTGCCAGAACGTGAGAATGTGGTGGGAAAGCCTTCCTTTGTGTCTTCGGAGTGATATTCAAAGAGTTTCAGTGGCTTCAGACGAGTTTCGCACGTCTTCCTTTGCCGGTAAGCAAAAGGGAACCAAAAGAGACCAAATCTGAAACTTGGGTCCAAAGGAACCAGAAAGTGCCAGAACGTGAGAAGGTGGTGGGAAAGCCTTCCTTTGAGTCCTAGGCGTGATATTCAAGGAGTTTTGGTGGCCTGAGACGAGTTTCGTAAGTCTCCCTTTGCCAGTAAGCAAAAAGGGACCAAAAGAGACCAAAACTGGAACTTGGGTCCAAAGGCACCAGAAAGTGCCAGAACGTGAGAAGGTGGTGGAATAGCCTTCCTTAGAGTCCTAGGCGTGATATTCAAGGAGTTTTAGTGGCCTGAGTCGAGTTTCGCATGTCTTCCTTTGCTGGTAAGCAAAAGGGAACCAAAAGAGACCAAAACTGGAACTTGGGTCCAAAGGCGCCAGAAAGGGCCAGAAGGGGAGAAGGTGGTGAGAAATCCTTCCTTTGACTTCTAGGAGTGATATTCAAGGAGTTTCAGGTACTTGATACGAGTTTCGCACGTCTTCCTTTGCCGATAAGCAAAAGGAACCAAAAGAGACCAAAACTAGAACTTGGGTCCAAAGGTGCCAGAAAGTGACAGAAGAGGAGAAGGTGGTGATAAATCCTTCCTTTGAGTTCTAGGAGTGATATTCAAGGAGTTTCAGTGGCATGAGACGAGTTTCGCACATCTTCCTTTTCCGGTAAGCAAAAGGGATCTAAAAGAGACCAAAACTGGAACTTCGGTCCAAAGGCACCAGAAAGTGCCAGAACGTGAGAAGGTGGTGGGAAAGCCTTCCTTTGAGTCCTAGGCGTGATATTCAAGGAGTTTTAGTGGCCTTAGACGAGTTTCGCAAGTCTCCCTTTGCCAGTAAGCAAAAAGGGACCAAAAGAGACCAAAACTGGAACTTAGGTCCAAAGGCGCCAGAAAGTGCCAGAAGGGGAGAAGGTGGTGAGAAATCCTTCCTCTGAGTTCTAGGATTGATATTCAAAGAGTTTCAGTGGCTTGAGACAAGTTTCGCACGTCTTTCTTTGCCGGTAAGCAAAAGGGAACCAAAAGAGACCAAAACTGGAACTTGGGTCCAAAGGCACCAGAAAGTGCCAGAACGTGAGAATGTGGTGGGAAAGGCTTCCTTTGTGTCTTTGGAGTGATATTCCAGGAGTTTCAGTGGCCTGAGACGAGTTTCGCACGACTTCCTTTGCCGATAAGCAAAAAGGGACCAAAAGAGACCAAAACTAGAACTTGGGTCCAAAGGTGTCAGAAAGTGACAGAAGGGGAGAAGGTGGTGAGAAATCCTTCTTTTGAGTTCTAGGAGTGATATTCAAGGAGTTTCAGTGGCTTGAGACGAGTTTTGCACGTCTTCCTTTTTCGGTAAGCAAAAGGGAACCAAAAGAGACCAAAACTGGAACTTGGGTCCAAAGGCACCAGAAAGATCCAGAACGTGAGAAGGTGGTGGGAAAGCCTTCCTTTGAGTCCTAGGCGTGATATTCAAAGAGTTTTAGTGGCCTGAGATGAGTTTCGCAAGTCTCCCTTTGCCAGTAAGCAAAAAGGGACCAAAAGAGACCAAAACTGAAACTTGGGTCCAAAGCCACCAGAAAGTGCCAGAAGGGGAGAAGGTGGGGAGAAATCCTTCCTTTGAGTTCTAGGAGTGATATTCAAGGAGTTTCAGTGGCTTGAGACGATTTTCGCACGTCTTCCTTTGCCGGTAAGCAAAAGGGACCAAAAGAGACCAAAACTATAACTTCGGTCCAAAGGTGCCAGAAAGTGACAAAAGGGGAGAAGGTGGTGAGAAATCCTTCCTTTGAGTTCTAGGAGTGATATTCAAGGAGTTTCAGTGGCTTCAGACGAGTTTTGCACGTCTTCCTTTCCCGGTAAGCAAAAGGGAACCAAAAGAGACCAAAACTGGAACTTGGGTCCAGAGGCACCAGAAAGATCCAGAACGTGAGAAGGTGGTGGGAAAGCCTTCCTTTGAGTCCTAGGCGTGATATTCAAAGAGTTTTAGTGGCCTGAGATGAGTTTCGCAAGTCTCCCTTTGCCAGTAAGCAAAAAGGGACCAAAAGAGACCAAAACTGAAACTTGGGTCCAAAGCCGCCAGAAAGTGCCAGAAGGGGACAAGGTGGGGAGAAATCCTTCCTTTGAGTTCTAGGAGTGATATTCAAGAAATTTCAGTGGCTTGAGACGATTTTCGCACGTCTTCCTTTGCCGGTAAGCAAAAGGGACCAAAAGAGACCAAAACTATAACTTCGGTCCAAAGGTGCCAGAAAGTGACAGAAGGGGAGAAGGTGGTGAGAAATCCTTCCTTTGAGTTCTAGCAGCGATATTCAAGGAGTTTCAGTTGCTTGAGACGAGTTTCGCACGTCTTCCTTTGCCGGTAAGCAAAAGGGAACCAAAAGAGACCAAAACTGGAACTTGGGTCCAAAGCCGCCAGAAAGTGTCAGATGGGGAGAAGGTGGTGGGAAAGCCTTCCTTTGAGTCCTAGGCGTGATATTCAAGGGGGTTTAGTGGCCTGAGACGAGTTTCGCAAGTCTCCCTTTGCCAGTAAACAAAAAGGGACCAAAAGAGACCAAAACTGGAACTTGGGTCCAAAGCCGCCAGAAAGTGCCAGGAGGGGAGAAGGTGGGGAGAAATCCTTCCTTTGAGTTCTAGGAGGGATATTCAAGGAGTTTCAGTGGCCTGAGACGAGTTTCGCAGGACTTCCTTTGCCGCTAAGCAAAAAGGGACCAAAAGAGACCAAAACTAGAACTTGGGTCCAAAGGTGCCAGAAAGTGACAGAAGGGGAGAAGGTGGTGAGAAATCCTTCCTTTGAGTTCTAGGAGTGATATTCAAGGAGTTTCAGTGGCTTGAGACGAGTTTCGCACGTCTTCCTTTGCCGGTAAGCAAAAGGGAACCAAAAGAGACCAAAACTGGAACTTGTGTCCAAAGGCACCAGAAAGTGCCAGAACTTGAGAAGGTGGTGGGAAAGCCTTCCTTTGAGTCCTAGGCGTGATATTCAAAGAGTTTTAGTGGCCTGAGATGAGTTTCGCAAGTCTCCCTTTGCCAGTAAGCAGAAAGGGACCAAAAGAGACCAAAACAAGAACTTGGGTCCAAAGCCGCCAGAAAGTGCCAGAACGTGAGAAGGTGGTGCGAAAGCCTTCCTTTGAGTCCTAGGCGTGATATTCAAGGAGTTTTAGTCCGCTGAGACGAGTTTCGCACGTCTTCCTTTGCCGGTAAGCAAATGGGAACCAAAAGAGACCAAAACTGGAACTTGGGTCCATAGGCGCCAGAAAGTGCCAGAAGGGGAGAAGGTGGTGAGAAATCCTTCTTTTGAGTTCTAGGAGTGATATTCAAGGAGTTTAAGTGGCTTGAGACGAGTTTCGGACGTCTTCCTTTGCCGGTAAGCAAAAGGGAATCAAAAGAGACCAAAACTGGAACTTGGGTCCAAAGGCATCAGAAAGTCCCAGAACGTAAGAAGGTGGTGGGAAAGCCTTCCTTTGGGTCCTAGGCGTGATATTCAAGGAGTTTTAGTGGCCTGAGACGAGTTTCGCAAGTCTCCCTTTGCCAGTAAGCAAAAAGGGACCAAAAGAGACCAAAACTGAAACTTGGGTCCAAAGCCGCCAGAAAGTGCCAGAAGGGGAGAAGGTGGGGAGAAATCCTTCCTTTGAGTTCTAGGAGTGATATTCGAGGAATTTCAGTGGCTTGAGACGATTTTCGCACGTCTTCCTCTGCCGGTAAGCAAAAGGGACCAAAAGAGACCAAAACTATAACTTCGGTCCAAAGGTGCCAGAAAGTGACAGAAGGGGAGAAGGTGGTGAGAAATCCTTCCTTTGAGTTCTAGCAGCGATATTCAAGGAGTTTCAGTTGCTTGAGACGAGTTTCGCACGTCTTCCTTTGCCAGTAAGCAAAAGAGACCAAAAGAGACCAAAACTGGAACTTGGGTCCAAAGCCGCCAGAAAGTGCCAGATGGGGAGAAGGTGGTGGGAAAGCCTTCCTTTGAGTCCTAGGCGTGATATTCAAGGAGTTTTAGTCCGCTGAGACGAGTTTCGCACGTCTTCCTTTGCCGGTAAGCAAATGGGAACCAAAAGAGACCAAAACTGGAACTTGGGTCCAAAGGCGCCAGAAAGTGCCAGAAGGGGAGAAGGTGGTGAGAAATCCTTCCTTTGAGTTCTAGGAGTGATATTCAAGGAGTTTCAGGTACTTGAGACGAGTTTCGCACGTCTTCCATTGCCGGTAAGCAAAAGGGATCCCAAAGAGACCAAAACTGGAACTTGGGTCCAAAGGCACCAGAAAGTGCTAGAACGTGAGAATGTGGTGGGAAAGGCTTCCTTTGTGTCTTCGGAGTGATATTCCAGGAGTTTCAGTGGCCTGAGACGAGTTTCGCAGGACTTCCTTTGCCGGTAAGCAAAAAGGGACCAAAAGAGACCAAAACTAGAACTTGGGTCCAAAGGTGCCAGAAAGTGACAGAAGGGGAGAAGGTGGTGAGAAATCCTTCCTTTGAGTTCTAGGAGTGATATTCAAGGAGTTTCAGTGGCTTGAGACGAGTTTCGCACGTCTTCCTTTGCCGGTAAGCAAAAGGGAACCAAAAGAGACCAAAACTGGAACTTGTGTCCAAAGGCACCAGAAAGTGCCAGAACGTGAGAAGGTGGTGGGAAAGCCTTCCTTTGAGTCCTAGCCGTGATATTCAAAGAGTTTTAGTGGCCTGAGATGAGTTTCGCAAGTCTCCCTTTGCCAGTAAGCAAAAAGGGACCAAAAGAGACGAAAATAAGAACTTGGGTCCAAAGCCGCCAGAAAGTGCCAGAACGTGAGAAGGTGGTGGGAAAGCCTTCCTTTGAGTCCTAGGCGTGATATTCAAGGAGTTTTAGTCCGCTGAGACGAGTTTCGCACGTCTTCCTTTGCCGGTAAACAAATGGGAACCAAAAGAGACCAAAACTGGAACTTGGGTCCAAAGGCGCCAAAAAGTGCCAGAAGGGGAGAAGGTGGTCAGAAATCCTTCCTTTGAGTTCTAGGAGTGATATTCAAGGAGTTTCGGACGTCTTCCTTTGCCGGTAAGCAAAAGGGAATCAAAAGAGACCAAAACTGGAACTTGGGTCCAATGGCATCAGAAAGTGCCAGAACGTGAAAAGGTGGTGGGAAAGCCTTCCTTTGAGTCCCAGGCGTGATATTCAAGGAGTTTTAGTGGCCTGAGACGAGTTTCGCAAGTCTCCCTTTGCCAGTAAGCAAAAAGGGACCAAAAGAGACCAAAACTGGAACTTGGGTCCAAAGCCGCCAGAAAGTGCCAGAAGGGGAGAAGGTGGGGAGAAATCCTTCCTTTGAGTTCTAGGAGTGATATTCAAGGAATTTCAGTGGCTTGAGACGATTTTCGCACGTCTTCCTTTGCCGGTAAGCAAAAGGGACCAAAAGAGACCAAAACTATAACTTCGGTCCAAAGGTGCCAGAAAGTGACAGAAGGGGAGAAGGTGGTGAGAAATCCTTCCTTTGAGTTCTAGCAGCGATATTCAAGGAGTTTCAGTTGCTTGAGACGAGTTTCGCACGTCTTCCTTTGCCAGTAAGCAAAAGAGACCAAAAGAGACCAAAACTGGAACTTGGGTCCAAAGCCGCCAGAAAGTGTCAGATGGGGAGAAGGTGGTGGGAAAGCCTTCCTTTGAGTCCTAGGCGTGATATTCAAGGGGGTTTAGTGGCCTGAGACGAGTTTCGCAAGTCTCCCTTTGCCAGTAAGCAAAAAGGGACCAAAAGAGACCAAAACTGGAACTTGGGTCCAAAGCCTCCAGAAAGTGCCAGAACGTGAGAAGGTGGTGGGAAAGCCTTCCTTTGAGTCCTAGGCATGATATTCAAAGAGTTTTAGTGGCCTGAGATGAGTTTCGCAAGTCTCCCTTTGCCGGTAAGCAAAAGGGAATCAAAAGAGACCAAAACTGGAACTTGGGTCCAATGGCATCAGAAAGTGCCAGAACGTGAAAAGGTGGTGGGAAAGCCTTCCTTTGAGTCCCAGGCGTGATATTCAAGGAGTTTTAGTGGCCTGAGACGAGTTTCGCAAGTCTCCCTTTGCCAGTAAGCAAAAAGGGACCAAAAGAGACCAAAACTGGAACTTGGGTCCAAAGCCTCCAGAAAGTGCCAGAACGTGAGAAGGTGGTGGGAAAGCCTTCCTTTGAGTCCTAGGCGTGATATTCAAAGAGTTTTAGTGGCCTGAGATGAGTTTCGCAAGTCTCCCTTTGCCAGTAAGCAAAAAGGGACCAAAAGAGACCAAAACTGAAACTTGGGTCCAAAGCCGCCAGAAAGTGCCAGAAGGGGAGAAGGTGGGGAGAAATCCTTCCTTTGAGTTCTAGGAGTGATATTCAAGGAATTTCAGTGGCTTGAGACGATTTTCGCACGTCTTCCTTTGCCGGTAAGCAACAGGGACCAAAAGAGACCAAAACTATAACTTCGGTCCAAAGGTGCCAGAAAGTGACAGAAGGGGAGAAGGTGGTGAGAAATCCTTCCTTTGAGTTCTAGCAGCGATATTCAAGGAGTTTCAGTTGCTTGAGACGAGTTTCGCACGTCTTCCTTTGCCAGTAAGCAAAAGAGACCAAAAGAGACCAAAACTGGAACTTGGGTCCAAAGCCGCCAGAAAGTGTCAGATGGGGAGAAGGTGGTGGGAAAGCCTTCCTTTGAGTCCTAGGCGTGATATTCAAGGGGGTTTAGTGGCCTGAGACGAGTTTCGCAAGTCTCCCTTTGCCAGTAAACAAAAAGGGACCAAAAGAGACCAAAACTGGAACTTGGGTCCAAAGCCGCCAGAAAGTGCCAGAAGGGGAGAAGGTGGGGAGAAATCCTTCCTTTGAGTTCTAGGAGGGATATTCAAGGAGTTTCAGTGGCTTGAGACGAGTTTCGCACGTCTTCCTTTGCCGGTAAGCAAAAGGGAACCAAAAGAGGCCAAAACTGGAACTTGGGTCCAAAGGCACCAGAAAGTGCCAGAACGTGAGAATGTGGTGGGAAAGGCTTCCTTTGTGTCTTCGGAGTGATATTCCAGGAGTTTCAGTGGCCTGAGACGAGTTTCGCAGGACTTCCTTTGCCGGTAAGCAAAAAGGGACCAAAAGAGACCAAAACTAGAACTTGGGTCCAAAGGTGCCAGAAAGTGACAGAAGGTGAGAACGTGGTGAGAAATCCTTCCTTTGAGTTCTAGGAGTGATATTCAAGGAGTTTCAGTGGCTTGAGACGAGTTTCGCACGTCTTCCTTTGCCGGTAAGCAAAAGGGAACCAAAAGAGACCAAAACTGGAACTTGTGTCCAAAGGCACCAGAAAGTGCCAGAACTTGAGAAGGTGGTGGGAAAGCCTTCCTTTGAGTCCTAGGCGTGATATTCAAAGAGTTTTAGTGGCCTGAGATGAGTTTCGCAAGTCTCCCTTTGCCAGTAAGCAGAAAGGGACCAAAAGAGACCAAAACAAGAACTTGGGTCCAAAGCCGCCAGAAAGTGCCAGAACGTGAGAAGGTGGTGGGAAAGCCTTCCTTTGAGTCCTAGGCGTGATATTCAAGGAGTTTTAGTGCGCTGAGACGAGTTTCGCACGTCTTCCTTTGCCGGTAAGCAAATGGGAACCAAAAGAGACCAAAACTGGAACTTGGGTCCAAAGGCGCCAGAAAGTGCCAGAAGAGGAGAAGGTGGTGAGAAATCCTTCCTTTGAGTTCTAGGAGTGATATTCAAGGAGTTTAAGTGGCTTGAGACGAGTTTCGGACGTCTTCCTTTGCCGGTAAGCAAAAGGGAATCAAAAGAGACCAAAACTGGAACTTGGGTCCAAAGGCATCAGAAAGTCCCAGAATGTAAGAAGGTGGTGGGAAAGCCTTCCTTTGGGTCCTAGGCGTGATATTCAAGGAGTTTTAGTGGCCTGAGACGAGTTTCGCAAGTCTCCCTTTGCCAGTAAGCAAAAAGGGACCAAAAGAGACCAAAACTGAAACTTGGGTCCAAAGCCGCCAGAAAGTGCCAGAAGGGGAGAAGGTGGGGAGAAATCCTTCCTTTGAGTTCTAGGAGTGATATTCAAGGAATTTCAGTGGCTTGAGACGATTTTCGCACGTCTTCCTCTGCCGGTAAGCAAAAGGGACCAAAAGAGACCAAAACTATAACTTCGGTCCAAAGGTGCCAGAAAGTGACAGAAGGGGAGAAGGTGGTGAGAAATCCTTCCTTTGAGTTCTAGCAGCGATATTCAAGGAGTTTCAGTTGCTTGAGACGAGTTTCGCACGTCTTCCTTTGCCAGTAAGCAAAAGAGACCAAAAGAGACCAAAACTGGAACTTGGGTCCAAAGCCGCCAGAAAGTGCCAGATGGGGAGAAGGTGGTGGGAAAGCCTTCCTTTGAGTCCTAGGCGTGATATTCAAGGAGTTTTAGTCCGCTGAGACGAGTTTCGCACGTCTTCCTTTGCCGGTAAGCAAATGGGAACCAAAAGAGACCAAAACTGGAACTTGGGCCAAAGGCGCCAGAAAGTGCCAGAAGGGGAGAAGGTGGTGAGAAATCCTTCCTTTGAGTTCTAGGAGTGATATTCAAGGAGTTTCAGGTACTTGAGACGAGTTTCGCACGTCTTCCATTGCCGGTAAGCAAAAGGGATCCCAAAGAGACCAAAACTGGAACTTGGGTCCAAAGGCACCAGAAAGTGCTAGAACGTGAGAATGTGGTGGGAAAGGCTTCCTTTGTGTCTTCGGAGTGACATTCCAGGAGTTTCAGTGGCCTGAGACGAGTTTCGCAGGACTTCCTTTGCCGGTAAGCAAAAAGGGACCAAAAGAGACCAAAACTAGAACTTGGGTCCAAAGGTGCCAGAAAGTGACAGAAGGGGAGAAGGTGGTGAGAAATCCTTCCTTTGAGTTCTACGAGTGATATTCAAGGAGTTTCAGTGGCTTGAGACGAGTTTCGCACGTCTTCCTTTGCCGGTAAGCAAAAGGGAACCAAAAGAGACCAAAACTGGAACTTGTGTCCAAAGGCACCAGAAAGTGCCAGAACATGAGAAGGTGGTGGGAAAGCTTTCCTTTGAGTCCTAGCCGTGATATTCAAAGAATTTTAGTGGCCTGAGATGAGTTTCGCAAGTCTCCCTTTGCCAGTAAGCAAAAAGGGACCAAAAGAGACCAAAACAAGAACTTGGGTCCAAAGCCGCCAGAAAGTGCCAGAACGTGAGAAGGTGGTGGGAAAGCCTTCCTTTGAGTCCTAGGCGTGATATTCAAGGAGTTTTAGTCCGCTGAGACGGGTTTCGCACGTCTTCCTTTGCCGGTAAACAAAAGGGAACCAAAAGAGACCAAAACTGGAACTTTGGTCCAAAGGCGCCAGAAAGTGCCAGAAGGGGAGAAGGTGGTCAGAAATCCTTCCTTTGAGTTCTAGGAGTGATATTCAAGGAGTTTCAGTGGCTTGAGACGAGTTTCGCACGTCTTCCTTTGCCGGTAAGCAAAAGGGAATCAAAAGAGACCAAAACTGGAACTTGGGTCCAATGGCATCAGAAAGTGCCAGAACGTGAAAAGGTGGTGGGAAAGCCTTCCTTTGAGTCCCAGGCGTGATATTCAAGGAGTTTTAGTGGCCTGAGACGAGTTTCGCAAGTCTCCCTTTGCCAGTAAGCAAAAAGGGACCAAAAGAGACCAAAACTGGAACTTGGGTCAAAAGCCGCCAGAAAGTGCCAGAAGGGGAGAAGGTGGGGAGAAATCCTTCCTTTGAGTTCTAGGAGTGATATTCAAGGAGTTTCAGTGGCTTGAGACGAGTTTCGCACATCTTCCTTTGCCGGTAAGCAAAAGGGACCAAAAGAGACCAAAACTAGAACTCGGGTCCAACGGTACCAGAAAGTGACAGAAGGGGAGAAGGTGGTGAGAAATCCTTCCTCTGAGTTCTAGGAGTGATATTCAAGGAGTTTCAGTGCCTTGAGAAGAGTTTCGCACGTCTTCCTTTGCCGGTAAGCAAAAGGGAACCAAAAGAGACCAAAACTGGAACTTGGGTCCAAAGGCACCAGAAAGTGCCAGAACGTGAGAATGTGGTGGGAAAGGCTTCCTTTGTGTCTTTGGAGTGATATTCCAAGAGTTTCAGTGGCCTGAGACGAGTTTCGCAGGACTTCCTTTGCCGGTAACCAAAAAGGGACCGAAAGAGACCAAAACTAGAACTTGGGTCCAAAGGTGCCAAAAAGTGACAGAAGGGGAGAAGGTGGTGAGAAATCCTTCCTTTGAGTTCTAGGAGTGATATTCAAGGAGTTTCAGTGGCTTGAGACGAGTTTCGCACGTCTTCCTTTGCCGGTAAGCAAAAGGGAACCAAAAGAGACCAAAACTGGAACTTGTGTCCAAAGGCACCAGAAAGTGCCAGAGCGTGAGAAGGTGGTGGGAAAGTCTTCCTTTGAGTCCTAGGCGTGATATTCAAAGAGTTTTAGTGGCCTGCGATGAGTTTCGCAGGTCTCCCTTTGCCAGTAAGCAAAAAGGGACCAAAAGAGACCAAAACAGGAACTTGGGTCCAAAGCCGCCAGAGAGTGCCAGAACGTGAGAAGGTCGTGGGAAAGCCTTCCTTTGAGTCCTAGGCGTGATATTCAAGGAGTTTTAGTGCGCTGAGACGAGTTTCGCACGTCTTCCTTTGCCGGTAAGCAAATGGGAACCAAAAGAGACCAAAACTGGAACTTGGGTCCAAAGGCGCCAGAAAGTGCCAGAAGGGGAGAAGGTGGTGAAAAATCCTTCCTTTGAGTTCTAGGAGTGATATTCAAGGAGTTTCAGTGGCTTGAGACGAGTTTCGCACGTCTTCCTCTGCCGGTAAGCAAAAGGGAATCAAAAGAGACCAAAACTGGAACTTGGGTCCAATGGCATCAGAAAGTGCCAGAACGTGAGAAGGTGGTGGGAAAGCCTTCCTTTGAGTCCTAGGCGTGATATTCAAGGAGTTTTAGTGGCCTAAGACGAGTTTCGCAAGTCTCCCTTTTCCAGTAAGCAAAAAGGGACCAAAAGAGACCAAAACTAGAACTTCGGTCCAAAGCCGCCAGAAAGTGCCAGAAGGGGAGAAGGTGGGGAGAAATCCTTCCTTTGAGTTCTAGGAGTGATATTCAAGGAGTTTCAGTTGCTTGAGACGAGTTTCGCACGTCTTCCTTTGCCAGTAAGCAAAAGGGACCTAAAGAGACCAAAACTAGAACTTGGGTCCAAAGGTGCCAGAAAGTGACAAAAGGGGAGAAGCTGGTGAGAAATCCTTCCTTTGAGTTCTAGGAGTGATATTCAAGGAGTTTAAGTGGCTTGAGACGAGTTTCGGACGTCTTCCTTTGCCGGTAAGCAAAAGGGAATCAAAAGAGACCAAAACTGGAACTTGGGTCCAAAGGCATCAGAATGTGCCAGAAGGTAAGAAGGAGGTGGGAAAGCCTTCCTTTGAGTCCTAGGCGTGATATTCAAGGAGTTTTAGTGGCCTGAGACGAGTTTCGCAAGTCTCCCTTTGCCAGTAAGCAAAAAGGGACCAAAAGAGACCAAAACTGAAACTTAGGTCCAAAGCCGCCAGAAAGTGCCAGAAGGGGAGAAGGTGGGGAGAAATCCTTCCTTTGAGTTCTAGGAGTGATATTCAAGGAGTTTCAGTGGCTTAAGACAAGTTTCGCACGTCTTCCTTTGCCGGTAAGCAAAAGGGAACCAAAAGAGGCCAAAACTGGAACTTGGGTCCAAAGGCACCAAAAAGTGCCAGAACGTGAGAATGTGGTGGGAAAGGCTTCCTTTTTGTCTTCGGAGTGATATTCCAGGAGTTTCAGTAGCCTGAGACGAGTTTCGCACGACTTCCTCTGTCGGTAAGCAAAAAGGGACCAAAAGAGAGCAAAACTAGAACTTGGGTCCAAAGGTGTCAAAAAGTGACAGAAGGGGAGAAGGTGGTGAGAAATCCTTCCTTTGAGTTCTAGGAGTGATATTCAAGGAGTTTCAGTGGCTTGAGACGAGTTTTGCACGTCTTCCTTTGCCGGTAAGCAAAAGGGAACCAAAAGAGACCAAAACTGGAACTTGGGTCCAAAGGCACCAGAAAGTGCCAGAACGTGAGAAGGTGGTGGGAAAGCCTTCCTTTGTGTCTTTGGAGTGATATTCAAGTTGTTTCAGTGGCTTGAGACATGTTTCGCACGTCTTCCTTTGCGAGTAAGCAAAAGGGAACCAAAAGAGAACAAAACTGAAACTTGGGTCCAAAGGCACCAGAAAGTGCCAGAACGTGAGAAGGTGGTGGGAAAGCCTTCCTTTGAGTCCTAGACATGATATTCAAGGGGGTTTAGTGGCCTGAGATGAGTTTCGCAAGTCTCCCTTTGCCAGTAAACAAAAAGGGACCAAAAGAGACCAAAACTGGAACTTGGGTCCAAAGGCGCCAGAAAGTGCCAGAAGGGGAGAAGGTGGGGAGAAATCCTTCCTTTGAGTCCTAGGAGTGATATTCAAGGAGTTTCAGTTGCTTGAGACGAGTTTCACACGTCTTCCTTTGCCAGTAACCAAAAGGGACCAAAAGAGACCAAAACTGGAACTTGGGTCCAAAGGCACCAGAATGTGCCAGAACGTGAGAATGTGGTGGGAAAGGCTTCCTTTGTGTCTTCGGAGTGATATTCCTGGAGTTTAAGTGGCCTGAGACGAGCTTCGCACGACTTCCTTTGCCGGTAAGCAAAAAGGGACCAAAAAGACCAAAACTAGAACTTGGGTCCAAGGGTGTCAGAAAGTGACAGAAGGGGAGAAGGTGGTGAGAAATCCTTCCTTTGAGTTCTAGGAGTGATATTCAAGGAGTTTCAGTGGCTTGAGACGAGTTTTGCACGTCTTCCTTTCCCGGTAAGCAAAAGGGAACCAAAAGAGAGCAAAACTAGAACTTGGGTCCAAAGGCACCAGAAAGTGCCAGAACGTGAGAAGGTGGTGGAATACCCTTCCTTAGAGTCCTAGGCGTGATATTCAAGAAGTTTTAGTGGCCTGAGACGAGTTTCGTATGTCTTCCTTTGCTGGTAAGCAAAAGGTAACCAAAAGAGAGCAAAACTGGAACTTGGGTCCAAAGGCGCCAGAAAGTGCCAGAAGGGGAGAAGGTGGTGAAAAATCCTTCCTTTGAGTTCTAGGAGTGATATTCAAGGAGTTTCAGTGGCTTGAGACGAGTTTCGCACGTCATCCTTTGTCGGTAAGCAAAAGGGAACCAAAAGAGACCTAAACTGGAACTTGGGTCCAAAGGCGCCAGAAAGTGCCAGAAGGGGAGAAGGTGGTGAAAAATCCTTCCTTTGAGTTCTAGGAGTGATATTCAAGGAGTTTAAGTGGCTTGAGACGAGTTTCGCACGTCTTCCTTTCCCAGTAAGAAAAATGGAACCAAAAGAGACCAAAACTGGAACTTGGGTCCAAAGGCGCCAGAAAGTGCCAGAAGGGGAGAAGGTGGTCAGAAATCCTTCCTTTGAGTTCTAGGAGTGATATTCAAGGAGTTTCGGACGTCTTTCTTTGCCGGTAAGCAAAAGGGAATCAAAAGAGACCAAAACTGGAACTTGGGTCCAATGGCATCAGAAAGTGCCAGAACGTGAAAAGGTAGTGGGAAAGCCTTCCTTTGAGTCCCAGGCGTGATATTCAAGGAGTTTTAGTGGCCTGAGACGAGTTTCGCAAGTCTCCCTTTGCCAGTAAGCAAAAGGTAACCAAAAGAGACCAAAACTAGAACTCGGGTCTAAGGGTGCCAGAAAGTGACAGAAGGGGAGAAGGTGGTGAGAAATCCTTCCTCTGAGTTCTAGGATTGATATTCAAGGAGTTTCAGTGGCTTGAGACAAGTTTCGCACGTCTTCATTTGCCGGTAAGCAAAAGGGAACCAAAAGAGACCAAAACTGGAACTTGGGTCCAAAGGCACCAAAAAGTGCCAGAACGTGAGAATGTGGTGGGAAAGGCTTCCTTTGTGTCTTCGGAGTGATATTCCAGGAGTTTTAGTGGCCTGAGATGAGTTTCGCAGGTCTCCCTTTGCCAGTAAGCAAAAAGGGACCAAAAGAGACCAAAACAGGAACTTGGGTCCAAAGCCGCCAGAGAGTGCCAGAACGTGAGAAGGTCGTGGGAAAGCCTTCCTTTGAGTCCTAGGCGTGATATTCAAGGAGTTTTAGTGCGCTGAGACGAGTTTCGCACGTCTTCCTTTGCCGGTAAGCAAATGGGAACCAAAAGAGACCAAAACTGGAACTTGGGTCCAAAGCCGCCAGAAAGTGCCAGAGAGGGAGAAGGAGGGGAGAAATCCTTCCTTTGAGTTCTAGGAGTGATATTCAAGGAGTTTCAGTGGCTTGAGACGAGTTTCGCACGTCTTCCTTTGCCGGTAAGCAAAAGGGACCAAAAGAGACCAAAACTAGAACTCGGGTCTAAAGGTGCCAGAAAGTGACAGAAGGGGAGAAGGTGGTGAGAAATCCTTCCTCTGAGTTCTAGGATTGATATTCAAGGAGTTTCAGTGGCTTGAGACAAGTTTCGCACGTCTTCATTTGCCGGTAAGCAATAGGGAACCAAAAAAGACCAAAACTGGAACTTGGGTCCAAAGGCACCAAAAAGTGCCAGAACGTGAGAATGTGGTGGGAAAGGCTTCCTTTGTGTCTTCGGAGTGATATTCCAGGAGTTTCAGTGGCCTGAGACGAGTTTCGCACGACTTCCTTTGCCGATAAGCAAAAACGGACCAAAAGTGACCAAAACTAGAACTTGGGTCCAAAGGTGTCAGAAAGTGACAGAAGGGGAGAAGGTAGTGAGAAATCCTTCGTTTGAGTTCTAGGAGTGATATTCAAGGAGTTTCAGTGGCTTGAGACGAGTTTCGCACGGCTTCCTTTGCCGGTAAGCAAAAGGGATCCAAAAGAGACCAAAACTGGAACTTGGGTCGAAAGCCTCCAGAAAGTGCCAGAACGTGAGAAGGTGGTGGAATAGCCTTCCTTAGAGTCCTAGGCGTGATATTCAAGGAGTTTTAGTGGCCTTGAGACGAGTTTCGCACGTCTTCCTTTGCCGGTAAGCAAAAGGGAACCAAAAGAGACCAAAACTAGAACTCGGGTCTAAAGGTGCCAGAAAGTGACAGAAGGGGAGAAGGTGGTGAGAAATCCTTCCTCTGAGTTCTAGGATTGATATTCAAGGAGTTTCAGTGGCTTGAGACAAGTTTCGCACGTCTTCCTTTGCCGGTAAGCAAAAGGGAACCAAAAGAGACCAAAACTGGAACTTGGGTCCAAAGGCACCAAAAAGTGCCAGAACGTGAGAATGTGGTGGGAAAGGCTTCCTTTGTGTCTTCGGAGTGATATTCCAGGAGTTTCAGTGGCCTGAGACGAGTTTCGCACGACTTCCTTTGCCGATAAGCAAAAACGGACCAAAAGAGACCAAAACTAGAACTTGGGTCCAAAGGTGTCAGAAAGTGACAGAAGGGGAGAAGGTGGTGAGAAATCCTTCGTTTGAGTTCTAGGAGTGATATTCAAGGAGTTTCAGTGGCTTGAGACGAGTTTCGCACGTCTTCCTTTGCCGGTAAGCAAAAGGGATCCAAATGAGACCAAAACTGGAACTTGGGTCCAAAGGCACCAGAAAGTGCCAGAACGTGGGAAGGTGGTGGAATAGCCTTCCTTAGAGTCCTAGGCGTGATATCCAAGCAGTTTTAGTGGCCTTGAGACGAGTTTCGCACGTCTTCCTTTGCCGGTAAGCAAAAGGGAACCAAAAGAGACCAAAACTGGAACTTGGGTCCAAAGGCACCAGAAAGTGCCAGAACGTGAGAATGGGGTGGGAAAGCCTTCCTTTGTGTCTTCGGAGTGATATTCAAGGAGTTTCAGAGGCCCGAGACGAGTTTCGCACGACTTCCTTTGCCGGTAAGCAAAAAGGGACCAAAAGAGACCAAAACTAGAACTCGGGTCCAAAGGTGCCAGAAAGTGACAGAAGGGGAGAAGGTGGTGAGAAATCATTCCTTTGAGTTCTAGGAGTGATATTCAAGGAGTTTCAGTGGCATGAGACGAGTTTCGCACGTCTTCCTTTGCCGGTAAGCAAAAGGGATCCAAAAGAGACCAAAACTGGAACTTGTGTCCAAAGGCACCAGAAAGTGCCAGAACGTGAGAAGGTGGTGGGAAAGCCTTCCTTTGAGTCCTAGGCATGATATTCAAAGAGTTTTAGTGGCCTGAGATGAGTTTCGCAAGTCTCCCTTTGCCAGTAAGCAAAAAGGGACCAAAAGAGACCAAAACTGGAACTTGGGTCCAAAGGCGCCAGAAAGTGCCAGAAGGGGAGAAGGTGGTGAGAAATCCGTCCTTTGAGTTCTAGGAGTGATATTCAAGGAGTTTCAGGCACTTGAGACGAGTTTCGCACGTCTTCCTTTGCCGGTAAGCAAAAGGGACCAAAAGAGACCAAAACTAGTACTTGGGTCCAAAGGTGCCAGAAAGTGACAGAAGGGGAGAAGGTGGTGAGAAATCCTTCCTTTGATTTCTAGGAGTGATATTGAAGGAGTTTCAGTGGCATGAGACGAGTTTCGCACGTCTTCCTTTGCCGGTAAGCAAAAGGGATCCAAAAGAGACCAAAACTGGAACTTGGGTCCAAAGGCACCAGAAAGTTCCAGAACGTGAGAAGGTGGTGGAATAGCCTTCCTTAGAGTCCTAGGCGTGATATTCAAGGAGTTTTAGTGGCCTTGAGACGAGTTTCGCACGTCTTCCTTTGCCGGTAAGCAAAAGGGAACCAAAAGAGACCAAGACTGGAACTTGGGTCCAAAGGCACCGGAAAGTGCCAGAACGTGAGAATGTGGTGGGAAAAGCCTTCCTTTGTGTCTTCGGAGTGATATTCAAGGAGTTTCAGTGGCCTGAGAGGAGTTTCGCACGACTTCCTTTGCCGGTAAGCAAAAAGGGACCAAAAGAGACCAAAACTAGAACTCGGTTCCAAAGGTGCCAGAAAGTGACAGAAGGGGAGAAGGTGGTGAGAAATCCTTCGTTTGAGTTCTAGGAGTGATATTCAAGGAGTTTCAGTGGCTTGAGACGAGTTTCGCACGTCTTCCTTTGCCGGTAAGCAAAAGGGATCCAAAAGAGACCAAAACTGGAACTTGTGTCCAAAGGTACCAGAAAGTGCTAGAACGTGAGAAGGTGGTGGGAAAGCCTTCCTTTGAGTCCTAGGCATGATATTGAAAGAGTTTTAGTGGCCTGAGATGAAATTCGCAAGTCTCCCTTTGCCAGTATGCAAAACGGGACCAAAAGAGACCAAAACTGGAACTTGGGTCCAAAGCCTCCAGAAAGTGCCAGAACGTGAGAAGGCGGTGGGAAAGCCTTCCTTTGAGTCCTAGGCGTGATATTCAAGGAGTTTTAGTGGGCTGAGACGAGTTTCGCACGTCTTCCTTTGCCGGTAAGCAAAAGGGAACCAAAAGAGACCAAAACTGGAACTTGGGTCCAAAGGCGCAAGAAAGTGCCAGAAGGGGAGAAGGTGGTGAGAAATCCGTCCTTTGAGTTCTAGGAGTGATATTCAAGGAGTTTCAGTGGCATGAGACGAGTTTCGCACGTCTTCCTTTGCGGGTAAGCAAAAGGGATCCAAAAGAGACCAAAACTGGAAGTTGGGTCCAAAGGTGCCAGAAAGTGCCAGAACGTGAGAAGGTTGTGGGAAAGCCTTCCATTGAGTCCTAGGCGTGATATTCTAAGAGTTTTAGTGGCCTGAGACGAGTTTCGCAAGTCTCCCTTTGCCAGTAAGCAAAAAGGGACCAAAAAAGACCAAAACTGGAACTTGGGTCCAAAGGCGCCAGAAAGTGCCAGAAGGGGAGAAGGTGGTGAGAAATCCGTCCTTTGAGTTCTAGGAGTGATATTCAAGGAGTTTCAGGCACTTGAGACGAGTTTCGCACGTCTTCCTTTGCCGGTAAGCAAAAGGGACCAAAAGAGACCAAAACTAGTACTTGGGTCCAAAGGTGCCAGAAAGTGACAGAAGGGGAGAAGGTGGTGAGAAATCCTTCCTTTGATTTCTAGGAGTGATATTGAAGGAGTTTCAGTGGCATGAGACGAGTTTCGCACGTCTTCCTTCTTAGGTAAGCAAAAGGGATCCAAAAGAGACCAAAACTGGAACTTGGGTCCAAAGGCACCAGAAAGTTCCAGAACGTGAGAAGGTGGTGGAATAGCCTTCCTTAGAGTCCTAGGCGTGATATTCAAGGAGTTTTAGTGGCCTTGAGACGAGTTTCGCACGTCTTCCTTTGCCGGTAAGCAAAAGGGAACCAAAAGAGACCAAGACTGGAACTTGGGTCCAAAGGCACCGGAAAGTGCCAGAACGTGAGAATGTGGTGGGAAAAGCCTTCCTTTGTGTCTTCGGAGTGATATTCAAGGAGTTTCAGTGGCCTGAGAGGAGTTTCGCACGACTTCCTTTGCCGGTAAGCAAAAAGGGACCAAAAGAGACCAAAACTAGAACTCGGTTCCAAAGGTGCCAGAAAGTGACCGAAGGGGAGAAGGTGGTGAGAAATCCTTCCTTTGAGTTCTAGGAGTGATATTCAAGGAGTTTCAGTGGCTTGAGACGAGTTTCGCACGTCTTCCTTTGCCGGTAAGCAAAAGGGATCCAAAAGAGACCAAAACTGGAACTTGTGTCCAAAGGTACCAGAAAGTGCTAGAACGTGAGAAGGTGGTGGGAAAGCCTTCCTTTGAGTCCTAGGCATGATATTGAAAGAGTTTTAGTGGCCTGAGATGAGTTTCGCAAGTCTCCCTTTGCCAGTATGCAAAACGGGACCAAAAGAGACCAAAACTGGAACTTGGGTCCAAAGCCTCCAGAAAGTGCCAGAACGTGAGAAGGCGGTGGGAAAGCCTTCCTTTGAGTCCTAGGCGTGATATTCAAGGAGTTTTAGTGGGCTGAGACGAGTTTCGCACGTCTTTCCTTTGCCGGTAAGCAAAAGGGAACCAAAAGAGACCAAAACTGGAACTTGGGTCCAAAGGCGCAAGAAAGTGCCAGAAGGGGAGAAGGTGGTGAGAAATCCGTCCTTTGAGTTCTAGGAGTGATATTCAAGGAGTTTCAGTGGCATGAGACGAGTTTCGCACGTCTTCCTTTGCGGGTAAGCAAAAGGGATCCAAAAGAGACCAAAACTGGAAGTTGGGTCCAAAGGTGCCAGAAAGTGCCAGAACGTGAGAAGGTTGTGGGAAAGCCTTCCATTGAGTCCTAGGCGTGATATTCTAAGAGTTTTAGTGGCCTGAGACGAGTTTCGCAAGTCTCCCTTTGCCAGTAAGCAAAAAGGGACCAAAAAAGACCAAAACTGGAACTTGGGTCCAAAGGCGCCAGAAAGTGCCAGAAGGGGAGAAGGTGGTGAGAAATCCTTCCTTTGAGTTCTAGGAGTGATATTCAAGGGGTTTCAGTGGCTTGAGACGAGTTTCGCACGTCTTCCTTTGCTGGTAAGCAAAAGGGAACCAAAAGAGACCAAAACTGGAACTTGGGTCCAAAGGCACCAGAAAGTGCCAGAACGTGAGAAGGTGGTGGGAAAGCCTTCCTTTGAATCCTAGGCGTGATATTCAAGGAGTTTTAGTGGGCTGAGACGAGTTTCGCACGTCTTCCTTTGCCAGTAAGCAAAAGGGAACCAAAAGAGACCAAAACTGGAACTTGGGTCCAAAGGCGCCAGAAAGTGCCAGAAGGAGAGAAGGTGGTGAGAAATCCGTCCTTTGAGTTCTAGGAGTGATATTCAAGGAGTTCAGGTACTTGAGACGAGTTTCGCACGTCTTCCTCTGCCGGTAAGCAAAAGGGACCAAAAGAGACCAAAACTAGAACTTGGGTCCAAAGGTGCCAGAAAGTGACAGAAGGGGAAAAGGTGGTGAGAAATCCTTCCTTTGATTTCTAGGAGTGATATTCAAGGAGTTTCAGTGGCATGACATGAGTTTCGCACGTGTTCCTTTGCCGGTAAGCAAAAGGGATCCAAAAGAGACCAACACTGGAACTTGGGTCCAAAGGCACCAGAAAGTTCCAGAACGTGAGAAGGTGGTGGAATAGCCTTCCTTAGAGTCCTAGGCGTGATATTCAAGGAGTTTTAGTGGCCTTGAGACGAGTTTCGCACGTCTTCCTTTGCCGGTAAGCAAAAGCGAACCAAAAGAGACCAAAACTGGAACTTGGGTCCAAAGGCACCAGAAAGTGCCAGAACGTGAGAATGTGGTGGGAAAGCCTTCGTTTGTGTCTTCGGAGTGATTTTCAAGGAGTTTCAGTGGCCTGAGACAAGTTTCGCACGACTTCCTTTGCCGGTAAGCAAAAAGGGACCAAAAGAGACCAAAACTAGAACTCGGGTCCAAAGGTGCCAGAAAGTGACAGAAGGGGAGAAGGTGGTGAGAAATACTTCCTCTGGGTTCTAGGAGTGATATTCAAGGAGTTTCAGTGGCATGAGACGAGTTTCGCACGTCTTCCTTTACCGGTAAACAAAAGGGATCCAAAAGAGACCAAAACTGGAACTTGTGTCCAAAGGCACCAGAAAGTGCCAGAACGTGAGAAGGTGGTGGGAAAGCCTTCCTTTGAGTCCTAGGCATGATATTCAAAGAGTTTTAGTGGCCTGAGATGAGTTTCGCAAGTCTCCGCTTGCCAGTAAGCAAAAAGGGACCAAAAGAGACCAAAACTGGAACTTGGGTCCAAAGCCTGAGAAAGTGCCAGAACGTGAGAAGGTGGTGGGAAAGCCTTCCTTTGAGTCCTAGGCGTGATATTCAAGGAGTTTTAGTGGCCTGAGACGAGTTTCGCACGTCTACCTTTGCTGGTAAGCAAAATGGAACCAAAAGACGCCAAAACTGGAACTTGGGTCCAAAGGCGAAAGTGCCAGAACGTGAGAAGGTGGTGGGAAGGCCTTCCTTTGAGTCCTAGGCGTGATATTCAAGGAGTTTTAGTGGCCTGAGATGACTTTTGCACGTCTTCCTTTGCCGGTAAACAAAGGGAACCAAAAGAGACCAAAACTGGAACTTGGGTCCAAAGGCTCCAGAAAGTGCCAGAAGGGGAGAAGGTGGTGAAAAATCCTTCCTTTGAGTTCTAGGAGTGATATTCAAGGAGTTTCAGTGGCATGAGACGAGTTTCGCACGTCTTCCTTTGCCGGTAAGCAAAAGGGACCAAAAGAGACCAAAACTAGTACATGGGTCCAAAGGTGCCAGAAAGTGACAGAAGGGGAGAAGGTGGTGAGAAATCCTTCCTTTGATTTCTAGGAGTGATATTAAAGGAGTTTCAGTGGCATGAGACGAGTTTCGCACGTCTTCCTTTGCCGGTAAGCAAAAGGGATCCAAAAGAGACCAACACTGGAACTTGGGTCCAAAGGCACCAGAAAGTTCCAGAACGTGAGAAGGTGGTGGAATAGCCTTCCTTAGAGTCCTAGGCGTGATATTCAAGGAGTTTTAGTGGCCTTGAGACGAGTTTCGCACGTCTTCCTTTGCCGGTAAGCAAAAGCGAACCAAAAGAGACCAAAACTGGAACTTGGGTCCAAAGGCACCAGAAAGTGCCAGAACGTGAGAATGTGGTGGGAAAGCCTTCGTTTGTGTCTTCGGAGTGATTTTCAAGGAGTTTCAGTGGCCTGAGACAAGTTTCGCACGACTTCCTTTGCCGGTAAGCAAAAAGGGACCAAAAGAGACCAAAACTAGAACTCGGGTCCAAAGGTGCCAGAAAGTGACAGAAGGGGAGAAGGTGGTGAGAAATACTTCCTCTGGGTTCTAGGAGTGATATTCAAGGAGTTTCAGTGGCATGAGACGAGTTTCGCACGTCTTCCTTTACCGGTAAACAAAAGGGATCCAAAAGAGACCAAAACTGGAACTTGTGTCCAAAGGCACCAGAAAGTGCCAGAACGTGAGAAGGTGGTGGGAAAGCCTTCCTTTGAGTCCTAGGCATGATATTCAAAGAGTTTTAGTGGCCTGAGATGAGTTTCGCAAGTCTCCGCTTGCCAGTAAGCAAAAAGGGACCAAAAGAGACCAAAACTGGAACTTGGGTCCAAAGCCTCCAGAAAGTGCCAGAACGTGAGAAGGTGGTGGGAAAGCCTTCCTTTGAGTCCTAGGCGTGATATTCAAGGAGTTTTAGTGGCCTGAGACGAGTTTCGCACGTCTACCTTTGCTGGTAAGCAAAATGGAACCAAAAGACGCCAAAACTGGAACTTGGGTCCAAAGGCGAAAGTGCCAGAACGTGAGAAGGTGGTGGGAAGGCCTTCCTTTGAGTCCTAGGCGTGATATTCAAGGAGTTTTAGTGGCCTGAGATGACTTTTGCACGTCTTCCTTTGCCGGTAAACAAAAGGGAACCAAAAGAGACCAAAACTGGAACTTGGGTCCAAAGGCTCCAGAAAGTGCCAGAAGGGGAGAAGGTGGTGAAAAATCCTTCCTTTGAGTTCTAGGAGTGATATTCAAGGAGTTTCAGTGGCATGAGACGAGTTTCGCACGTCTTCCTTTGCCGGTAAGCAAAAGGGACCAAAAGAGACCAAAACTAGTACATGGGTCCAAAGGTGCCAGAAAGTGACAGAAGGGGAGAAGGTGGTGAGAAATCCTTCCTTTGATTTCTAGGAGTGATATTAAAGGAGTTTCAGTGGCATGAGACGAGTTTCGCACGTCTTCCTTTGCCGGTAAGCAAAAGGGATCCAAAAGAGACCAAAACTGGAACTTGGGTCCAAAGGCACCAGAAAGTTCCAGAACGTGAGAAGGTGGTGGAATAGCCTTCCTTAGAGTCCTAGGCGTGATATTCAAGGAGTTTTAGTGGCCTTGAGACGAGTTTCGCACGTCTTCCTTTGCCGGTAAGCAAAAGGGAACCAAAAGAGACCAAGACTGGAACTTGGGTCCAAAGGCACCGGAAAGTGCCAGAACGTGAGAATGTGGTGGGAAAAGCCTTCCTTTGTGTCTTCGGAGTGATATTCAAGGAGTTTCAGTGGCCTGAGAGGAGTTTCGCACGACTTCCTTTGCCGGTAAGCAAAAAGGGACCAAAAGAGACCAAAACTAGAACTCGGTTCCAAAGGTGCCAGAAAGTGACAGAAGGGGAGAAGGTGGTGAGAAATCCTTCCTTTGAGTTCTAGGAGTGATATTCAAGGAGTTTCAGTGGCATGAGACAAGTTTCGCACGTCTTCCTTTGCCGGTAAGCAAAAGGGATCCAAAAGAGACCAAAACTGGAACTTGTGTCCAAAGGTACCAGAAAGTGCTAGAACGTGAGAAGGTGGTGGGAAAGCCTTCCTTTGAGTCCTAGGCATGATATTGAAAGAGTTTTAGTGGCCTGAGATGAGTTTCGCAAGTCTCCCTTTGCCAGTATGCAAAACGGGACCAAAAGAGACCAAAACTGGAACTTGGGTCCAAAGCCTCCAGAAAGTGCCAGAACGTGAGAAGGCGGTGGGAAAGCCTTCCTTTGAGTCCTAGGCGTGATATTCAAGGAGTTTTAGTGGGCTGAGACGAGTTTCGCACGTCTTCCTTTGCCGGTAAGCAAAAGGGAACCAAAAGAGACCAAAACTGGAACTTGGGTCCAAAGGCGCAAGAAAGTGCCAGAAGGGGAGAAGGTGGTGAGAAATCCGTCCTTTGAGTTCTAGGAGTGATATTCAAGGAGTTTCAGTGGCATGAGACGAGTTTCGCACGTCTTCCTTTGCGGGTAAGCAAAAGGGATCCAAAAGAGACCAAAACTGGAAGTTGGGTCCAAAGGTGCCAGAAAGTGCCAGAACGTGAGAAGGTTGTGGGAAAGCCTTCCATTGAGTCCTAGGCGTGATATTCTAAGAGTTTTAGTGGCCTGAGACGAGTTTCGCAAGTCTCCCTTTGCCAGTAAGCAAAAAGGGACCAAAAAAGACCAAAACTGGAACTTGGGTCCAAAGGCGCCAGAAAGTGCCAGAAGGGGAGAAGGTGGTGAGAAATCCTTCCTTTGAGTTCTAGGAGTGATATTCAAGGGGTTTCAGTGGCTTGAGACGAGTTTCGCACGTCTTCCTTTGCTGGTAAGCAAAAGGGAACCAAAAGAGACCAAAACTGGAACTTGGGTCCAAAGGCACCAGAAAGTGCCAGAACGTGAGAAGGTGGTGGGAAAGCCTTCCTTTGAATCCTAGGCGTGATATTCAAGGAGTTTTAGTGGGCTGAGACGAGTTTCGCACGTCTTCCTTTGCCAGTAAGCAAAAGGGAACCAAAAGAGACCAAAACTGGAACTTGGGTCCAAAGGCGCCAGAAAGTGCCAGAAGGAGAGAAGGTGGTGAGAAATCCGTCCTTTGAGTTCTAGGAGTGATATTCAAGGAGTTTCAGGTACTTGAGACGAGTTTCGCACGTCTTCCTCTGCCGGTAAGCAAAAGGGACCAAAAGAGACCAAAACTAGAACTTGGGTCCAAAGGTGCCAGAAAGTGACAGAAGGGGAAAAGGTGGTGAGAAATCCTTCCTTTGATTTCTAGGAGTGATATTCAAGGAGTTTCAGTGGCATGACATGAGTTTCGCACGTGTTCCTTTGCCGGTAAGCAAAAGGGATCCAAAAGAGACCAACACTGGAACTTGGGTCCAAAGGCACCAGAAAGTTCCAGAACGTGAGAAGGTGGTGGAATAGCCTTCCTTAGAGTCCTAGGCGTGATATTCAAGGAGTTTTAGTGGCCTTGAGACGAGTTTCGCACGTCTTCCTTTGCCGGTAAGCAAAAGCGAACCAAAAGAGACCAAAACTGGAACTTGGGTCCAAAGGCACCAGAAAGTGCCAGAACGTGAGAATGTGGTGGGAAAGCCTTCGTTTGTGTCTTCGGAGTGATTTTCAAGGAGTTTCAGTGGCCTGAGACAAGTTTCGCACGACTTCCTTTGCCGGTAAGCAAAAAGGGACCAAAAGAGACCAAAACTAGAACTCGGGTCCAAAGGTGCCAGAAAGTGACAGAAGGGGAGAAGGTGGTGAGAAATACTTCCTCTGGGTTCTAGGAGTGATATTCAAGGAGTTTCAGTGGCATGAGACGAGTTTCGCACGTCTTCCTTTACCGGTAAACAAAAGGGATCCAAAAGAGACCAAAACTGGAACTTGTGTCCAAAGGCACCAGAAAGTGCCAGAACGTGAGAAGGTGGTGGGAAAGCCTTCCTTTGAGTCCTAGGCATGATATTCAAAGAGTTTTAGTGGCCTGAGATGAGTTTCGCAAGTCTCCGCTTGCCAGTAAGCAAAAAGGGACCAAAAGAGACCAAACCTGGAACTTGGGTCCAAAGCCTCCAGAAAGTGCCAGAACGTGAGAAGGTGGTGGGAAAGCCTTCCTTTGAGTCCTAGGCGTGATATTCAAGGAGTTTTAGTGGCCTGAGACGAGTTTCGCACGTCTACCTTTGCTGGTAAGCAAAATGGAACCAAAAGACGCCAAAACTGGAACTTGGGTCCAAAGGCGAAAGTGCCAGAACGTGAGAAGGTGGTGGGAAGGCCTTCCTTTGAGTCCTAGGCGTGATATTCAAGGAGTTTTAGTGGCCTGAGATGACTTTTGCACGTCTTCCTTTGCCGGTAAACAAAAGGGAACCAAAAGAGACCAAAACTGGAACTTGGGTCCAAAGGCTCCAGAAAGTGCCAGAAGGGGAGAAGGTGGTGAAAAATCCTTCCTTTGAGTTCTAGGAGTGATATTCAAGGAGTTTCAGTGGCATGAGACGAGTTTCGCACGTCTTCCTTTGCCGGTAAGCAAAAGGGACCAAAAGAGACCAAAACTAGTACATGGGTCCAAAGGCACCAGAAAGTGCCAGAACGTGAGAATGTGGTGGGAAAGCCTTCGTTTGTGTCTTCGGAGTGATTTTCAAGGAGTTTCAGTGGCCTGAGACAAGTTTCGCACGACTTCCTTTGCCGGTAAGCAAAAAGGGACCAAAAGAGACCAAAACTAGAACTCGGGTCCAAAGGTGCCAGAAAGTGACAGAAGGGGAGAAGGTGGTGAGAAATACTTCCTTTGAGTTCTAGGAGTGATATTCAAGGAGTTTCAGTGGCATGAGACGAGTTTCGCACGTCTTCCTTTACCGGTAAACAAAAGGGATCCAAAAGAGACCAAAACTGGAACTTGTGTCCAAAGGCACCAGAAAGTGCCAGAACGTGAGAAGGTGGTGGGAAAGCCTTCCTTTGAGTCCTAGGCATGATATTCAAAGAGTTTTAGTGGCCTGAGATGAGTTTCGCAAGTCTCCGCTTGCCAGTAAGCAAAAAGGGACCAAAAGAGACCAAAACTGGAACTTGGGTCCAAAGCCTCCAGAAAGTGCCAGAACGTGAGAAGGTGGTGGGAAAGCCTTCCTTTGAGTCCTAGGCGTGATATTCAAGGAGTTTTAGTGGCCTGAGACGAGTTTCGCACGTCTACCTTTGCTGGTAAGCAAAATGGAACCAAAAGACGCCAAAACTGGAACTTGGGTCCAAAGGCGAAAGTGCCAGAACGTGAGAAGGTGGTGGGAAAGCCTTCCTTTGAGTCCTAGGCGTGATATTCAAGGAGTTTTAGTGGCCTGAGACGACTTTTGCACGTCTTCCTTTGCCGGTAAACAAAAGGGAACCAAAAGAGACCAAAACTGGAACTTGGGTCCAAAGGCTCCAGAAAGTGCCAGAAGGGGAGAAGGTGGTGAAAAATCCTTCCTTTGAGTTCTAGGAGTGATATTCAAGGAGTTTCAGTGGCTTGAGACAACTTTCGCACGTCTTCCTTTGCCGGTAAGCAAAAGGGAACCAAAAGAGACCAAAACTGGAACTGGGGTCCAAAGGCACCAGAAAGTGCCAGAACGTGAGAAAGTGGTGGAATAGCCTTCCTTAGAGTCCTAGATGTGGTATTCAAGGTGTTTTAGTGGCCTGAGACGAGTTTCGCATGTCTTCCTTTGCTGGTAAGCAAAAGGGAACCAAAAAAGACCAAAACTGGAACTTGGGTCCAAAGGCGCCAGAAAGTGCCAGAAGGGGAGAAGGTGGTGAGAAATCCTTCCTTTGAGTACTAGGAGTGATATTCAAGGAGTTTCAGTGCCTTGAGACCAGTTTCGCACATCTTCCTTTGCCGGTAAGCAAAAGGGAACCAAAAGAGACCAAAACTGGAACTTGGGTCCAGAGGCACCAGAAAGTGCCAGAACGTGAGAATGTGGTGGAAAATCCTTCCTCTGTGTCTTCGCAGTGATATTCAAGGAGTTTCAGTGGCCTGAGACGAGTTTCGCACGACTTCCTTTGCCGGTAAGCAAAAAGGGACCAAAAGAGACCAAAACTAGAACTTGGGTCCAAAGGTGGCAGAAAGTGACAGAAGGGGAGAAGGTGATGAGAAAGCCGTCCTTTGAGTTCTAGGAGTGATATTCAAGGAGTTTCAGTGGCTTGAGACGAGTTTCGCACGTCTTCCTTTGCCGGTAAGCAAAAGGGAACCAAAAGAGACCAAAGCGGAACTTGGGTCCAAAGGTGCCAAAAAGTGCCAGAAGGGGAGAAGGTGGTGAGAAATCCTTCCTCTGAGTTCTAGGAGTGATATTCAAGGAGTTTAAGTGCCTTGAGACGAGTTTCGCACGTCTTCCTTTGCCGGTAAGCAAAAGGGACCAAAAGAGACCAAACCTAGAACTCGGGTCCAAAGGTGCCAGAAAGTGACAGAAGGGGAGAAGGTGGTGAGTAATCCTTCCTCTGAGTTCTAGGAGTGATATTCAAGGAGTTTCAGTGCCTTGAGACGAGTTTCGCGCGTCTTCCTTTGCCGGTAAGCAAAAGGGAACCAAAAGAGACCAAAATATGAACTTGGGTCCAAATGCACCAGAAAGTGCGAGAACGTGAGAATGTGGTGGGAAAGCCTTCCTTTGTGTCTTCGGAGTGATATTCAAGGAGTTTCAGTGGCCTGAGACGAGTTTCGCACGACTTCCTTTGCCGGTATGCAAAAGGGAACCAAAAGAGACCAAAACTGGATCTTGGGTCCAAGGGCACCAGAAAGTGCCAGAACGTGAGAAGGTGGTGGGAAAGCCTTCCTATGAGTCCTAGGCGTGATATTCTAAGAGTTTTAGTGGCCTGAGACGAGTTTCGCAAGTCTCCCTTTGCTAGTAAGCAAAGGCGCAAGAAAGTGCCAGAAGGGGAGAAGGTGGTCAGAAATCCTCCCTTTGAGTTCTAGAAGTGATATTCAAGGAGTCTCAGTGGCTTGAGACAAGTTTCGCATATCTTCCTTTGCCGTTATGCAAAAAGGAACCAAAAGAGACCAAAACTGGAGCTTGGGTCCAAAGGCACCAGAAAGTGCCAGAACGTGAGAAGGTGGTGGAAAAGCCTTCCTTTCAGTCCTAGGCGTGATATTCAAGGAGTTTTAGTGGCTTGTGACAAGTTTCGCACGTCTTCCTTTGCTGGTAAGCAAAAGGGAACCAAAAGAGACCAAAACTGGAACTTGGGTCCAAAGGCGCCAGAAAGTGCCAGAAGGGGAGAAGGTGGTTAGAAATCCTTCCTTTGAGTACTAGGAGTGATATTCAGGGAGTTGCAGCGGCTTGAGACGAGTTTCGCACGTCTTCCTTTGCCGGTAAGCAAAAGGGACCAAAAGAGAACAAAACTAGAACTTGGGTCCAAAGGTACAAGAAAGTGACAGAAGGGGAGAAGGTGGTGAGAAATCCTTCCTCTGAGTTCTAGGAGTGATATTCAAGGAGTTTCAGTGCCTTGAGACGAGTTTCGCACGTCTTCCTTTGCCGGTAAGCAAAAGGGAACCAAAAGAGACCAAAACTGGAACTTGGGTCCAAAGGCACCAGAAAGTGCCAGAACGTGAGAAGGTGGTGGGAAAGCCTTCCTTTGAGTCCTAGGCGTGATATTCAAGGAGTTTTAGTGGCCTGAGACGAGTTTCGCAAGTCTCCCTTTGCCAGTAAGCAAAAAGGGACCAAAAGAGACCAAAACTGGAACTTGGGTCCAAAGCCGGCAGAAAGTGCCAGAAGGGGAGAAGGTGGTGCGAAATCCTTCCTTTGAGTTGTAGGGGTGATATTCAAGGAGTTTCAGTGGCTTGAGACGAGTTTCGCACGTCTTTCTTTGCTGGTAATCAAAAGGGACCAAAAGAGACCAAAATTGGAACTTGGGTCTAAAGGTGCCAGAAAGTGACAGAAGGGGAGAAGGTGGTGAGAAATCCTTCCTTTGAGTTCTAGGAGGGATATTCAAGGAGTTTCAGTGGCCTGAGACGAGTTTCGCACGTCTTCCTTTGCCGGTAAGCAAAAGGGAACCAAAAGAGACCAAAATTGGAACTTGGGTCCAAAGGCACCAGAAAGTGCCAGAACGTGAGAAGGTGGTGGGAAAGCCTTCCTTTGAGTCCTAGGCGTGATATTCAAGGAGTTTTAGTGGCCTGAGACGAGTTTCGCAAGTCTCCCTTCGCCAGTAAGCAAAAAGGGACCAAAAGAGACCAAAACTGGAACATGGGTCCAAAGCCGGCAGAAAGTGCCAGAAGGGAAGAAGGTGGTGAGAAATCCTTCCTTTGAGTTGTAGGAGTGATATTCAAGGAGTTTCAGTGCCTTGAGACGAGTTTCACACGTCTTCCTTTGCCGGTAAGCAAAAGGGAACCAAAAGAGACCAAAACTGGAACTTGGGTCCAAACCTGCCAGAAAGTGCCAGAAGGGGAGAAGGTGGTGGGAAATCCTTCCTTTGAGTCCTAGGCGTGATGTTCAAGGAGTTTTAGTGGCCTGAGACGAGTTTCGCAAGTCTCCCTTTGCCAGTAAGCAAAAAGGGACCAAAAGATACCAAAACTGGAACTTGGGTCCAAACCCGCCAGAAAGTGCCAGAAGGGGAGAAGGTGGTGAGAAATCCTTCCTTTGAGTTCTAGGAGTGATATTCAAGGAGTTTCAGTGCCTTGAGACGAGTTTCGCACGTCTTCCTTTGCCGGTAAGCAAAAGGGAACCAAAAGAGACCAAAACTGGAACTTGGGTCCAAAGACAAAAGAAAGTGCCAGAACGTGAGAATGTGGTGGGAAAGCCTTCCTTTGTGTCTTCGGAGTGATATTCAAGGAGTTTCAGTGGCCTGAGACGAGTTTCGCACGACTTCCTTTGCCGGTAAGCAAAAAGGGACCAAAAGAGACCAAAACTGGACTTGGGTCCAAAGCCGCCAGAAAGTGCCCGAACGTGAGAAGGTGGTCAGAAATCCTTCCTTTGAGTTCTAGGAGTGCTATTCAAGGAGTTTCGGTTGCTTGAGACGAGTTTCGCACGTCTTCCTTTGCCGGTATGCAAAAAGGAACCAAAAGAGACCAAAACTGGTACTTGGGTCCAAAGGCACCAGAAAGTGACAGAAGCAGAGAAGGTGGTGAGAAAACCTTCCTTGGAGTTCTAGGAGTGATATTCAAGGAATTTCAGTTGCTTGAGACGGGTTTCGCATGTCTCCCTTTGCAAGTAAGTAAAAAGGGACCAAAAGAGACCAAAACTGGACTTGGGTCCAAAGCCGCCAGAAAGTGCCTGAACGTGAGAAGGTGGTGAGAAATCCTTCCTTTGAGTTCTAGGAGTGATATTCAAGGAGTTTCGGTTGCTTGAGACGAGTTTCGCACTACTTCCTTTGCCGGTAAGCAAAAAGGGACCAAAAGAGACCAAAACTAGAACTTCGGTCCAAAGGTGCCAGAAAGTGACAGAAGGGGAGAAGGTGATGAGAATGCCTTCCTTTGAGTTCTAGGAGTGATATTCAAGGAGTTTCAGTGGCTTGAGACGAGTTTCGCACGTCTTCCTTTGCCGGTAAGCAAAAGGGACTAAAACTAGAACTCGTGTCCAAAGGTGCCAAAAAGTGCCAGAAGGGGAGAAGGTGGTGAGAAATCCTTCCTCTGAGTTCTAGGAGTGATATTCAAGGAGTTTAAGTGCCTTGAGACGAGTTTCGCACGTCTTCCTTTGCCGGTAAGCAAAAGGGACCAAAAGAGACCAAAACTGGAACTTGGGTCCAAAGGCAAAAGAAAGTGCCAGAATGTGAGAATGTGGTGGGAAAGCCTTCCTTTGTGTCTTTGGAGTGATATTCAAGGAGTTTCAGTGGCTTGAGACGAGTTTCGCACGTCTTCCTTTGCCGGTAAGCAAAAGGGAACCAAAAGAGACCAAAACTGGAACTTGGGTCCAAAGGTGCCAAAAAGTGCCAGAAGGGGAGAAGGTGGTGAGAAATCCTTCCTCTGAGTTCTAGGAGTGATATTCAAGGAGTTTAAGTGCCTTGAGACGAGTTTCGCACGTCTTCCTTTGCCGGTAAGCAAAAGGGACCAAAAGAGACCAAAACTGGAACTTGGGTCCAAAGGCAAAAGAAAGTGCCAGAACGTGAGAATGTGGTGGGAAAGCCTTCCTTTGTGTCTTCGGAGTGATATTCAAGGAGTTTCAGTGGCCTGAGACGAGTTTCGCACGACTTCCTTTGCCGGTAAGCAAAAAGGGACCAAAAGAGACCAAAACTGGACTTGGGTCCAAAGCCGCCAGAAAGTGCCTGAACGTGAGAAGGTGGTGAGAAATCCTTCCTTTGAGTTCTAGGAGTGCTATTCAAGGAGTTTCGGTTGCTTGAGACGAGTTTCGCACGTCTTCCTTTGCCGGTATGCAAAAAGGAACCAAAAGAGACTAAAACTGGTACTTGGGTCCAAAGGCACCAGAAAGTGACAGAAGCAGAGAAGGTGGTGAGAAAACCTTCCTTGGAGTTCTAGGAGTGATATTCAAGGAATTTCAGTTGCTTGAGACGGGTTTCGCATGTCTCCCTTTGCAAGTAAGTAAAAAGGGACCAAAAGAGACCAAAACTGGACTTGGGTCCAAAGCCGCCAGAAAGTGCCTGAACGTGAGAAGGTGGTGAGAAATCCTTCCTTTGAGTTCTAGGAGTGATATTCAAGGAGTTTCGGTTGCTTGAGACGAGTTTCGCACGACTTCCTTTGCCGGTAAGCAAAAAGGGACCAAAAGAGACCAAAACTAGAACTTCGGTCCAAAGGTGCCAGAAAGTGACAGAAGGGGAGAAGGTGATGAGAATGCCTTCCTTTGAGTTCTAGGAGTGGTATTCAAGGAGTTTCAGTGGCTTGAGACGAGTTTCGCACGTCTTCCTTTGCCGGTAAGCAAAAGGGAACAAAAAGATACCAAAAATGGAACTCGGGTCCAAAGGTGCCAAAAAGTGCCAGAAGGGGAGAAGGTGGTGAGAAATCCTTCCTCTGAGTTCTAGGAGTTATTTTGAAGGAGTTTCAGTGCCTTGAGACGAGTTTCGCACGTCTTCCTTTGCCGGTAAGCAAAAGGGACCAAAAGAGACCAAAACTAGAACTCGGGTCCAAAGGTGCCAGAAAGTGACAGAAGGGGAGAAGGTGGTGAGTAATCCTTCCTCTGAGTTCTAGGAGCGATATTCAAGGAGTTTCAGTGCCTTGAGACGAGTATCGCACGTCTTTCTTTGCCGGTAAGCAAAAGGGACCAAAAGACACCAAAACTAGAACTTGGGTCCAAAGGTACCAGAAAGTGACAGAAGGGGAGAAGGTGGTGAGTAATCCGTCCTTTGAGTTCTAGGAGTGATATTCAAGGAGTTTCAGTGCCTTGAGACGAGTTTCGCACGTCTTCCTCTGCCGGTAAGCAAAAGGGAACCAAAAGAGACCAAAACTTGAACTTGGGTCCGAAGGCACCAGAAAGTGCCAGAACGTGAGAATGTGGTGGGAAAGCCTTCCTTTGTGTCTTCGGAGTGATATTCAAGGAGTTTCAGTGGCCTGAGACGAGTTTCGCACGACTTCCTTTGCTGGTATGCAAAAGGGAACCAAAAGAGACCAAAACTGGATCTTGGGTCCAAGGGCACCAGAAAGTGCCAGAACGTGAGAAGGTGGTGGGAAAGCCTTCCTATGAGTCCTAGGCGTGATATTCTAAGAGTTTTAGTGGCCTGAGACGAGTTTCGCAAGTCTCCCTTTGCCAGTAAGCAAAAAGGGACCAAAAGAGACCAAAACTGGAACTTGGGTCCAAAGGCACCAGAAAGTGCCAGAACGTGAGAAGGTGGTGGAAATGCCTTCCTTTCAGTCCTAGGCGTGATGTTCAAGGAGTTTTAGTGGCCTGAGACGATTTTCGCACGTCTTCCTTTGCTGGTAAGCAAAAGGGAACCAAAAGAGACAAAAACTGGAACTTGGGTCCAAAGGCACCAGAAAGTGCCAGAAGGGGAGAAGGTGGTGAGAAATCCTTCCTTTGAGTACTAGGTGTGATATTCAACGTGTTTCAGTTGCTTGAGACGAGTTTCGCACGTCTTCCTTTGCCGGTAAGCAAAAGGGACCAAAAGAGACCAATATTGGAACTTGGGTCCAAGGTGCCAGAAAGTGACAGAAGGGGAGAAGGTGGTGAGAAATCCTTCCTCTGAGTTCTAGGAGTGATATTCAAGGAGTTTCAGTGCCTTGAGACGAGTTTCACACGTCTTCCTTTGCCGGTAAACAAAAGGGAACCAAAAAAGACCAAAACTGGAACTTGGGTCCAAAGGCACCAGAAAGTGCCAGAACGTGAGAATGTGGTGGGAAATCCTTCCTTTGTGTCTTCGGAGTGATATTCAAGGAGTTTCAGTGGCCTGAGACGAGTTTCGCACGACTTCCTTTGCCGGTAAGCAAAAAGGGACCAAAAGAGACCAATATTGGAACTTGGGTCCATGGTGCCAGAAAGTGACAGAAGGGGAGAAGGTGGTGAGAAATCCTTCCTCTGAGTTCTAGGAGTGATATTCAAGGAGTTTCAGTGGCTTGAGACGAGTTTCGCACGTCTTCCTTTGCCGCTAAGCAAAAGGGAAACAAAAGAGACCAAAACTGTAACTTGGGTCCAAAGGCGCCAGAAAGTGCCAGAAGGGGAGAAGGTGGTGAGAAATCCTTCCTTTGAGTTCTAGGAGTGATATTCAAGGAGTTTCAGTGGCTTGAGACAAGTTTCGCACGTCTTCCTTTGCCGGTAAGCAAAAGGGAACCAAAAGAGACCAAAACTGGAACTTGGGTCCAAAGGCACCAGAAAGTGCCAGAACGTGAGAAGGTGGTGGGAAATCCTTCCTTTGAGTCCTAGGCGTGATTTTCAAGGAGTTTTAGTGGCCTGAGACGAGTTTCGCAAGTCTCCCTTTGCTAGTAAGCAAAAAAGGTCCAAAAGAGACCAAAATTGGAACTTGGGTCCAAACCCGCCAGAAAGTGCCAGAAGGGGAGAAGGTGGTGAGAAATCCTTCCTTTGAGTTCTAGGAGTGATATTCAAGGAGCTTCAGTGACTTGAGACGAGTTTCGCACGTCTTCCTTTGCCGGTAAGCAAAAGGGACTAAAACTAGAACTCGTGTCCAAAGGTGCCAAAAAGTGCCAAAAGGGGAGAAGGTGGTGAGAAATCATTCCTCTGAGTTCTAGGAGTGATATTCAAGGAGTTTCAGTGCCTTGAGACGAGTTTCGCACGTCTTCCTTTGCCGGTAAGCAAAAGGGAACCTAAAGAGACCAAAACTGGAACTTGGGTCCAAAGGGACCAGAAAGTGCCACAACGTGAGAAGGTGGTAGGAAAGCCTTCCTTTGAGTCCTAGGCGTGATATTCAAAGAGTTTTAGTGACCTGAGACGATTTTCACAAGTCTCCCTTTGCCAGTATGTAAAAGGGAACCAAAAGAGACCAAAACTGGAACTTGGGTCCAAAAGCACCAGAAAGTGCCAGAAAGTGAGAAGGTGGTGGGAAAGCCTTCCTTTGAGTCCTAGGCGTGATATTCTAAGAGTTTTAGTAGCCTGAGACGATTTTCGCAAGTCTCCCTTTGCGAGTAAGAAAAAAGGGACCAAAAGAGACCAAAACTGGAACTTGGGTCCAAAGGCGCCAGAAAGTGCCAGAAGGGGAGAAGGTGGTGAGAAATCCTTCCTTTGAGTTCTAGGAGTGATATTCAAGGAGTTTCAGTGGCTTGAAACGAGTTTCGTACGTCTTCCTTTGCCGGTAAGCAAAATGGAACCAAAAGAGGCCAAAACTGGAACTTGGGTCCGAAGGCACCAGAAAGTGCCAGAACGTGAGAAGGTGGTGGGAAAGCCTTCCTTTGAGTCCTAGGCGTGATATTCAAGGAGTTTTAGTGGCCTGAGACGAGTTTCGCATGTCTTCCTTTGCCGGTAAGCAAAAGGGAACCAAAAGAGACCAAAACTGGAACTTGGGTCCAAAGGCTCCAGAAAGTGCCAGAAGGGGAGAAGGTGGTGAAAAATCCTTCCTTTGACTTCTAGGAGTGATATTCAAGGAGTTTCAGTTGCTTAAGACGAGTTTCGCACGTCTTCCTTTGCCGGTAAGCAAAAGGGACCAAAAGAGACCAAAACTAGAACTCGGGTCCAAAGGTGCTAGAAAGTGACAGAAGGGGAGAAGGTGGTGAGTAATCCTTCCTCTGAGTTCTAGGAGTGATATTCAAGGAGTTTCAGTGCCTTGAGACGAGTTTCGCACGTCTTCCTCTGCCAGTAAGCAAAAGGGAACCAAAAGAGACCAAAACTTGAACTTGGGTCCAAAGGCACCAGAACGTGCCAGAACGTGAGAAGGTGGTGGGAAATCCTTCCTTTGAGTTCTAGGAGTGATATTCATGGAGTTTCAGTTGCTTGAGACGAGTTTCGCACGACTTCCTTGGCCGGTATGCAAAAGGGAACCAAAAGAGACCAAAACTGGATCTTGGGTCCAAGGGCACCAGAAAGTGCCAGAAAGTGCGAAGGTGGTGGAAAAGCCTTCCTATGAGTCCTAGGCGTGATATTCCAAGAGTTTTAGTGGCCTGAGACAAGTTTCGCAAGTCTCCCTTTGCCAGTAAGCAAAAAGGGACCAAAAGAGACGAAAACTGGAACTTGGGTCCAAAGGCACCAGAAAGTGCCAGAATGTGAGAAGGTGGTGGAAAAGCCTTCCTTTCAGTCCTAGGCGTGATGTTCAAGGAGTTTTAGTGGCCTGAGACGAGTTTCGCACGTCTTCCTTTGCTGGTAAGCAAAAGGGAACCAAAAGAGACAAAAACTGGAACTTGGGTCCAAAGGCGCCAGAAAGTGCCAGAAGGGGAGAAGGTGGTGAGAAATCCTTCCTTTGAGTACTAGGAGTGATATTCAAGGAGTTTCAGTTGCTTGAGACGAGTTTCGCACGTCTTCCTTTGCCGGTAAGCAAAAGGGACCAAAAGAGACCAAAATTGGAACTTGGGTCCAAAGGTGCCAGAAAGTGACAGAAGGGGAGAAAGTGGTGAGAAATCCTTCCTCTGAGTTCTAGGAGTGATGTTCAAGGAGTTTTAGTGGCCTGAGACGAGTTTCGCAAGTCTCCCTTTGCCAGTAAGCAAAAAAGGACCAAAAGAGACCAAAACTGGAACTTGGGTCCAAACCCGCCAGAAAGTGCCTGAACATGAGAAGGTGGTGAGAAATCCTTCCTTTCGGTTCTAGGAGTGATATTCAAGGAGTTTCGGTTGCTTGAGATGAGTTTCGCACGTCTTCCTTTGCCGGTATGCAAAAGGGAACCAAAAGAGACCAAAACTGGTACTTGGGTCCAAAGGCACCAGAAAGTGACAGAAGCGGAGAAGGTGGTGAGAAATCCTTCCTTGGAGTTCTAGCAGTGATATTCAAGGAGTTTCAGTGGCTTGAGACGAGTTTCGCATGTCTTCCTTTGCCGGTAAGCAAAAGGGAACCAAAAAAGACCAAAACTAGAACTTGGGTCCAGAGGCACCAGAAAGTGCCAGAACGTGAGAAGGTGGTGGGAAGGCCTTCCTTTGAGTCCTAGGCGTGATATTCAAGGTGTTTTAGTGGCCTGAGACGAGTTTCGCAAGTCTCCCTTTGCCAGTAAGCAAAAAGGGACCAAAAGAGAGCAAAACTGGAACTTGGGTCCAAAGGCGCCAGAAAGTGCCAGAAGGGGAGAAGGTGGTGAGAAATCTTTCCTTTGAGTTCTAGGAGTGATATTCAAGGAGTTTCAGTGGCTTGAGACAAGTTTCGCACGTCTTCCTTTGCCGGTAAGCAAAAGGGAACCAAAAGAGACCAAAACTGGAACTTGGGTCCAAAGGCAAAAGAAAGTGCCAGAACGTGAGAATGTGGTGGGAAAGCCTTCCTTTGTGTCTTCAGAGTGATATGCAAGGAGTTTCAGTGGCGTGAGACGAGTTTCGCACGACTTCCTTTGCCGGTAAGCAAAAAGGAACCAAAAGAGATCAAAACTGGACTTGGGTCCAAAGCCGCCAGAAAGTGCCTGAACGTGAGAAAGTGGTGAGAAATCCTTCCTTTCAGTTCTAGGAGTGATATTCAAGGAGTTTCGGTTGCTTGAGACGAGTTTCGCACGTCTTCCTTTGCCGGTATGCAAAAGGGAACCAAAAGAGACCAAAACTGGTACTTGGGTCCAAAGGCACCAGAAAGTGACAGAAGCGGAGAAGGTGGTGAGAAATCCTTCCTTGGAGTTCTAGCAGTGATATTCAAGGAGTTTCAGTGGCTTGAGACGAGTTTCGCATGTCTTCCTTTGCCGGTAAGCAAAAGGGAACCAAAAGAGACCAAAACTGGAACTTGGGTCCAGAGGCACCAGAAAGTGCCAGAACGTGAGAAGGTGGTGGGAAGGCCTTCCTTTGAGTCGTAGGCGTGATATTCAAGGTGTTTTAGTGGCCTGAGACGAGTTTCGCAAGTCTCCCTTTGCCAGTAAGCAAAAAGGGACCAAAAGAGACCAAAACTGGAACTTGTGTCCAAAGCTGCCAGAAAGTGCCAGAAGGGGAGAAGGTGGTGAGAAATCCTTCCTTTGAGTTCTAAGAGTGATATTCAAGGAGTTTTAGTGGCCTGAGACGAGTTTCGCAAGTCTCCCTTTGCCAGTAAGCAAAAAGGGACCAAAAGAGACCAAAATTGGAACTTGTGTCCAAAGCCGCCAGAAAGTGCCAGAAGGGGAGAAGGTGGTGAGAAATCCTTCCTTTGAGTTCTAGGAGTGATATTCAAGGTGTTTCAGTGGCCTGAGACGAGTTTCGCACGTCTTCCTTTGCCGGTAAGCAAAAAGGAACCAAAAGAGACCAAAACTGGAACTTGGGTCCAAAGGCACCAGAAAGTGACAGAAGGGGAGAAGGTGGTGGGAAAGCCTTCCTTTGAGTTCTAGGAGTGATATTCAAGGAGTTTCACTGACTTGAGACGAGTTTCGCACGTCTTCCTTTGCCGCTAAGCAAAAGGGAACCAAAGAGACCAAAGCGGAACTCGGGTCCAAAGGTCCCAGAAGTGCCAGAAGGGGAGAAGGTGGTGAGAAATCTTTCCTCTGAGTTCTAGGAGCGATATTCAAGGAGTTTCAGTGCCTTGAGACGACTTTTGCACGTCTTCCTTTGCCGGTAAGTAACAGGGACCAAAAGAGACCAAAACTAGAACTTGGGTCCAAAGCTGCCAAAAAGCGACAGAAGGGGAGAAAGTGGTGAGAAATCCTTCCTTTGAGTTGTAGGAGTGATATTCAAGGAGTTTCAGTGGCTTGAGACGAGTTTCGCACGTCTTCCTTTGCCGGTAAGCAAAAGGGAACCAAAAAAGACCAAAACTGGAACATATGTCCAAAGGCACCAGAAAGTGCCAGAACGTGAGAAGGTGGTGGGAAAGCCTTCCTTTGAGTCCTAGGCGTGATATTCAAGGAGTTTTAGTGGCCTGAGACGAGTTTCGCAAGTCTCCCTTTGCCAGTAAGCAAAAAGGGACCAAAATACACCAAAACTGTAACTTGCGTCCAAAGCCGCCAGAAAGTGCCAGAAGGGGAGAAGGTGGTGGGAAAGCCTTCCTTTGAGTTCTAGGAGTGATATTCAAGGAGTTTCAGTGGCTTGAGACGAGTTTCGCACGTCTTCCTTTGGCGGTAAGCAAAAGGGAACCAAAAGAGACCAAAACTGGAACTTTGGTCCAAAGGCACCAGAAAGTGACAGAAGGGGAGAAGGTGGTGAGAAATCCTTCCTTTGATTTCTAGGAGTGATATTCAAGGAGTTTCAGTAGCTTGAGACGAGTTTCGCAAGTCTCCCTTTGCCAGTAAGCAAAAAGGGACCAAAAGAGACCAAAACTGGAACTTGTGTCCAAAGCCGCCAGAAAGTGCCAGAAGGGGAGAAGGTGGTGAGAAATCCTTCCTTTGAGTTCTAGGAGTGATATTCAAGGTGTTTCAGTGGCCTGAGACGAGTTTCGCACGTCTTCCTTTGCCGGTAAGCAAAAAGGAACCAAAAGAGACCAAAACTGGAACTTGGGTCCAAAGGCACCAGAAAGTGACAGAAGGGGAGAAGGTGGTGGGAAAGCCTTCCTTTGAGTTCTAGGAGTGATATTCAAGGAGTTTCACTGACTTGAGACGAGTTTCGCACGTCTTCCTTTGCCGCTAAGCAAAAGGGACCAAAACTAGAACTCGGGTCCAAAGGTCCCAGAAGTGCCAGAAGGGGAGAAGGTGGTGAGAAATCTTTCCTCTGAGTTTTAGGAGCGATATTCAAGGAGTTTCAGTGCCTTGAGACGACTTTTGCACGTCTTCCTTTGCCGGTAAGTAACAGGGACCAAAAGAGACCAAAACTAGAACTTGGGTCCAAAGCTGCCAAAAAGCGACAGAAGGGGAGAAAGTGGTGAGAAATCCTTCCTTTGAGTTCTAGGAGTGATATTCAAGGAGTTTCAGTGGCTTGAAACGAGTTTCGCACGTCTTCCTTTGCCGGTAAGCAAAATGGAACCAAAAGAGGCCAAAACTGGAACTTGGGTCCGAAGGCACCAGAAAGTGCCAGAACGTGAGAAGGTGGTGGGAAAGCCTTCCTTTGAGTCCTAGGCGTGATATTCAAGGAGTTTTAGTGGCCTGAGACGACTTTCGCATGTCTTCCTTTGCCGGTAAACAAAAGGGAACCAAAAGAGACCAAAACTGGAACTTGGGTCCAAAGGCTCCAGAAAGTGCCAGAAGGGGAGAAGGTGGTGAAAAATCCTTCCTTTGACTTCTAGGAGTGATATTCAAGGAGTTTCAGTTGCTTGAGACGAGTTTCGCACGTCTTCCTTTGCCGGTAAGCAAAAGGGACCAAAAGAGACCAAAACTAGAACTCGGGTCCAAAGGTGCTAGAAAGTGACAGAAGGGGAGAAGGTGGTGAGTAATCCTTCCTCTGAGTTCTAGGAGTGATATTCAAGGAGTTTCAGTGCCTTGAGACGAGTTTCGCACGTCTTCCTCTGCCAGTAAGCAAAAGGGAACCAAAAGAGACCAAAACTTGAACTTGGGTCCAAAGGCACCAGAACGTGCCAGAACGTGAGAAGGTGGTGGGAAATCCTTCCTTTGAGTTCTAGGAGTGATATTCATGGAGTTTCAGTTGCTTGAGACGAGTTTCGCACGACTTCCTTGGCCGGTATGCGAAAGGGAACCAAAAGAGACCAAAACTGGATCTTGGGTCCAAGGGCACCAGAAAGTGCCAGAAAGTGCGAAGGTGGTGGAAAAGCCTTCCTATGAGTCCTAGGTGTGATATTCCAAGAGTTTTAGTGGCCTGAGACAAGTTTCGCAAGTCTCCCTTTGCCAGTAAGCAAAAAGGGACCAAAAGAGACGAAAACTGGAACTTGGGTCCAAAGGCACCAGAAAGTGCCAGAATGTGAGAAGGTGGTGGAAAAGCCTTCCTTTCAGTCCTAGGCGTGATGTTCAAGGAGTTTTAGTGGCCTGAGACGAGTTTCGCACGTCTTCCTTTGCTGGTAAGCAAAAGGGAACCAAAAGAGACAAAAACAGGAACTTGGGTCCAAAGGCGCCAGAAAGTGCCAGAAGGGGAGAAGGTGGTGAGAAATCCTTCCTTTGAGTACTAGGAGTGATATTCAAGGAGTTTCAGTTGCTTGAGACGAGTTTCGCACGTCTTCCTTTGCCGGTAAGCAAAAGGGACCAAAAGAGACCAAAATTGGAACTTGGGTCCAAAGGTGCCAGAAAGTGACAGAAGGGGAGAAGGTGGTGAGAAATCCTTCCTCTGAGTTCTAGGAGTGATGTTCAAGGAGTTTTAGTGGCCTGAGACGAGTTTCGCAAGTCTCCCTTTGCCAGTAAGCAAAAAGGGACCAAAAGAGACCAAAACTGGAACTTGGGTCCAAACCCGCCAGAAAGTGCCTGAACGTGAGAAGGTGGTGAGAAATCCTTCCTTTCAGTTCTAGGAGTGATATTCAAGGAGTTTCGGTTGCTTAAGATGAGTTTCGCACGTCTTCCTTTGCCGGTATGCAAAAGGGAACCAAAAGAGACCAAAACTGGTACTTGGGTCCAAAGGCACCAGAAAGTGACAGAAGCGGAGAAGGTGGTGAGAAATCCTTCCTTGGAGTTCTAGCAGTGATATTCAAGGAGTTTCAGTGGCTTGAGACGAGTTTCGCATGTCTTCCTTTGCCGGTAAGCAAAAGGGAACCAAAAGAGACCAAAACTGGAACTTGGGTCCAGAGGCACCAGAAAGTGCCAGAACGTGAGAAGGTGGTGGGAAGGCCTTCCTTTGAGTCCTAGGCGTGATATTCAAGGTGTTTTAGTGGCTTGAGACGAGTTTCGCAAGTCTCCCTTTGCCAGTAAGCAAAAAGGGACCAAAAGAGACCAAAACTGGAACTTGGGTCCAAAGGCGCCAGAAAGTGCCAGAAGGGGAGAAGGTGGTGAGAAATCTTTCCTTTGAGTTCTAGGAGTGATATTCAAGGAGTTTCAGTGGCTTGAGACAAGTTTCGCACGTCTTCCTTTGCCGGTAAGCAAAAGGGAACCAAAAGAGACCAAAACTGGAACTTGGGTCCAAAGGCAAAAGAAAGTACCAGAACGTGAGAATGTGGTGGGAAAGCCTTCCTTTGTGTCTTCAGAGTGATATGCAAGGAGTTTCAGTGGCGTGAGACGAGTTTCGCACGACTTCCTTTGCCGGTAAGCAAAAAGGAACCAAAAGAGATCAAAACTGGACTTGGGTCCAAAGCCGCCAGAAAGTGCCTGAATGTGAGAAAGTGGTGAGAAATCCTTCCTTTCAGTTCTAGGAGCGATATTCAAGGAGTTTCGGTTGCTTGAGACGAGTTTCGCACGTCTTCCTTTGCCGGTATGCAAAAGGGAACCAAAAGAGACCAAAACTGGTACTTGGGTCCAAAGGCACCAGAAAGTGACAGAAGCGGAGAAGGTGGTGAGAAATCCTTCCTTGGAGTTCTAGCAGTGATATTCAAGGAGTTTCAATGGCTTGAGATGAGTTTCGCATGTCTTCCTTTGCCGGTAAGCAAAAGGGAACCAAAAGAGACCAAAACTGGAACTTGGGTCCAGAGGCACCAGAAAGTGCCAGAACGTGAGAAGGTGGTGAGAAATCCTTCCTTTGAGTCCTAGGCGTGATATTCAAGGTGTTTTAGTGGCCTGAGACGAGTTTCGCAAGTCTCCCTTTGCCAGTAAGCAAAAAGGGACCAAAAGAGACCAAAACTGGAACTTGTGTCCAAAGCTGCCAGAAAGTGCCAGAAGGGGAGAAGGTGGTGAGAAATCCTTCCTTTGAGTTCTAAGAGTGATATTCAAGGAGTTTTAGTGGCCTGAGACGAGTTTCGCAAGTCTCCCTTTGCCAGTAAGCAAAAAGGGACCAAAAGAGACCAAAACTGGAACTTGTGTCCAAAGCCGCCAGAAAGTGCCATAAGGGGAGAAGGTGGTGAGAAATCCTTCCTTTGAGTTCTAGGAGTGATATTCAAGGTGTTTCAGTGGCCTGAGACGAGTTTCGCACGTCTTCCTCTGCCAGTAAGCAAAAGGGAACCAAAAGAGACCAAAACTGGAACTTGGGTCCAAAGGCACCAGAAAGTGACAGAAGGGGAGAAGGTGGTGGGAAAGCCTTCCTTTGAGTTCTAGGAGTGATATTCAAGGAGTTTCACTGACTTGAGACGAGTTTCGCACGTCTTCCTTTGCCGCTAAGCAAAAGGGACAAAAACTAGAACTCGGGTCCAAAGGTCCCAGAAGTGCCAGAAAGGGAGAAGGTGGTGAGAAATCTTTCCTCTGAGTTCTAGGAGCGATATTCAAGGAGTTTCAGTGCCTTGAGACGTCTTTTGCACGTCTTCCTTTGCCGGTAAGTAACAGGGACCAAAAGAGACCAAAACTAGAACTTGGGTCCAAAGCTGCCAAAAAGCGACAGAAGGGGAGAAAGTGGTGAGAAATCCTTCCTTTGAGTTGTAGGAGTGATATTCAAGGAGTTTCAGTGGCTTGAGACGAGTTTCGCACGTCTTCCTTTGCCGGTAAGCAAAAGGGAACCAAAAAAGACCAAAACTGGAACATATGTCCAAAGGCACCAGAAAGTGCCAGAACGTGAGAAGGTGGTGGGAAAGCCTTCCTTTGAGTCCTAGGCGTGATATTCAAGGAGTTTTAGTGGCCTGAGACGAGTTTCGCAAGTCTCCCTTTGCCAGTAAGCAAAAAGGGACCAAAATACACCAAAACTGTAACTTGCGTCCAAAGCCGCCAGAAAGTGCCAGAAGGGGAGAAGGTGGTGGGAAAGCCTTCCTTTGAGTTCTAGGAGTGATATTCAAGGAGTTTCAGTGGCTTGAGACGAGTTTCGCACGTCTTCCTTTGGCGGTAAGCAAAAGGGAACCAAAAGAGACCAAAACTGGAACTTTGGTCCAAAGGCACCAGAAAATGACAGAAGGGGAGAAGGTGGTGAGAAATCCTTCCTTTGATTTCTAGGAGTGATATTCAAGGAGTTTCAGTAGCTTGAGACAAGTTTCGCATGTCTTCCTTTGCCGGTAAGCAAAAGGGAACCAAAAGAGACCAAAACTGGAACTTGGGTCCAGAGGCACCAGAAAGTGCCAGAACGTGAGAAGGTGGTGGGAAAGCCTTCCTTTGAGTCCTAGGCATGATATTCAAGGTGTTTTAGTGGCCTGAGACGAGTTTCGCAAGTCTCCCTTTGCCAGTAAGCAAAAAGGGACCAAAAGAGACCAAAACTGGAGCTTGGGTCCAAAGCCGCCAGAAAGAGCCAGAAGGGGAGAAGGTGGTGAGAAATCCTTCCTTTGAGTTCTAGAAGTGATATTCAAGGAGTTTCAGTGGCTTGAGACGAGTTTCGCACGTCTTCCTTTGCCGGTAAGCAAAAAGGGACCAAAAGACACCAAAACTGTAACTTGGTTCCAAAGCCGCCAGAAAGTGCCAGAAGGGGAGAAGGTGGTGGGAAAGCCTTCCTTTGAGTTCTAGGAGTGATATTCAAGGAGTTTCAGTGGCTTGAGACGAGTTTCGAACGTCTTCCTTTGCCGGTAAGCAAAAAGGGACCAAAAGAGACCAAAACTGGAGCTTGGGTCCAAAGCTGCCAGAAAGTGCCAGAAGGGGAGAAGGTGGTGAGAAATCCTTCCTTTGAGTTCTAGGAGTGATATTCAAGGATTTTCAGTGGCTTGAGATGAGTTTCGCACGTCTTCCTTTGCTGGTAAGCAAAAGGGAACCAAAAAAGACCAAAACTGGAACATATGTCCAAAGGCACCAGAAAGTGCCAGAACGTGAGAAGGTGGTGGGAAAGCCTTCCTTTGAGTCCTAGGCGTGATATTCAGGGAGTTTTAGTGGCCTGAGACGAGTTTCACAAGTCTCCCTTTGCCAGTAAGCAAAAAGGGACCAAAATACACCAAAACTGTAACTTGGGTTCAAAGCCGCCAGAAAGTGCCAGAAGGGGAGAAGGTGGTCGGAAAGCCTTCCTTTGATTCTAGGAGTGATATTCAAGGAGTTTCACTGGCTTGAGACGAGTTTCGCACGTCTTCTTTTGCCGGTAAGCAAAAGGGACCAAAACTAGAACTCGGGTCCAAAGGTCCCAGAAAGTGCCAGAAGGGGAGAAGGTGGTGAGAAATCCTTCCTCTGAGTTCTAGGACTGATATTCAAGGAGTTTCAGTGCCTTGAGACGACTTTCGCACGTCTTCCTTTGCCGGTAAGCAAAAGGGAACCAAAAGAGAACAAAACTGGAACATAGGTCCAAAGGCACCAGAAAGTGACAGAAGGTGAGAAGGTGGTGGGAAAGCCTTCCTTTGAGTCCTAGGCGTGATATTCAAGGAGTTTTAGTGGCCTGAGATGAGTTTTGCACGTCTTCCTTTGCCGGTAAGCAAAAGGGAACCAAAAGAGACCAAAACTGGAACTTGGGTCCAAAGGTGCCAGAAAGTGACAGAAGGGGAGAAGGTGCTGAGAAATCCTTCCTTTGAGTTCTAGGAGTGATATTCAAGGTGTTTCAGTGGCTTGAGACGAGTTTCGCACGTCTTCCTTTGCCGATAAGCAAAAGGGAACCAAAAAAGACCAAAACTGGAACATAGGTCCAAAGGCACCAGAAAGTGCCAGAACGTGAGAAGGCGGTGGGAAAGCCTTCCTTTGAGTCCTAGGCGTGATATTCAATGAGTTTTAGTAGCCTGAGACGAGTTTTGCAAGTCTCCTTTTTCCAGTAAGCAAAAAGGGACGAAAAGTCACCAAAACTGTAACTTGGGTCCAAAGCCGCCAGAAAGTGCCAGAAGGGGAGAAGGTGGTGGGAAAGCCTTCCTTTGAGTTCTAGGAGTGATATTCATGGAGTTTCAGTGGCTTGAGACGAGTTTCGCATGTCTTCCTTTGCCGGTAAGCAAAAGAGAACCAAAAGAGACCAAAACTGGAACTTGGATCCAGAGGCACCAAAAAGTGCCAGAACGTGAGAAAGTGGTGGGAAAGCCTTCCTTTGAGTCCTAGGCGTGATTTTCATGGTGTTTTAGTGGCCTGAGACGAGTTTCGCAAGTCTCCCTTTGCCAGTAAGCAAAAAGGGACCAAAAGAGACCAAAACTGGAGCTTGGGTCCAAAGCCGCCAGAAAGTGCCAGAAGGGGAGAAGGTGGTGAGAAATCCTTCCTTTGAGTTCTAGGAGTGATATTCAAGGAGTTTCAGTGCCTTGAGACGAGTTTCGCACGTCTTCCTTTGCCGGTAAGCAAAAAGGGACCAAAAGACACCAAAACTGTAACTTGGTTCCAAAGCCGCCAGAAAGTGCCAGAAGGGGAGAAGGTGGTGGGAAAGCCTTCCTTTGAGTCCTAGGAGTGATATTCAAGGAGTTTCAGTGGCTTGAGACGAGTTTCGCACGTCTTCCTTTGCCGGTAAGTAAAAAGAGACCAAAAGAGACCAAAACTGGAACTTGGGTCCAAAGTCGCCAGAAAGTGCCAGAAGGGGAGAAGGTGGTGAGAAATCCTTCCTTTGAGTTCTAGGAGTGATATTCAAGGAGTTTCAGTGGCTTGAGACGAGTTTCGCACGTCTTCCTTTGCCGGTAAGCAAAAGGGAACCAAAAAAGACCAAAACTGGAACTTGGGTCCAAAGCTGCCAAAAAGTGACAGAAGGGGAGAAGGTGGTGAGAAATCCTTCCTTTGAGTTCTAGGAGTGATATTCAAGGAGTTTCAGTGGCCTGAGACGAGTTTCGCACGTCTTCCTTTGCCGGTAAGCAAAATTGAACCAAAAGAGACCAAAACTGGAACATATGTCCAAAGGCACCAGAAAGTGCCAGAACGTGAGAAGATGGTGGGAAAGCCTTCCTTTGAGTCCTAGGCGTGATATTCAAGGAGTTTTAGTGGCCTGAGACGAGTTTCGCAAGTCTCCCTTTGCCAGTAAGCAAAAAGGGACCAAAATACACTAAAATTGTAACTTGGGTCCAAAGCCGCCAGAAAGTGCCAGAAGGGGAGAAGGTGGTGGGAAAGCCTTCCTCTGAGTTCTAGGAGTGATATTCAAAGAGTTTCAGTGGCTTGATACGACTTTCGCACATCTTCCTTTGCCGGTAAGCAAAAGGGACCAAAACTAGAACTCGGGTCCAAAGGTGCCAGAAAGTGCCAGAAGGAGAGAAGGTGGTGAGAAATCCTTCCTCTGAGTTCTAGGAGTGATATTCAAGGAGTTTCAGTGCCTTTAGACGAGTTTCGCACGTCTTCCTTTGCCGGTAAGCAAAAGGGACCAAAAGAGACCATAACTAGAACTCGGGTCCAAAGGTGCCAGAAAGTGACAGAAGGGGAGAAGGTGGTGAGTAATCATTCCTCTGAGTTCTAGGAGTGATATCCAAGGAGTTTCAGTGCCTTGAGATGAGTTTCGCATGTCTTCCTTTGCCGGTAAGCAAAAGGGAACCAAAAGAGACCAAAACTTGAACTTGGGTCCAAAGGTGCTAGAAAGTGACAGAAGGGGAGAAGGTGGTGAGAAATCCTTCCTTTGAGTTCTAGGAGTGATATTCAAGGAGTTTCAGTGGCTTGAGACGAGTTTCGCACGTCTTCCTTTGCCGGTAAGCAAAAGGGAACAAAAAAAGACCAAAATTAGAACATGGGTCCAAAGGCACCAGAAAGTGCCAGAACGTTAGAAGGTGGTGGGAAAGCCTTCCTTTGAGTCCTAGGCGTGATATTCTAAGAGTTTTAGTGGCCTGACACGAGTTCGCAAGTCTCCCTTTGCCAGTAAGCAAAAAGGGACCAAAAGAGACCAAAACTGGAACTTGGGTCCAAAGGTACCAGAAAGTGCCAGAAGGGGAGAAGGTGGTGAGAAATCCTTCCTTTGAGTTCTAGGAGTGATATTCAAGGAGTCTCAGTGGCTTGAGACAAGTTTAGACGTCTCCCTTTGCCGGTAAGCAAAAGGGAACCAAAAGAGACCACAACTGGAACTTGGGTCCAAAGGCACCAGAAAGTGACAGAACGTGAGAATGTGGTGGGAAAGCCTTCCTTTGTGTCTTCGGAGTGATATTCAAGGAGTTTCAGTGGCCTGAGACGAGTTTCGCACGACTTCCATTGCCGGTAAGCAAAAAGGGACCAAAAGAGACCAAAACTGGACTTGGGTCCAAAGCCGCCAGAAAATGACTGAACGTGAGAAGGTGGTGAGAAATCCTTCCTTTGAGTTCTAGGAGTGATATTCAAGGAGTTTCAGTGCCTTGAGACGAGTTTCGCACGTCTTCATTTGCCGGTAAGCAAAGGGGACCAAAAGAGACCAAAACTAGAACTCGGGTCCAAAGGTGCCAGAAAGTGACAGAAGGGGAGAAGGTGGTGACTAATCCTTCCTCCGAGTTCTAGGAGTGATATTCAAGGAGTTTCAGTGCCTTGAGACGAGTTTCGCACGTCTTCCTTTGCCGGAAAGCAAAAGGGAACCAAAAGAGACCAAAACTTGAACTTGGGTCCAAAGGCACCAGAAAGTGCCAGAACGTGAGAAGGTGGTGGGAAAGCCTTCCTTTGAGTCCTTGGCGTGATATTCTAAGAGTTTTAGTGGCCTGAGACGAGTTCGCAAGGCTCCCTTTGCCAGTAAGCAAAAAGGGACCAAAAGAGACCAAAACTGGAACTTGGGTCCAAAGGTGCCAGAAAGTGCCAGAAGGGGAGAAGGTGGTGAGAAATCCTTCCTTTGAGTTCTAGGAGTGATATACAAGGAGTTTCAGTGGCTTGAGACGAGTTTCGCAAGTCTTCCTTTGCCGGTAAGCAAAAAGGGACCAAAAGACACCAAAACTGTAACTTGGTTCCAAAGCCGCCAGAAAGTGTCAGATGGGGAGAAGGTGGTGGGAAAGCCTTCCTTTGAGTCCTAGGAGTGATATTCAAGGAGTTTCAGTGGCTTGAGACGAGTTTCGCACGTCTTCCTTTGCCGGTAAGTAAAAAGAGACCAAAAGAGACCAAAACTGGAGCTTGGGTCCAAAGCCGCCAGAAAGTGCCAGAAGGGGAGAAGGTGGTGAGAAATCCTTCCTTTGAGTTCTAGGAGTGATATTCAAGGAGTTTCAGTGGCTTGAGACGAGTTTCGCACGTCTTCCTTTGCCGGTAAGCAAAAGGGAACCAAAAAAGACCAAAACTGGAACTTGGGTCCAAAGCTGCCAAAAAGTGACAGAAGGGGAGAAGGTGGTGAGAAATCCTTCCTTTGAGTTCTAGGAGTGATATTCAAGGAGTTTCAGTGGCCTGAGACGAGTTTCGCACGTCTTCCTTTGCCGGTAAGCAAAATTGAACCAAAAGAGACCAAAACTGGAACATATGTCCAAAGGCACCAGAAAGTGCCAGAACGTGAGAAGATGGTGGGAAAGCCTTCCTTTGAGTCCTAGGCGTGATATTCAAGGAGTTTTAGTGGCCTGAGACGAGTTTCGCAAGTCTCCCTTTGCCAGTAAGCAAAAAGGGACCAAAATACACTAAAATTGTAACTTGGGTCCAAAGCCGCCAGAAAGTGCCAGAAGGGGAGAAGGTGGTGGGAAAGCCTTCCTCTGAGTTCTAGGAGTGATATTCAAAGAGTTTCAGTGGCTTGATACGACTTTCGCACGTCTTCCTTTGCCGGTAAGCAAAAGGGAACCAAAAGAGACCAAAACTTGAACTTGGGTCCAAAGGCACCAGAAAGTGCCAGAACGTTAGAAGGTGGTGGGAAAGCCTTCCTTTGAGTCCTAGGCGTGATATTCTAAGAGTTTTAGTGGCCTGAGACGAGTTCGCAAGTCTCCCTTTGCCAGTAAGCAAAAAGGGACCAAAAGAGACCAAAACTGGAACTTGGGTCCAAAGGTACCAGAAAGTGCCAGAAGGGGAGAAGGTGGTGAGAAATCCTTCCTTTGAGTTCTGGGAGTGATATTCAAGGAGTCTCAGTGGCTTGAGACAAGTTTAGACGTCTCCCTTTGCCGTTAAGCAAAAGGGAACCAAAAGAGACCACAACTGGAACTTGGGTCCAAAGGCACCAGAAAGTGCCAGAACGTGAGAATGTGGTGGGAAAGCCTTCCTTTGTGTCTTCGGAGTGATATTCAAGGAGTTTCAGTGGCCTGAGACGAGTTTCGCACGACTTCCTTTGCCGGTAAGCAAAAAGGGACCAAAAGAGACCAAAACTGGACTTGGGTCCAAAGCCGCGTAAAGTGACCGAACGTGAGAAGGTGGTGAGAAATCGTTCCTTTGAGTTCTAGGAGTGATATTGAAGGAGTTTCAGTGGCTTGAGAGGAGTTTCGCACGTCTTCTTTTGCCGGTAAGCAAAAGTGACCAAAAGAGACCAAAACTAGAACTCGGGTCCGAAGGTGCCAGAAAGTGACAGAAGGGGAGAAGGTGGTGACTAATCCTTCCTCCGAGTTCTAGGAGTGATATTCAAGTAGTTTCAGTGCTTTGAGACGAGTTTCGCACGTCTTCCTTTGGCGGTAAGCAACAGGGAACCAAAAGAGACCAAAACTTGAACTTGGGTCCAAAGGCACCAGAAAGTGCCAGAACGTGAGAAGGTGGTGGGAAAGCCTTCCTTTGAGTCCTAGGCGTGATATTCAAGCAATTTCAGTGGTCTGAGACGAGTTTTGCAAGTCTCCCTTTGCAAGTAAGCAAAAAGGGACCAAAAGAGACCAAAACTGGAACTTGGGTCGAAAGGCGTTAGAAAGTACCAGAAGGGAAAAAGGTGGTGAGAAATCATTCCTTTGAGTTCTAGGAGTGATATTCAAGGAGTTTCAGTGGCTTGAGACGAGTTTCGCACGTCTTCCTTTGCTGGTAAGCAAAAGGGAACCAAAAGAGACCAAAACTGGAATTTGTGTCCAAAGGCACCAGAAAGTGCCAGAACGTGAGAAGGTGGTGGGAAAGCCTTCCTTTGAGTCCTAGGCGTGATATTGAAGGAGTTTTAGTGGCCTGAGACGAGTTTCGCACGTCTTTCCTTGCCGGTATGCAAAAAGGGACCAAAAGAGACCAAAACTGGAACTTGGGTCCTAAGGCACCAGAAAGTACCAGAAGTGAGAAGGAGGTGGTAAAGCCTACCTTTGAGTCCTAGGCGTGATATTCAAGGAGTTTTAGTGGCCTGAGACGAGTTTCACACGTCTTTCTTTGCCGGTAAGCAAAAGGGAACCAAAAGAGACCAAAACTGGAATTTGAATCCAAAGGCACCAGAAAATGCCAAAATGTGAGAAGGTGGTGGGAAAGCCTTCCTTTAAGTTGTAGGCATGATATTCAAGGAGTTTTACTGGCCTGAGACGAGTTTCGCAAGTCTCCCTTTGCCAGTAAGCAAAAAGGGACCAAAAGAGACCAAAACTGGAACTTGGGTCCAAAGCCGCCAGAAAGTGCCAGAAGGGGAGAAGGTGCTGAGAAATCCTTTCTTTGAGTTCTAGGAGGGATATTCAAGGAGTTTCAATAGCTTGAGACGAGTTTCGCACGTCTTCTTTTGCCGGTAAGCAAAAGTGAACCAAAAGAGACCAAAACTGGAATTTGGGTCCAAAGACACCAGAAACTGCCAAAATGTGAGAAGGTGGTGGGAAAGCCTTCCTTTTAGTCGTAGGCATGATATTCAAAGAGTTTTAGTGGCCTGAGACGAGTTTTACAAGTCTCCCTTTGCCTGTAAGCAAAAAGGGACCAAAAGAGACCAAAACTGGAACTTGGGTCCAAAGCCGCCAGAAAGTGCCAGAAGGGGAGAAGGTGGTGAGAAATCCTTCCTTTGAGTTCTAGGAGTGATATTCAAGGAGTTTTAGTGGCCTGAGACGAGTTTCGCAAGTCTCCCTTTGCCAGTAAGCAAAAAGGGACCAAAAGAGACCACAACTGGAAAGGCACCAGAAAGTGCCAGAACGTGAGAATGTGGTGGGAAAGCCTTCCTTTGTGTCTTCGGAGTGATATTCAAGGAGTTTCAGTGGCCTGAGACGAGTTTCGCACGACTTCCTTTGCCGGTAAGCAAAAAGGGACCAAAAGAGACCAAAACTGGACTTGGGTCCAAAGCCGCCAGAAAATGACTGAACGTGAGAAGGTGGTGAGAAATCCTTCCTTTGAGTTCTAGGAGTGATATTCAAGGAGTTTCAGTGGCTTGAGACGAGTTTCGCACGTCTTCATTTGCCGGTAAGCAAAAGGGACCAAAAGAGACCAAAACTAGAACTCGGGTCCGAAGGTGCCAGAAAGTGACAGAAGGGGAGAAGGTGGTGACTAATCCTTCCTCCGAGTTCTAGGAGTGATATTCAAGGAGTTTCAGTGCCTTGAGACGAGTTTCGCACGTCTTCCTTTGCCGGTAAGCAAAAGGGAACCAAAAGAGACCAAAACTTGAACTTGGGTCCAAAGGCACCAGAAAGTGCCAGAACGTGAGAAGGTGGTGGGAAAGCCTTCCTTTGAGTCCTAGGCGTGATATTCTAAGAGTTTTAGTGGCCTGAGACGAGTTCGCAAGTCTCTCTTTGCCGGTAAGCAAAAAGGTACCAAAAGAGACCAAAACTAGAACTTGGGTCAAAGGTTCCAGAAAGTGACAGAAGGGGAGAAGGTGGTGAGAAATCCTTCCTTTCAGTTCTAGGAGTGATATTCTAGGAGTTTCAGTGGCTTGAGACGAGTTTCGCACGTCTTCCTTTTTCGGTAAGCAAAAGGGACCAAAAGAGACCAAAACTAGAACTTGGGTCCAAAGGTGCCAGAAAGTGACAGAAGGTGGTGAGAAATCCTTCCTTTGAGTTCTAGGAGTGATATTCTAAGAGTTTTAGTGGCCTGAGACGAGTTCGCAAGTCTCCCTTTGCCGGTAAGGAAAAAGGGACCAAAAGAGACCAAAACTGGAACTTGGGTCCAAAGGTGCCAGAAAGTGCCAGAAGGGGAGAAGGTGGTGGGAAAGCCTTCCTTTGTGTCTTCGGAGTGATATTCAAGGAGTTTCAGTGGCCTGAGACGAGTTTTGCACGAGTTCCTTTGCCGGTATGCAAAAGGGAACCAAAAGACTGGAACTTGGGTCCAAAGGCACTAGAAAATGCCAGAACGCGAGAAGGTGGTGGGAAACCTTCCTTTGAGTCCAAGGCGTGATATTCTAAGACTTTTAGTGGCCTGAGACGAGTTTTGCAAGTCTCCCTTTGCCAGTAAGCAAAAAGGGACCAAAAGAGACCAAAACTGGAACTTGGGTCCAAAGGCGCCAGCAAGTTCCAGAAGCGGAAAAGGTGGTGAGAAAGCCTTCCTTTGTGTCTTCGGAGTGATATTCAAGGAGTTTCAGTGGCCTGAGACGAGTTTCGCACGACTTCCTTTGCCGGTAAGCAAAAGGTAACCAAAAGAGACCAAAACTGGAACTTGGGTGCAAAGGCACCAGAAAGTGCCAGAACGTGAGAATAAGGTGGGAAAGCCTTCCTTTGTGCCTTCGGAGTGATATTCAAGGAGTTTCAGTGGCCTGAGACGAGTTTCACACGATTTCCTTTGCCAGTAAGGAAAAAGGGACCAAAAGAGACCAAAACTAGAACTTGGGTCAAAGGTGCCAGAAAGTGACAGAAGGGGAGAAGGTGGTGAGAAATCCTTCCTTTTAATTCTAGGAGTGATATTCAAGGAGTTTCAGTGGCTGGAGATGAGTTTCGCAAGTCTCCCTTTGCCGGTAAGCAAAAGGGAACCAAAAGAGAACAAAACTGGAACTTGGGTCCAATGGCGCCTGAAAGTGCCAGAATGTGAAAAGGTGGTGGGAAAGCCTTCCTTTAAGTCGTAGGCGTGATATTCAAGCAATTTCAGTGGTCTGAGACGAGTTTTGCAAGTCTCCCTTTGCAAGTAAGCAAAAAGGGACCAAAAGATACCAAAACTGGAACTTCGGTCGAAAGGCGCCAGAAAGTACCAGAAGGGAAAAAGGTGGTGAGAAATCCTTCCTTTGAGTTCTAGGAGTGATATTCAAGGAGTTTCAGTGGCTTGAGACGAGTTTCGCACGTCTTCCTTTGCTGGTAAGCAAAAGGGAACCAAAAGAGACCAAAACTGGAATTTGGGTCCAAAGGCACCAGAAAGTGCCAGAACGTGAGAAGGTGGTGGGAAAGCCTTCCTTTGAGTCCTAGGCGTGATATTGAAGGAGTTTTAGTGGCCTGAGACGAGTTTCGCACGTCTTTCCTTGCCGGTATGCAAAAAGGGACCAAAAGAGACCAAAACTGGAACTTGGGTCCTAAGGCACCAGAAAGTACCAGAAGTGAGAAGGAGGTGGTAAAGCCTACCTTTGAGTCCTAGGCGTGATATTCAAGGAGTTTTAGTGGCCTGAGACGAGTTTCACACGTCTTTCTTTGCCGGTAAGCAAAAGGGAACCAAAAGAGACCAAAACTGGAATTTGAATCCAAAGGCACCAGAAACTGCCAAAATGTGAGAAGGTGGTGGGAAAGCCTTCCTTTAAGTTGTAGGCATGATATTCAAGGAGTTTTAGTGGCCTGAGACGAGTTTCGCAAGTCTCCCTTTGCCAGTAAGCAAAAAGGGACCAAAAGAGACCAAAACTGGAACTTGGGTCCAAAGCCGCCAGAAAGTGCCAAAAGGGGAGAAGGTGCTGAGAAGTCCTTCCTTTTAGTTCTAGGAGTGATACTCAAGGAGTTTCAGTGGCTTGAGACGAGTTTCGCACGTCTTCCTTAGCCGGCAAGCAAAAAGGGACCAAAAGAGACCAAAACTGGAACTTGGGTCCAAAGGCGCCAGAAAGTGCCAGAACGTGAGAAGGTGGTGAGAAATCCTTCCTTTGAGTTCGCGGAGTGATATTCAAGGAGTTTCAGTTGCTTGAGACGAGTTTCGCACATCTTCCTTTGCCGGTAAGCAAAAGGGAACCAAAAGAGACCAAAACTGGAACTTGGGTCCAAAGGCACCAGAAAGTGCCAGAATGTGAGAAGGTGGTGGAAAAACCTTCCTTTGTGTCTTCGGAGTGATATTCAAGGAGTTTCAGTGGCCTGAGACGAGTTTCACACGACTTCCTTTGCCGGTAAGGAAAAAGGGACCAAAAGAGACCAAAACTAGAACTTGGGTCAAAGGTGCCAGAAAGTGACAGAAGGGGAGAAGGTGGTGAGAAATCCTTCCTTTTAAATCTAGGAGTGATATTCAAGGAGTTTCAGTGGCTTGAGACGAGTTTCGCAAGTTTCCCTTTGCCGGTAAGCAAAAGGGAACCAAGAGAGACCAAAACTGGAACTTGGGTCCTAAGGCGCCTGAAAGTGCCAGAATGTGAAAAGGTGGTGGGAAAGCCTTCCTTTAAGTCGTAGGCGTGATATTGAAGGAGTTTTAGTCGCCTGAGACGAGTTTTGCAAGTGTCCCTTTGCCAGTAAGCAAAAAGGGACCAAAACAGACCAAAACTGGAACTTGGGTCCAAAGGCGCCAGAAAGTGCCAGAAGGGGAGAAGGTGGTGAGAAATCATTCCTTTTAGTTCTAGGAGTGATATTCAAGTAGTTTCAGTGGCTTGAGACGAGTTTCGCACGTCTTCCTTTGCCGGTAAGCAAAAGGGAACCAAAAGAGACCAAAACTGGAACTTGGGTCCAAAGGCACCAGAAAGTGCCGAGAATGTGAGAAGGTGGTGGAAAAACCTTCCTTTGAGTCCTAGGCGCGATATTCAAAGAGTTTTAGTGGCCCGAGACGAGTTTCGCAAGTCTCCCTTTGCCGGTATGCAAAGGGAACCAAAAGAGACCAAAATCGGAACTTGGGTCCAAAGGCACCAGAAAGTGCCAGAACGTGAGAAGGTGGTGGGAAAGCCTTCCTTTGAGTCCTAGGCGTGATATTCTAAGAGTTTTAGTCGCCTGAGACGAGTTTCGCAAGTGTCCCTTTGCCAGTAAGCAAAAAGGGACCAAAATAGACCAAAACTGGAACTTGGGTCCAAAGGCGCCAGAAAGTGCCAGAAGGGGAGAAGGTGGTGAGAAATCCTTCCTTTGAGTTCTAGGAGCGATATTCAAGGAGCTTCAGTGGCTTGAGACGAGTTTTGCACATCTTCCTTTGCCGGTAAGCAAAAGGGAACCAAAAGAGACCAAAACTGGAACTTGGGTCCAAAGGCACCAGAAAGTGCCAGAACGTGAGAAGGTGGTGGGAAAGCCTTCCTTTGAGTCCTAGGCGTGATATTCTAAGAGTTTCAGTGGCCTGAGACTAGTTTCACACGACTTCCTTTGCCGGTAAGGAAAAAGGGACCGAAAGAGACCAAAACTAGAACTTGGGTCAAAGGTGCCAGAAAGTGACAGAAGGGGAGAAGGTGGTGAGAAATCCTTCCTTTTAGTTCTAGGAGTGATATTCAAGGTGTTTCAGTGGCTTGAGACGAGTTTCGCAAGTCTCCCTTTTCTGGTAAGCAAAAGGGAACCAAAAGCGACCAAAACTGGAACTTGGGTCCAAAGGCGCCCGAAAGTGCCAGAATGTGAAAAGGTGGTGGGAAAGCCTTCCTTTAGGTCGTAGGCGTGATATTCAAGCAGTTTCAGTGGTCTGAGACGAGTTTTGCAAGTCTCCCTTTGCCAGTAAGCAAAAAGGGATCAAAAGAGACCAAAACTGGAACTTGGGTCGAAAGCCGCCAGAAAGTGCCAGAAGAGAAGAAGGTGGTGAGAAATCCTTCCTTTGAGTTCTAGGAGTGATATTCAAGGAGTTTCAGTGCCTTGAGATGAGTTTCGCACGTTTTCTTTTGCTGGTAAGCAAAAGGGAACCAAAAGAGACCAAAACTGGAACTTGGGTCTAAAGGCAGCAGAAAGTGCCAGAACGTGAGAAGGTGGTGGGAAAGCCTTCCTTTAAGTCCTAGGCGTGATATTCAAGGAGTTTTAGTGGCTTGAGACGAGTTTCGCAAGTCTCCCTTTGCAAGTAAGCAAAAAGGGACCAAAAGAGACCAAAACTGGAACTTGGGTCCAAAGGCACCAGAAAGTGCCAGAAGCGGAAAAGGTGGTGAGAAAGCGTTCATTTGTGTCTTCGAAGTGATATTCAAGGAGTTTTAGTGGCTTGAAATGAGTTTCGCAAGTCTCCCTTCGCCAGTAAGCAAAAAGGGACCAAAAGAGACCAAAACTGGAACCTAAGTCGAAAGGTGCCAGGAAGTACCAGAAGGGAAAAAGGTGGTGAGAAATCCTTCCTTTGAGTTCTTGGAGTGATATTCAAGGAGTTTCAATGGCTTGAGACGAGTTTCGTACGTCTTCCTTTGCTGGTAAGCAAAAGGGAACCAAAAGAGACCAAAACTGGAACTTGGGTCCAAAGGCATCAGAAAGTGCCAGAACGTGAGAAGGTGGTGGGAAACCTTCCTTTGAGTCCTAGGCGTGATATTGAAGGAGTTTTAGTGGCTTGAGACGAGTTTCGCACGTCTTTCTTTGCCGGTATGCGAAAGGGAACCAAAAGAGACCAAAACTAGAACTTGGGTCCAAAGGCACCAGAAAATGCCAAAATGAGATAAGGTGGTGGGAAAGCCTTCCTTTGAGTCCTAGGCGTGATATACAAGGAGTTTTCGTGGCCTGAGACGAGTTTCGCAAGTCTCCCTTTGCCAGTAACCAAAAAGGGACTAAAAGAGGCCAAAACTGAAACTCGGGACGAAAGGCGCCAGAAAGTGCCAGAAGGGAAGAAGGTGGTGAGAAATCCTTCCTTTGAGTTCTAGGAGTGATATTCAAGGAGTTTCAGTGGCTTGAGACGAGTTTCGCAAGTCTCCCTTTGCCGGTAAGCAAAAGGGAAGCAAAAGAGACCAAAGCGGAACTTGGGTCCAAAGGCACCAGAAAGTGCCAGAACGTGAGAAGGTGGTGGGAAAGCCTTCCTTTAAGTCCTACGCGTGATATTCAAGGAGTTTTAGTGGCTTGAGACGAGTTTCGCAAGTCTCCCTTTGCAAGTAAGCAAAAAGGGAGCAAAAGAGACCAAAACTGGAACTTGGGTCCAAAGGCGCCAGAGAGTGCCAGAAGCAGAAAAGGTGGTGAGAAAGCCTTCCTTTGTGTCTTCGGAGTGATATTCAAGGAGTTTCAGTGGCTTGAGACGAGTTTCGCAAGTCTCGCTTTGCCGGTAAGCAAAAGGGAAGCAAAAGACACCAAAACTGGAACTTGGGTCCAAAGGCACCAGAAAGAGCCAGAACATGAGAAGGTGGTGGGAAAGCCTTCCTTTAAGTCCTAGGCGTGATATTCAAGGAGTTTTAGTGGCCTGAGACGAGTTTCGCAAGTCTCCCTTTGCCATTAAGCAAAAAGGGACCAAAAGAGACCAAAACTGGAACTTGGGTCGAAAGGCGCCAGAAAGTGCCAGAAGGGAAGAAGGTGGTGAGAAATCCCTTCTTTGATTTCTAGGAGTGATATTCAAGGAGTTTCAGTGGCTTGAGACGAGTTTCGCACATCTTCCTTTGCCGGTAAGCAAAAGGGAACCAAAAGAGACCAAAACTGGAACTTGGGTCCAAAGGCACTAGAAAGTGCCAGAACGTGAGAAGGTGGTGGGAAAGCCTTCCTTTAAGTCCTAGGTGTGATATTCAAGGAGTTTTACTGGCCTGAGACGAGTTTCGCAAGTCTCCCTTTGCAAGTAAGCAAAAAGGGACCAAAAGAGACCAAAACTGGAACTTGGGTCCAAAGGCATCAGAAAGTGCCAGAACGTGAGAAGGTGGTGGGAAACCTTCCTTTGAGTCCTAGGCGTGATATTGCAGGAGTTTTAGTGGCTTGAGACGAGTTTCGCACGTCTTTCTTTGCCGGTATGCGAAAGGGAACCAAAAGAGACCAAAACTGGAACTTAGGTCCAAAGGCACCAGAAAGTGCCAGAAGGTGAGAAGGTGGTGGGAAAACCTTCCTTTGAGTCCTACGCGTGATATTCAAAGAGTTTTAGTGGCCTGAGACGAGTTTCGCCAGTCTCCCTTTGCCGGTATGCAAAAGGGAAGCAAAAGAGACCAAAACTGGAACTTGGGTCCAAAGGCACCAGAAAGTGCCAGAATGTGAAAATGTGCTTGGAATTCGTTCCTTTAAGTCCTAGGCGTGATATTCAAGGAGTTTTAGTGGCCTGAGAAGAGTTTCGCAAGTCTCCCTTTGCCAGTAAGCAAAAAGGAACCAAAAGAGACCAAAACTGGAACTTGGGTCCAAAGGCACCAGAAAGTGCCAGAAGGGAAGAAGGTGGTGAGAAATCCTTCCTTTGAGTTCTAGGAGTGATATTCAAGGAGTTTTAGTGGCTTGAGATGAGTTTCGCACGTTTTCTTTTGCTGGTAAGCAAAAGGGAACCAAAAGAGACCAAAACTGGAACTTGGGTCCAAAGGCAGCAGAAAGTGCCAGAACGTGAGAAGGTGGTGGGAAAGCCTTCCTTGAAGTCCTAGGCGTGATATTCAAGGGGTGTTAGTGGCCTGAGACGAGTTTCGCAAGTCTTCCTTTGCAAGTAAGCAAAAAGGGACCAAAAAAGACCAAAACTGGAACTTGGGTCCAAAGGTGCCAGGAAAGGCCAGAAGCGGAAAAGGTGGTGAGAAAGCCTTCCTTTGTGTCTTCGGAGTGATATTCAAGGAGTTTCAGTGGCCTGAGACGAGTTTCGCACGTCTTCCTTTGCCGGTAAGCAAAAGGGAACCAAAAGAGACCAAAACTGGAACTTAGGTCCAAAGGCACCAGAAAGTGCCAGAAGGTGAGAAGGTGGTGGGAAAACCTTCCTTTGAGTCCTACGCGTGATATTCAAAGAGTTTTAGTGGCCTGAGACGAGTTTCGCCAGTCTCCCTTTGCCGGTATGCAAAAGGGAAGCAAAAGAGACCAAAACTGGAACTTGGGTCCAAAGGCACCAGAAAGTGCCAGAATGTGAAAATGTGCTTGGAATTCGTTCCTTTAAGTCCTAGGCGTGATATTCAAGGAGTTTTAGTGGCCTGAGAAGAGTTTCGCAAGTCTCCCTTTGCCAGTAAGCAAAAAGGAACCAAAAGAGACCAAAACTGGAACTTGGGTCCAAAGGCACCAGAAAGTGCCAGAAGGGAAGAAGGTGGTGAGAAATCCTTCCTTTGAGTTCTAGGAGTGATATTCAAGGAGTTTTAGTGGCTTGAGATGAGTTTCGCACGTTTTCTTTTGCTGGTAAGCAAAAGGGAACCAAAAGAGACCAAAACTGGAACTTGGGTCCAAAGGCAGCAGAAAGTGCCAGAACGTGAGAAGATGGTGGGAAAGCCTTCCTTTGAGTCCTAGGCGTGATATTCAAGGAGTTTTAGTGGCCTGAGACGAGTTTCGCAAGTCTCCCTTTGCCAGTAAGCAAAAAGGGACCAAAATACACTAAAATTGTAACTTGGGTCCAAAGCCGCCAGAAAGTGCCAGAAGGGGAGAAGGTGGTGGGAAAGCCTTCCTCTGAGTTCTAGGAGTGATATTCAAAGAGTTTCAGTGGCTTGATACGACTTTCGCACGTCTTCCTTTGCCGGTAAGCAAAAGGGAACCAAAAGAGACCAAAACTTGAACTTGGGTCCAAAGGCACCAGAAAGTGCCAGAACGTTAGAAGGTGGTGGGAAAGCCTTCCTTTGAGTCCTAGGCGTGATATTCTAAGAGTTTTAGTGGCCTGAGACGAGTTCGCAAGTCTCCCTTTGCCAGTAAGCAAAAAGGGACCAAAAGAGACCAAAACTGGAACTTGGGTCCAAAGGTACCAGAAAGTGCCAGAAGGGGAGAAGGTGGTGAGAAATCCTTCCTTTGAGTTCTGGGAGTGATATTCAAGGAGTCTCAGTGGCTTGAGACAAGTTTAGACGTCTCCCTTTGCCGTTAAGCAAAAGGGAACCAAAAGAGACCACAACTGGAACTTGGGTCCAAAGGCACCAGAAAGTGCCAGAACGTGAGAATGTGGTGGGAAAGCCTTCCTTTGTGTCTTCGGAGTGATATTCAAGGAGTTTCAGTGGCCTGAGACGAGTTTCGCACGACTTCCTTTGCCGGTAAGCAAAAAGGGACCAAAAGAGACCAAAACTGGACTTGGGTCCAAAGCCGCCAGAAAGTGACTGAACGTGAGAAGGTGGTGAGAAATCGTTCCTTTGAGTTCTAGGAGTGATATTGAAGGAGTTTCAGTGGCTTGAGAGGAGTTTCGCACGTCTTCTTTTGCCGGTAAGCAAAAGTGACCAAAAGAGACCAAAACTAGAACTCGGGTCCGAAGGTGCCAGAAAGTGACAGAAGGGGAGAAGGTGGTGACTAATCCTTCCTCCGAGTTCTAGGAGTGATATTCAAGTAGTTTCAGTGCTTTGAGACGAGTTTCGCACGTCTTCCTTTGGCGGTAAGCAACAGGGAACCAAAAGAGACCAAAACTTGAACTTGGGTCCAAAGGCACCAGAAAGTGCCAGAACGTGAGAAGGTGGTGGGAAAGCCTTCCTTTGAGTCCTAGGCGTGATATTCAAGCAATTTCAGTGGTCTGAGACGAGTTTTGCAAGTCTCCCTTTGCAAGTAAGCAAAAAGGGACCAAAAGAGACCAAAACTGGAACTTGGGTCGAAAGGCGTTAGAAAGTACCAGAAGGGAAAAAGGTGGTGAGAAATCATTCCTTTGAGTTCTAGGAGTGATATTCAAGGAGTTTCAGTGGCTTGAGACGAGTTTCGCACGTCTTCCTTTGCTGGTAAGCAAAAGGGAACCAAAAGAGACCAAAACTGGAATTTGTGTCCAAAGGCACCAGAAAGTGCCAGAACGTGAGAAGGTGGTGGGAAAGCCTTCCTTTGAGTCCTAGGCGTGATATTGAAGGAGTTTTAGTGGCCTGAGACGAGTTTCGCACGTCTTTCCTTGCCGGTATGCAAAAAGGGACCAAAAGAGACCAAAACTGGAACTTGGGTCCTAAGGCACCAGAAAGTACCAGAAGTGAGAAGGAGGTGGTAAAGCCTACCTTTGAGTCCTAGGCGTGATATTCAAGGAGTTTTAGTGGCCTGAGACGAGTTTCACACGTCTTTCTTTGCCGGTAAGCAAAAGGGAACCAAAAGAGACCAAAGCGGAATTTGAATCCAAAGGCACCAGAAAATGCCAAAATGTGAGAAGGTGGTGGGAAAGCCTTCCTTTAAGTTGTAGGCATGATATTCAAGGAGTTTTACTGGCCTGAGACGAGTTTCGCAAGTCTCCCTTTGCCAGTAAGCAAAAAGGGACCAAAAGAGACCAAAACTGGAACTTGGGTCCAAAGCCGCCAGAAAGTGCCAGAAGGGGAGAAGGTGCTGAGAAATCCTTTCTTTGAGTTCTAGGAGGGATATTCAAGGAGTTTCAATAGCTTGAGACGAGTTTCGCACGTCTTCTTTTGCCGGTAAGCAAAAGTGAACCAAAAGAGACCAAAACTGGAATTTGGGTCCAAAGACACCAGAAACTGCCAAAATGTGAGAAGGTGGTGGGAAAGCCTTCCTTTTAGTCGTAGGCATGATATTCAAAGAGTTTTAGTGGCCTGAGACGAGTTTTACAAGTCTCCCTTTGCCTGTAAGCAAAAAGGGACCAAAAGAGACCAAAACTGGAACTTGGGTCCAAAGCCGCCAGAAAGTGCCAGAAGGGGAGAAGGTGGTGAGAAATCCTTCCTTTGAGTTCTAGGAGTGATATTCAAGGAGTTTTAGTGGCCTGAGACGAGTTTCGCAAGTCTCCCTTTGCCAGTAAGCAAAAAGGGACCAAAAGAGACCACAACTGGAAAGGCACCAGAAAGTGCCAGAACGTGAGAATGTGGTGGGAAAGCCTTCCTTTGTGTCTTCGGAGTGATATTCAAGGAGTTTCAGTGGCCTGAGACGAGTTTCGCACGACTTCCTTTGCCGGTAAGCAAAAAGGGACCAAAAGAGACCAAAACTGGACTTGGGTCCAAAGCCGCCAGAAAATGACTGAACGTGAGAAGGTGGTGAGAAATCCTTCCTTTGAGTTCTAGGAGTGATATTCAAGGAGTTTCAGTGGCTTGAGACGAGTTTCGCACGTCTTCATTTGCCGGTAAGCAAAAGGGACCAAAAGAGACCAAAACTAGAACTCGGGTCCGAAGGTGCCAGAAAGTGACAGAAGGGGAGAAGGTGGTGACTAATCCTTCCTCCGAGTTCTAGGAGTGATATTCAAGGAGTTTCAGTGCCTTGAGACGAGTTTCGCACGTCTTCCTTTGCCGGTAAGCAAAAGGGAACCAAAAGAGACCAAAACTTGAACTTGGGTCCAAAGGCACCAGAAAGTGCCAGAACGTGAGAAGGTGGTGGGAAAGCCTTCCTTTGAGTCCTAGGCGTGATATTCTAAGAGTTTTAGTGGCCTGAGACGAGTTCGCAAGTCTCTCTTTGCCGGTAAGCAAAAAGGTACCAAAAGAGACCAAAACTAGAACTTGGGTCAAAGGTTCCAGAAAGTGACAGAAGGGGAGAAGGTGGTGAGAAATCCTTCCTTTCAGTTCTAGGAGTGATATTCTAGGAGTTTCAGTGGCTTGAGACGAGTTTCGCACGTCTTCCTTTTTCGGTAAGCAAAAGGGACCAAAAGAGACCAAAACTAGAACTTGGGTCCAAAGGTGCCAGAAAGTGACAGAAGGTGGTGAGAAATCCTTCCTTTGAGTTCTAGGAGTGATATTCTAAGAGTTTTAGTGGCCTGAGACGAGTTCGCAAGTCTCCCTTTGCCGGTAAGGAAAAAGGGACCAAAAGAGACCAAAACTGGAACTTGGGTCCAAAGGTGCCAGAAAGTGCCAGAAGGGGAGAAGGTGGTGGGAAAGCCTTCCTTTGTGTCTTCGGAGTGATATTCAAGGAGTTTCAGTGGCCTGAGACGAGTTTTGCACGAGTTCCTTTGCCGGTATGCAAAAGGGAACCAAAAGACTGGAACTTGGGTCCAAAGGCACTAGAAAATGCCAGAACGCGAGAAGGTGGTGGGAAACCTTCCTTTGAGTCCAAGGCGTGATATTCTAAGACTTTTAGTGGCCTGAGACGAGTTTTGCAAGTCTCCCTTTGCCAGTAAGCAAAAAGGGACCAAAAGAGACCAAAACTGGAACTTGGGTCCAAAGGCGCCAGCAAGTTCCAGAAGCGGAAAAGGTGGTGAGAAAGCCTTCCTTTGTGTCTTCGGAGTGATATTCAAGGAGTTTCAGTGGCCTGAGACGAGTTTCGCACGACTTCCTTTGCCGGTAAGCAAAAGGTAACCAAAAGAGACCAAAACTGGAACTTGGGTGCAAAGGCACCAGAAAGTGCCAGAACGTGAGAATAAGGTGGGAAAGCCTTCCTTTGTGCCTTCGGAGTGATATTCAAGGAGTTTCAGTGGCCTGAGACGAGTTTCACACGATTTCCTTTGCCAGTAAGGAAAAAGGGACCAAAAGAGACCAAAACTAGAACTTGGGTCAAAGGTGCCAGAAAGTGACAGAAGGGGAGAAGGTGGTGAGAAATCCTTCCTTTTAATTCTAGGAGTGATATTCAAGGAGTTTCAGTGGCTGGAGATGAGTTTCGCAAGTCTCCCTTTGCCGGTAAGCAAAAGGGAACCAAAAGAGAACAAAACTGGAACTTGGGTCCAATGGCGCCTGAAAGTGCCAGAATGTGAAAAGGTGGTGGGAAAGCCTTCCTTTAAGTCGTAGGCGTGATATTCAAGCAATTTCAGTGGTCTGAGACGAGTTTTGCAAGTCTCCCTTTGCAAGTAAGCAAAAAGGGACCAAAAGAGACCAAAACTGGAACTTCGGTCGAAAGGCGCCAGAAAGTACCAGAAGGGAAAAAGGTGGTGAGAAATCCTTCCTTTGAGTTCTAGGAGTGATATTCAAGGAGTTTCAGTGGCTTGAGACGAGTTTCGCACGTCTTCCTTTGCTGGTAAGCAAAAGGGAACCAAAAGAGACCAAAACTGGAATTTGGGTCCAAAGGCACCAGAAAGTGCCAGAACGTGAGAAGGTGGTGGGAAAGCCTTCCTTTGAGTCCTAGGCGTGATATTGAAGGAGTTTTAGTGGCCTGAGACGAGTTTCGCACGTCTTTCCTTGCCGGTATGCAAAAAGGGACCAAAAGAGACCAAAACTGGAACTTGGGTCCTAAGGCACCAGAAAGTACCAGAAGTGAGAAGGAGGTGGTAAAGCCTACCTTTGAGTCCTAGGCGTGATATTCAAGGAGTTTTAGTGGCCTGAGACGAGTTTCACACGTCTTTCTTTGCCGGTAAGCAAAAGGGAACCAAAAGAGACCAAAACTGGAATTTGAATCCAAAGGCACCAGAAACTGCCAAAATGTGAGAAGGTGGTGGGAAAGCCTTCCTTTAAGTTGTAGGCATGATATTCAAGGAGTTTTAGTGGCCTGAGACGAGTTTCGCAAGTCTCCCTTTGCCAGTAAGCAAAAAGGGACCAAAAGAGACCAAAACTGGAACTTGGGTCCAAAGCCGCCAGAAAGTGCCAAAAGGGGAGAAGGTGCTGAGAAGTCCTTCCTTTTAGTTCTAGGAGTGATACTCAAGGAGTTTCAGTGGCTTGAGACGAGTTTCGCACGTCTTCCTTAGCCGGCAAGCAAAAAGGGACCAAAAGAGACCAAAACTGGAACTTGGGTCCAAAGGCGCCAGAAAGTGCCAGAACGTGAGAAGGTGGTGAGAAATCCTTCCTTTGAGTTCGCGGAGTGATATTCAAGGAGTTTCAGTTGCTTGAGACGAGTTTCGCACATCTTCCTTTGCCGGTAAGCAAAAGGGAACCAAAAGAGACCAAAACTGGAACTTGGGTCCAAAGGCACCAGAAAGTGCCAGAATGTGAGAAGGTGGTGGAAAAACCTTCCTTTGTGTCTTCGGAGTGATATTCAAGGAGTTTCAGTGGCCTGAGACGAGTTTCACACGACTTCCTTTGCCGGTAAGGAAAAAGGGACCAAAAGAGACCAAAACTAGAACTTGGGTCAAAGGTGCCAGAAAGTGACAGAAGGGGAGAAGGTGGTGAGAAATCCTTCCTTTTAAATCTAGGAGTGATATTCAAGGAGTTTCAGTGGCTTGAGACGAGTTTCGCAAGTTTCCCTTTGCCGGTAAGCAAAAGGGAACCAAGAGAGACCAAAACTGGAACTTGGGTCCTAAGGCGCCTGAAAGTGCCAGAATGTGAAAAGGTGGTGGGAAAGCCTTCCTTTAAGTCGTAGGCGTGATATTGAAGGAGTTTTAGTCGCCTGAGACGAGTTTTGCAAGTGTCCCTTTGCCAGTAAGCAAAAAGGGACCAAAACAGACCAAAACTGGAACTTGGGTCCAAAGGCGCCAGAAAGTGCCAGAAGGGGAGAAGGTGGTGAGAAATCATTCCTTTTAGTTCTAGGAGTGATATTCAAGTAGTTTCAGTGGCTTGAGACGAGTTTCGCACGTCTTCCTTTGCCGGTAAGCAAAAGGGAACCAAAAGAGACCAAAACTGGAACTTGGGTCCAAAGGCACCAGAAAGTGCCAGAATGTGAGAAGGTGGTGGAAAAACCTTCCTTTGAGTCCTAGGCGCGATATTCAAAGAGTTTTAGTGGCCTGAGACGAGTTTCGCAAGTCTCCCTTTGCCGGTATGCAAAAGGGAACCAAAAGAGACCAAAACTGGAACTTGGGTCCAAAGGCACCAGAAAGTGCCAGAACGTGAGAAGGTGGTGGGAAAGCCTTCCTTTGAGTCCTAGGCGTGATATTCTAAGAGTTTTAGTCGCCTGAGACGAGTTTCGCAAGTGTCCCTTTGCCAGTAAGCAAAAAGGGACCAAAATAGACCAAAACTGGAACTTGGGTCCAAAGGCGCCAGAAAGTGCCAGAAGGGGAGAAGGTGGTGAGAAATCCTTCCTTTGAGTTCTAGGAGCGATATTCAAGGAGCTTCAGTGGCTTGAGACGAGTTTTGCACATCTTCCTTTGCCGGTAAGCAAAAGGGAACCAAAAGAGACCAAAACTGGAACTTGGGTCCAAAGGCACCAGAAAGTGCCAGAACGTGAGAAGGTGGTGGGAAAGCCTTCCTTTGAGTCCTAGGCGTGATATTCTAAGAGTTTCAGTGGCCTGAGACTAGTTTCACACAACTTCCTTTGCCGGTAAGGAAAAAGGGACCGAAAGAGACCAAAACTAGAACTTGGGTCAAAGGTGCCAGAAAGTGACAGAAGGGGAGAAGGTGGTGAGAAATCCTTCCTTTTAGTTCTAGGAGTGATATTCAAGGTGTTTCAGTGGCTTGAGACGAGTTTCGCAAGTCTCCCTTTTCTGGTAAGCAAAAGGGAACCAAAAGCGACCAAAACTGGAACTTGGGTCCAAAGGCGCCCGAAAGTGCCAGAATGTGAAAAGGTGGTGGGAAAGCCTTCCTTTAGGTCGTAGGCGTGATATTCAAGCAGTTTCAGTGGTCTGAGACGAGTTTTGCAAGTCTCCCTTTGCCAGTAAGCAAAAAGGGATCAAAAGAGACCAAAACTGGAACTTGGGTCGAAAGCCGCCAGAAAGTGCCAGAAGAGAAGAAGGTGGTGAGAAATCCTTCCTTTGAGTTCTAGGAGTGATATTCAAGGAGTTTCAGTGCCTTGAGATGAGTTTCGCACGTTTTCTTTTGCTGGTAAGCAAAAGGGAACCAAAAGAGACCAAAACTGGAACTTGGGTCTAAAGGCAGCAGAAAGTGCCAGAACGTGAGAAGGTGGTGGGAAAGCCTTCCTTTAAGTCCTAGGCGTGATATTCAAGGAGTTTTAGTGGCTTGAGACGAGTTTCGCAAGTCTCCCTTTGCAAGTAAGCAAAAAGGGACCAAAAGAGACCAAAACTGGAACTTGGGTCCAAAGGCACCAGAAAGTGCCAGAAGCGGAAAAGGTGGTGAGAAAGCGTTCATTTGTGTCTTCGAAGTGATATTCAAGGAGTTTTAGTGGCTTGAAATGAGTTTCGCAAGTCTCCCTTCGCCAGTAAGCAAAAAGGGACCAAAAGAGACCAAAACTGGAACCTAAGTCGAAAGGTGCCAGGAAGTACCAGAAGGGAAAAAGGTGGTGAGAAATCCTTCCTTTGAGTTCTTGGAGTGATATTCAAGGAGTTTCAATGGCTTGAGACGAGTTTCGTACGTCTTCCTTTGCTGGTAAGCAAAAGGGAACCAAAAGAGACCAAAACTGGAACTTGGGTCCAAAGGCATCAGAAAGTGCCAGAACGTGAGAAGGTGGTGGGAAACCTTCCTTTGAGTCCTAGGCGTGATATTGAAGGAGTTTTAGTGGCTTGAGACGAGTTTCGCACGTCTTTCTTTGCCGGTATGCGAAAGGGAACCAAAAGAGACCAAAACTAGAACTTGGGTCCAAAGGCACCAGAAAATGCCAAAATGAGATAAGGTGGTGGGAAAGCCTTCCTTTGAGTCCTAGGCGTGATATACAAGGAGTTTTCGTGGCCTGAGACGAGTTTCGCAAGTCTCCCTTTGCCAGTAACCAAAAAGGGACTAAAAGAGGCCAAAACTGAAACTCGGGACGAAAGGCGCCAGAAAGTGCCAGAAGGGAAGAAGGTGGTGAGAAATCCTTCCTTTGAGTTCTAGGAGTGATATTCAAGGAGTTTCAGTGGCTTGAGACGAGTTTCGCAAGTCTCCCTTTGCCGGTAAGCAAAAGGGAAGCAAAAGAGACCAAAACTGGAACTTGGGTCCAAAGGCACCAGAAAGTGCCAGAACGTGAGAAGGTGGTGGGAAAGCCTTCCTTTAAGTCCTACGCGTGATATTCAAGGAGTTTTAGTGGCTTGAGACGAGTTTCGCAAGTCTCCCTTTGCAAGTAAGCAAAAAGGGAGCAAAAGAGACCAAAACTGGAACTTGGGTCCAAAGGCGCCAGAGAGTGCCAGAAGCAGAAAAGGTGGTGAGAAAGCCTTCCTTTGTGTCTTCGGAGTGATATTCAAGGAGTTTCAGTGGCTTGAGACGAGTTTCGCAAGTCTCGCTTTGCCGGTAAGCAAAAGGGAAGCAAAAGACACCAAAACTGGAACTTGGGTCCAAAGGCACCAGAAAGAGCCAGAACATGAGAAGGTGGTGGGAAAGCCTTCCTTTAAGTCCTAGGCGTGATATTCAAGGAGTTTTAGTGGCCTGAGACGAGTTTCGCAAGTCTCCCTTTGCCATTAAGCAAAAAGGGACCAAAAGAGACCAAAACTGGAACTTGGGTCGAAAGGCGCCAGAAAGTGCCAGAAGGGAAGAAGGTGGTGAGAAATCCCTTCTTTGATTTCTAGGAGTGATATTCAAGGAGTTTCAGTGGCTTGAGACGAGTTTCGCACATCTTCCTTTGCCGGTAAGCAAAAGGGAACCAAAAGAGACCAAAACTGGAACTTGGGTCCAAAGGCACTAGAAAGTGCCAGAACGTGAGAAGGTGGTGGGAAAGCCTTCCTTTAAGTCCTAGGTGTGATATTCAAGGAGTTTTACTGGCCTGAGACGATTTTCGCAAGTCTCCCTTTGCAAGTAAGCAAAAAGGGACCAAAAGAGACCAAAACTGGAACTTGGGTCCAAAGGCATCAGAAAGTGCCAGAACGTGAGAAGGTGGTGGGAAACCTTCCTTTGAGTCCTAGGCGTGATATTGCAGGAGTTTTAGTGGCTTGAGACGAGTTTCGCACGTCTTTCTTTGCCGGTATGCGAAAGGGAACCAAAAGAGACCAAAACTGGAACTTAGGTCCAAAGGCACCAGAAAGTGCCAGAAGGTGAGAAGGTGGTGGGAAAACCTTCCTTTGAGTCCTACGCGTGATATTCAAAGAGTTTTAGTGGCCTGAGACGAGTTTCGCCAGTCTCCCTTTGCCGGTATGCAAAAGGGAAGCAAAAGAGACCAAAACTGGAACTTGGGTCCAAAGGCACCAGAAAGTGCCAGAATGTGAAAATGTGCTTGGAATTCGTTCCTTTAAGTCCTAGGCGTGATATTCAAGGAGTTTTAGTGGCCTGAGAAGAGTTTCGCAAGTCTCCCTTTGCCAGTAAGCAAAAAGGAACCAAAAGAGACCAAAACTGGAACTTGGGTCCAAAGGCACCAGAAAGTGCCAGAAGGGAAGAAGGTGGTGAGAAATCCTTCCTTTGAGTTCTAGGAGTGATATTCAAGGAGTTTTAGTGGCTTGAGATGAGTTTCGCACGTTTTCTTTTGCTGGTAAGCAAAAGGGAACCAAAAGAGACCAAAACTGGAACTTGGGTCCAAAGGCAGCAGAAAGTGCCAGAACGTGAGAAGGTGGTGGGAAAGCCTTCCTTGAAGTCCTAGGCGTGATATTCAAGGGGTGTTAGTGGCCTGAGACGAGTTTCGCAAGTCTTCCTTTGCAAGTAAGCAAAAAGGGACCAAAAAAGACCAAAACTGGAACTTGGGTCCAAAGGTGCCAGGAAAGGCCAGAAGCGGAAAAGGTGGTGAGAAAGCCTTCCTTTGTGTCTTCGGAGTGATATTCAAGGAGTTTCAGTGGCCTGAGACGAGTTTCGCACGTCTTCCTTTGCCGGTAAGCAAAAGGGAACCAAAAGAGACCAAAACTGGAACTTAGGTCCAAAGGCAGCAGATAGTGCCAGAATGTGAGAAGGTGGTGGGAAAGCCTTCCTTTGAGTCCTAGGCGTGATATTCAAGGAGTTTTAGTGGCCTGAGACGAGTTTCGCAAGTCTCCCTTTGCCAGTAAGCAAAAAGGGACCAAAAGAGACCAAAACTGGAACTTGGGTCCACAGGCACCAGAAAGTGCCAGAACGTGAGAAGGTGGTGGGAAAGCCTTCCTTTGAGTCCTAGGTGTGATATTCAAGGAGTTTTAGTGGCCTGAGACGAGTTTCGCAAGTCTCCCTTTGCAAGTAAGCAAAAAGGGAGCAAAAGAGACAAAAACTGGAACTTAGGTCCAAAGGCGCCAGAAAGTGCCAGAAGCGGAAAAGGTGGTGAGAAAGCCTTCCTTTGTGTCTTCGGAGTGATATTCAAGGAGTTCCAGTGGCCTGAGACGAGTTTCGCACGTCTTCCTTTGCCGGTAAGCAAAAGGGAACCAAAAGTGACCAAAACTGGAACTTGGGTCCAGAGGCACCAGAAAGTGCCAGAACGTGAGAAGGTGGTGGGAAAGCCTTCCTTTAAGTCCTAGGCGTGATATTCAAGGAGTTTTAGTGGCCTGAGACGAGTTTCGCAAGTCTCCCTTTGCCGGTATGCAAAAGGGAACCAAAAGAGACCAAAACTGGAACTTGGGTCCAAAGGCACCAGAAAGTGCCAGAACGTGAGAAGGTGGTGGGAAAGCCTTCCTCTGAGTCCTAGCCGTGATATTCTATGAGTTTTAGTGGCCTGAGACGAGTTTCGGAAGTGTCCCATTGCCAGTAAGCAAAAAGGGACCAAAAGAGACCAAAACTCGAACTTGGGTCCAAAGGCGCTAGAAAGTGCCAGAAGGGGAGAAGGTGGTGACAAATCCCTCCTTTGAGTTCTAGGACTGATATTCAAGGACTTTCAGTGGCTTGAGACGAGTTTCGCACATCTTCCTTTGCCGGTAAGCAAAAGGGAACCAAAAGGACCAAAACTTGAACTTGGGTCCAAAGGCACCAGAAAGTGCCAGAACGTGAGAAGGTGGTGGGAAAGCTTTCCTTTAAGTCCTAGGCGTGATATTCAAGGAGTTTTAGTGGCCTGAGACGAGTTTCGCACGTCTTCCTCTGCCGGTAAGCAGAAGGGAACCAAAAGAGACCAAAACTGGAACTTGGGTCGAAAGGCGCCAGAAAGTGCCAGAAAGGAAGAAGGTGGTGAGAAATCCTTCCTTTGAGTTCTAGGAGTGATATTCAAGGAGTTTTAGTGGCCTGAGATGAGTTTCGCACGTTTTCTTTTGCTGGTAAGCAAAAGGGAACCAAAAGAGACCAAAACAGGAACTTGGGTCCAAAGGCAGCAGAAAGTGCCAGAACGTGAGAAGGTGGTGGGAAAGCCTTCCTTTAAGTCCTAGGCATGATATTCAAGGAGTTTTAGCGGCCTGAGACGAGTTTCGCAAGTCTCCCTTTGCAAGTAAGCAAAAAGGGACCAAAAGAGACCAAAACTTGAACTTGGGTCCAAAGGTGCCAGAAAGTGCCAGAAGCGGAAAAGGTGGTGAGAAAGCCTTCCTTTGTGTCTTCGGAGTGATATTCAAGGAGTTTCAGTGGCCTGAGACGAGTTTCGCACGTCTTCCTTTGCCGGTAAGCAAAAGGGAACCAAAATAGACCAAAACTGGAACTTAGGTCCAAAGGCAGCAGAAAGTGCCAGAATGTGAGAAGGGGGTGGGAAAGCCTTCCTTTGAGTCCTAGGCGTGATATTCAAGGAGTTTTAGTGGCCTGAGACGAGTTTCGCAAGTCTCCCTTTGCCAGTAAGCAAAAAGGGACCAAAAGAGACCAAAACTGGAACTTGGGTCCAAAGGTGCGAGAAAGTGACAGAAGGGGAGAAGGTAGTGAGAAATCCTTCCTTTGAGTTCTAGGAGTGATATTCAAGGAGCTTCAGTGGCTTGAGATGAGTTTCGCACGTTTTCTTTTGCTGGTAAGCAAAAGGGAACCAAAAGAGACCAAAACTGGAACTTGGGTCTAAAGGCAGCAGAAAGTGCCAGAACGTGAGAACGTGGTGGGAAAGCCTTCCTTTGAGTCCTAGGCGTGATATTCAAAGAGTTTTAGTGGCCTGAGACGAGTTCGCAAGTCTCCCATTGCCGGTAAGCAAAAAGGGACCAAAAGAGACCAAAACTGGAACTTGGGTCCAAAGGCACCAGAAAGTGCCAGAATGTGAGAAGGTGGTGGGAAAGCCTTCCTTTGAGTCCTAGGCGTGATATTTAAGGAGTTTTAGTGGCCTGAGACGAGTTTCGCAAGTCTCCTTTTGCCAGTAAGCAAAAAGGGACCAAAAGAGACCAAAACTGGAACTTTGGTCGAAAGGCGCCAGAAAGTGCCAGCAGGGAAGAAGGTGGTGAGAAATCCTTCCTTTGAGTTCTCGGAGTGATATTCAAGGAGTTTCAGTGGCTTGAGACGAGTTTCGCACGTCTTCCTTTGCCGGTAAGCAAAAGGGAACCAAAAGAGGCCAAAACTAGAACTTGGGTCCAAAGGTGCGAGAAATTGACAGAAGGGGAGAAGGTAGTGAGACATTCTTCCTTTGAGTTCTAGGAGTGATATTCAAGGAGTTTCAGTGGCTTGAGATGAGTTTCGCACGTCTTCCTTTGCCGGTAAGCAAAAGGGAACCAAAAGAGACCAAAACTGGAACTTGGGTCCAAAGGCACCAGAAAGTTCCAGAACGTGAGAAGGTGGTGGGAAAGCCTTCCTTTGAGTCCTAGGCGTGATATTCAAAGAGTTTTAGTGGCCTGAGACGAGTTTCGCAAGTCTCCCATTGCCGGTAAGCAAAAAGGGACCAAAAGAGACCAAAACTGGAACTTGGGTCGAAAGGCGCCAGAAAGTGACAGAAGGGGAGAAGGTGGTGAGAAATCCTTCCTTTGAGTTCTAGGAGTGATATTCAAGGAGTTTCAGTGGCTTGAGACGAGTTTCCCAAGTCTCCCTTTGCCGGTAAGCAAAAGGGAACCAAAAGAGACCAAAACTGGAACTTGGGTCCAAAGGCACCAGAAAGTGCCAGAATGTGAAAATGTGCTGGGAAAGCCTTCCTTTAAGTCCTAGGCGTGATATTCAAGGAGTTTTAGTGGCCTGAGAAGAGTTTCGCAAGTCTCCCTTTGCCAGTAAGCAAAAAGGGAACTAAAAGAGACCAAAACTGGAACTTGGGTCGAAAGCCGCCGAAAGTGCCAGAAGAGAAGAAGGTGGTGAGAAATCCTTCCTTTGAGTTCTAGGAGTGATATTCAAGGAGTTTCAGTGCCTTGAGATGAGTTTCGCACGTTTTCTTTTGCTGGTAAGCAAAAGGGAACCAAAAGAGACCAAAACTGGAACTTGGGTCTAAAGGCAGCAGAAAGTGCCAGAACGTGAGAAGGTGATGGGAAAGCCTTCCTTTAAGTCCTAGGCGTGATATTCAAGGGGTGTTAGTGGCCTGAGACGAGTTTCGCAAGTCTTCCTTTGCAAGTAAGCAAAAAGGGACCAAAAAAGACCAAAACTGGAACTTGGGTCCAAAGGTGCCAGGAAAGGCCAGAAGCGGAAAAGGTGGTGAGAAAGCCTTCCCTTGTGTCTTCGGAGTGATATTCAAGGAGTTTCAGTGGCCTGAGACGAGTTTCGCACGTCTTCCTTTGCCGGTAAGCAAAAGGGAACCAAAAGAGACCAAAACTGGAACTTAGGTCCAAAGGCAGCAGAAAGTGCCAGAATGTGAGAAGGTGGTGGGAAAGCCTTCCTTTGAGTCCTAGGCGTGATATTCAAGGAGTTTTAGTGGCCTGAGACGAGTTTCGCAAGTCTCCCTTTGCCAGTAAGCAAAAAGGGACCAAAAGAGACCAAAACTGGTACTTGGGTCCAAAGGTGCGAGAAAGTGACAGAAGGGGAGAAGGTAGTGAGAAATCCTTCCTTTGAGTTCTAGGAGTGATATTCAAGGAGCTTCAGTGGCTTGAGATGAGTTTCGCACGTTTTCTTTTGCTGGTAAGCAAAGGGAACCAAAAGAGACCAAAACTGGAACTTGGGTCTAAAGGCAGCAGAAAGTGCCAGAACGTGAGAAGGTGGTGGGAAAGCCTTCCTTTGAGTCCTAGGCGTGATATTCAAAGAGTTTTAGTGGCCTGAGACGAGTTCGCAAGTCTCCCATTGCCGGTAAGCAAAAAGGGACCAAAAGAGACCAAAACTGGAACTTGGGTCCAAAGGCACCAGAAAGTGCCAGAATGTGAGAAGGTGGTGGGAAAGCCTTCCTTTGAGTCCTAGGCGTGATATTTAAGGAGTTTTAGTGGCCTGAGACGAGTTTCGCAAGTCTCCTTTTGCCAGTAAGCAAAAAGGGACCAAAAGAGACCAAAACTGGAACTTTGGTCGAAAGGCGCCAGAAAGTGCCAGCAGGGAAGATGGTGGTGAGAAATCCTTCCTTTGAGTTCTAGGAGTGATATTCAAGGAGTTTCAGTGGCTTGAGACGAGTTTCGCACGTCTTCCTTTGCCGGTAAGCAAAAGGGAACCAAAAGAGGCCAAAACTAGAACTTGGGTCCAAAGGTGCGAGAAATTGACAGAAGGGGAGAAGGTAGTGAGACATTCTTCCTTTGAGTTCTAGGAGTGATATTCAAGGAGTTTCAGTGGCTTGAGATGAGTTTCGCACGTCTTCCTTTGCCGGTAAGCAAAAGGGAACCAAAAGAGACCAAAACTGGAACTTGGGTCCAAAGGCACCAGAAAGTTCCAGAACATGAGAAGGTGGTGGGAAAGCCTTCCTTTGAGTCCTAGGCGTGATATTCAAAGAGTTTTAGTGGCCTGAGACGAGTTTCGCAAGTCTCCCATTGCCGGTAAGCAAAAAGGGACCAAAAGAGACCAAAACTGGAACTTGGGTCGAAAGGCGCCAGAAAGTGACAGAAGGGGAGAAGGTGGTGAGAAATCCTTCCTTTGAGTTCTAGGAGTGATATTCAAGGAGTTTCACTGGCTTGAGACGAGTTTCCCAAGTCTCCCTTTGCCGGTAAGCAAAAGGGAACCAAAAGAGACCAAAACTGGAACTTGGGTCCAAAGGCACCAGAAAGTGCCAGAATGTGAAAATGTGCTGGGAAAGCCTTCCTTTAAGTCCTAGGCGTGATATTCAAGGAGTTTTAGTGGCCTGAGAAGAGTTTCACAAGTCTCCCTTTGCCAGTAAGCAAAAAGGGAACTAAAAGAGACCAAAACTGGAACTTGGGTCGAAAGCCGCCGAAAGTGCCAGAAGAGAAGAAGGTGGTGAGAAATCCTTCCTTTGAGTTCTAGGAGTGATATTCAAGGAGTTTCAGTGCCTTGAGATGAGTTTCGCACGTTTTCTTTTGCTGGTAAGCAAAAGGGAACCAAAAGAGACCAAAACTGGAACTTGGGTCTAAAGGCAGCAGAAAGTGCCAGAACGTGAGAAGGTGATGGGAAAGCCTTCCTTTAAGTCCTAGGCGTGATATTCAAGGGGTGTTAGTGGCCTGAGACGAGTTTCGCAAGTCTTCCTTTGCAAGTAAGCAAAAAGGGACCAAAAAAGACCAAAACTGGAACTTGGGTCCAAAGGTGCCAGGAAAGGCCAGAAGCGGAAAAGGTGGTGAGAAAGCCTTCCTTTGTGTCTTCGGAGTGATATTCAAGGAGTTTCAGTGGCCTGAGACGAGTTTCGCACGTCTTCCTTTGCCGGTAAGCAAAAGGGAACCAAAAGAGACCAAAACTGGAACTTAGGTCCAAAGGCAGCAGAAAGTGCCAGAATGTGAGAAGGTGGTGGGAAAGCCTTCCTTTGAGTCCTAGGCGTGATATTCAAGGAGTTTTAGTGGCCTGAGACGAGTTTCGCAAGTCTCCCTTTGCCGGTAAGCAAAAGGGAACCAAAAGAGACGAAAACTGGAACTTGGGTCCAAAGGCACCAGAAAGTGCCAGAATGTGAAAATGTGCTGGGAAAGCCTTCCTTTAAGTCCTAGGCGTGATATTCAAGGAGTTTTAGTGGCCTGAGACGAGTTTCGCAAGTCTCCCTTTGCCAGTAAGCAAAAAGGGATCAAAAGAGACCAAAACTGGAACTTGGGTCGAAAGCCGCCAGAAAGTGCCAGAAGGGAAGAAGGTGGTGAGAAATCCTTCCTTTGAGTTCTAGGAGTGATATTCAAGGAGTTTCAGTGCCTTGAGATGAGTTTCGCACGTTTTCTTTTGCTGGTAAGCAAAAGGGAACCAAAAGAGACCAAAACTGGAACTTGGGTCTAAAGGCAGCAGAAAGTGCCAGAACGTGAGAAGGTGATGGGAAAGCCTTCCTTTAAGTCCTAGGCGTGATATTCAAGGGGTGTTAGTGGCCTGAGACGAGTTTCGCAAGTCTTCCTTTGCAAGTAAGCAAAAAGGGACCAAAAAAGACCAAAACTGGAACTTGGGTCCAAAGGTGCCAGAAAGTGCCAGAAGCGGAAAAGGTGGTGAGAAAGCCTTCCTTTGTGTCTTCGGAGTGATATTCAAGGAGTTTCAGTGGCCTGAGACGAGTTTCGCACGTCTTCCTTTGCCGGTAAGCAAAAGGGAACCAAAAGAGACCAAAACTGGAACTTAGGTCCAAAGGCAGCAGAAAGTGCCAGAATGTGAGAAGGTGGTGGGAAAGCCTTCCTTTGAGTCCTAGGCGTGATATTCAAGGAGTTTTAGTGGCCTGAGACGAGTTTCGCAAGTCTCCCTTTGCCAGTAAGCAAAAAGGGACCAAAAGAGACCAAAACTGGAACTTGGGTCCAAAGGTGCGAGAAAGTGACAGAAGGGGAGAAGGTAGTGAGAAATCCTTCCTTTGAGTTCTAGGAGTGATATTCAAGGAGTTTCAGTGGCTTGAGACGAGTTTCGCACGTCTTCCTTTGCCGGTAAGCAAAAGGGAACCAAAAGAGACCAAAACTGGAACTTGGGTCCAAAGGCACCAGAAAGTGCCAGAACGTGAGAAGGTGGTGGGAAAGCCTTCCTTTGAGTCCTAGGCGTGATATTCAAAGAGTTTTAGTGGCCTGAGACGAGTTTCGCAAGTCTCCCATTGCCAGTAAGCAAAAAGGGACCAAAAGAGACCAAAATTGGAACTTGGGTCGAAAGGCGCCAGAAAGTGACAGAAGGGGAGAAGGTGGTGAGAAATCCTTCCTTTGAGTTCTAGGAGTGATATTCAAGGAGTTTCAGCGGCTTGTGACGAGTTTCGCAAGTCTCCCTTTGCCGGTAAGCAAAAGGGAACCAAAAGAGACCAAAACTGGAACTTGGGTCCAGAGGCGCCAGAAAGTGCCAGAAGGGAAGAAGGTGGTGAGAAATCCTTCCTTTGAGTTCTAGGAGTGATATTCAAGGAGTTTCAGTGGCTTGAGATGAGTTTCGCACGTTTTCTTTTGCTGGTAAGCAAAAGGGAACCAAAAGAGACCAAAACTGGAACTTGGGTCCAAAGGCAGCAGAAAGTGCCAGAACGTGAGAAGGTGGTGGGAAAGCCTTCCTTTAAGTCCTAGGCGTGATATTCAAGGAGTTTTAGTGGCCTGAGACGAGTTTCGCAAGTCTGCCTTTGCAAGTAAGCAAAAAGGGACCAAAAGAGACCAAAACTGGAACTTGGGTCCAAAGGTGCCAGAAAGTGCCAGAAGCAGAAAAGGTAGTGAGAAATCCTTCCTTTGTGTCTTCGGAGTGATATTCAAGGAGTTTCAGTGGCCTGAGACGAGTTTCGCACGTCTTCCTTTGCCGGTAAACAAAAGGGAACCAAAAGGGACCAAAACTGGAACTTGGGTCCAAATGCACCAGAAAGTGCCAGAATGTGAGAAGGTGGTGGGAAAGCCTTCCTTTGAGTCATAGGCGTGATATTCAAGGAGTTTTAGTGGCCTGAGACGAGTTTCGCAAGTCTCCTTTTGCCAGTAAGCAAAAAGGGACCAAAAGAGACCAAAACTGGAACTTTGGTCGAAAGGCGCCAGAAAGTGCCAGAAGGGGAGAAGGTGGTGAGAAATCCTTCCTTTGAGTTCTAGGAGTGATATTCAAGGAGTTTCAGTGGCTTGAGACGAGTTTCGCACGTCTTCCTTTGCCGGTAAGCAAAAGGGACCAAAAGAGACCAAAACTAGAACTTGGGTCCAAAGGTGCGAGAAAGTGACAGAAGGGGAGAAGGTGGTGAGAAATCCTTCCTTTGAGTTCTAGGAGTGATATTCAAGGAGTTTCAGTGGCTTGAGACGAGTTTCGCACGTCTTCCTTTGCGGGTAAGCAAAAGGGAACCAAAAGAGACCAAAACTGGAACTTGGGTCCAAAGGCACCAGAAAGTTCCAAAACGTGAGAAGGTGGTGGGAAAGCCTTCCTTTGAGTCCTAGGCGTGATATTCAAAGAGTTTTAGTGGCCTGAGACGAGTTTCGCAAGTCTCCCTTTGTCGGTAAGCAAAAAGGGACCAAAAGAGACCAAAACTGGAACTTGGGTCCAAAGGCGCCAGAAAGTGCCAGAAGGGGAGAAGGTGGTGAGAAATCCTTCCTTTGAGTTCTAGGAGTGATATTCAAGGAGTTTCAGTGGCTTGAGACGAGTTTCGCACGTCTTGATGAGGACATGACCATGAGCAAAGGCAAGGATCCTCTTGAAGGACTTGGAGGAGCTATGACAAGGGCTAGAGCAAGGAGAGCAAAGGAAGCTCTTCAACAAGTGTTGTCCATATTAATTGAATACAAGCCCAAGTTTCAAGGAGAAAAGACCAAGGTTGTGAATTGCATCATGGCCCAAATGGAGGAGAACTAAGGCGCCACTTTGCTTCAGTTTTTAAGTTTTTAATTTGTTTTAAATAATGGCCCAATCCTTTGTAAAGTTGGCTGACCAAATTATGTTTTGCGGTTAATCAACTAATGGGCTTTGGTTTGGTTTTATTTCAAGTTGTAATAAAGGCCCAATTGGCAACTTAGGCATCAGCCTTTGGGAGACCAAGAGGCGCATAACTAGTGGCTGTTAGGTGACTTTTTGGTTGCCACAATTTCAGTTACAATCAGCCATCAAGTAGTTTTATTTCCTAGCTTAGTAGATCATTATCTAAGTGGAATAAATTTTCCGTTACAGAACCTTTGTAATTCTGATGGTAAAGCTTCTATATAAGCTAAACCATTCTTATCAATAAGACAAGTTAAGTTTGATTCAGAAATATTAGAGTTTATCTCTTTTATCTTAGTGAGAGTGATTCTCCTAAGTTCTTGAGTGATTCAAGAACAACTTGGCTGTATCAAAGGGCTTTCACATCCCTTTGTGTGTTGCCTTCCTTGGAAAGAGTGATTCTTTCCTTCCCCCATTCAATTTTTCACCAAAATTCCAAAAAAAACTCAAATCTGCCCAGAATTATCTCGTTATCATAACTCTCATTCTACTCAGTCAAATCGAGTGATTCTTGAGCCTAAATTGAATTTCAGAACGAGAACTTTCACCTCGTTTTGGAATCACCTCAATTGGAGTTATATAGCTCGAGATACCGTCATTTCTAAAATTCTGTCCAGCCACCACCAAACCAGCGTTTTTTGTTCCTTTTTCACTCATTTTAACACCATGGACCAACACCTAATTTGCCCAGAAATTCATCACTAAATATTCAAATTTTTCTACAAGGTTCTAACCCTAAAGATCCTAAGTCAGCCCTTGTGCAAATGGGGTTCATATCATTTGGTTATCAGAGCTCCGGTTTAAGGGTTTGAACGTCAAATTGGTAACATCCTTCCTTCATTCTCTTTTTTGCCAATTGATTACCTTATTGTTCATATTATTTGTGATTGTACTGAATCATTGCAAAAGTTAGGCCCTTGTGAAAATTCAAAAAAAAATCGTATAAAAAAAAAAAGAAGAAAATTTTGGGCTGAATGATTCATGCTTTTCAACAATTTGTTATAAGGTAATATATTGGTGTTCTTAAAGGATTGTTGCTAATTCTCTTGTTTACCAATTTTCCTTTACCCCTTTGTTTTTGTGATTTGTTAGCCTTTTCTTTGTCTACCTAGCCTTTACCTAGCACATATTGGTGGATTGTTCTTTGTTGTGGCCATAATATCTTGAATTGCCTAAGAACCCAAGCAGAATTTGAGTAGTAAAAGGCAAGAGTGTTTTCATTAGAGAAAAAGCCATAATTGTGTGATACACTTGAGTGTGGTGAGGTTTCAAATTCTACTTTCTATTTGCTTGTTACGTTTGAATTTGTTTGTTTGTGATGGCTGAAGGAAATCCTAATCAAGGAGGAGGACTTTCTCCTTTCCAAATGCAAGCCTTGACACAACATTTGGAGAGATTGATGAGGCAACAAAATGATGAGCTCCATGAAAGATTGGACCAATTAGAGAATAGAGGTCATGATGAAGAAAGGAGGGAAGAGGTAATGACGGTGCTCCTAGACAAAACCGAATTGATGGAGTCAAAATTTCTATTCCTCCATTCAAAGGAAGAAGTGACCCGGAAGCTTATTTGGAGTGGGAGATCAAAATAGAGCATATTTTCACTTGTAATACCTATGAAGAGGCCCAAAAGGTAAAGCTTGCAGCTATGGAGTTTTCTGATTACGCTCTTGTGTGGTGGAACAAATTGCAAAAAGAAAGAGCTAGGAATGAGGAGCCATTGGTGGATACATGGGTTGAAATGAAAAGGATCATGAGGAAGAGATATGTGCCGGCAAGCTATTCTAGGGACTTAAAATTCAAACTTCAAAAATTGTCCCAAGGTAGCAAAGGCGTTGAGGAGTACTACAAGGAAATGGAGATGCTCATGATTCAAGCCAAGATAGAAGAGGATGAGGAGGTAACTATGGCTAGATTTCTTAGTGGTTTGAATAATGATATTCGTGATATTGTTGAATTGCAGGAATTTGTTGAAATGGAGGACTTGCTTCACAAAGCAATCCAAGTGGAGCAACAATTGAAAAGGAAAGGTGTGGCCAAAAGGAGCTCCACTAATTTTGGTTTTTCTAGTTGGAAGGATAAGGGAAAAGGGGTTGCCACTTCTAGTGCAGCGCCTACACCAACAAAAACTCCTCTAAAAACTCAAGAGCAACCCTCTAAAAGGAGTCGGGTGTGAAGTGCTTTAAGTGTCAAGGCTTAGGACACTATGCATATGAGTGCCCTAACAAAAAAACCATGATTCTTAGAGATGGAGAGTATATAAGTGAGTCCGAAATTGAAGAGGGAGAGGAGAATGAGGACGTGGAGGAGGAGGTGGAGAAAACACCAGAGGGAGACTTGTTTATGATAAGGCGGTTACTTGGTAGCCAATTGAAGCCTTTAGAGGAGAGCCAAAGAGAAAACATCTTCCATACTAGATGTTTGATCAATGGTAAACTTTGCATGGTGATCATTGATGGAGGGAGTTGCACCAATGTGGCGAGTGCAAGACTTGTGTCTAAATTGAATTTAGTTACAAAGCCACATCCTAGGCCATATAGGCTTCAATGGCTTAGTGAGGATGGAGAGGTGCAAGTAAGGAAGCAAGTAGAGTTGGATATTTCCATTGGAAGATACAATGATAAGGTGCTTTGTGATGTTGTTCCTATGGAGGCCAGCCACTTACTCTTGAGGAGACCATGGCAATTTGATAAAAAAAAGCCAATCATGATGGTTTCACCAACAAAATCTCATTCATGCACCAAGACAAGAAGATAGTGCTCAAACCTTTGAGTCCGCAAGAGGTGTGTGAGGATCAAAGAAAAATGAGAGAAAAGATTGTCCAAGAAAAGAAAGAAAAAGAAAGCCAAACACTTGAGAGCTCAAAAAGTGAGGACAAAAAGAGAGAAACACATGAGAGGAAAAACAAGAGTGAAACTCTTGAGGTGAAGGAGAGCTTTTTAGCTACAAAAAGTGAGGTCAAGAGGTTGTTTCTATCTAAACAGCCCCTATTTTTGTTAATTTGCAAAAACTATGTTTTGACCACTAACACTTTTGATAACCTTGATTTGCCTTCTAGAGTGAAGTCTCTTTTGCAGGAATTTGGAGATGTGTTTCCAACAAGTGTACCAAGTGGGTTGCCACCATTAAGAGGTATTGAGCATCAAATTGATCTCATTCCAGGAGCTTCTTTGCCTAATAGGCCAGCCTATAGAAGCAACCCGCAAGAGACCAAGGAGATCCAAAGACAAGTGGATGAACTCATTGGTAAGGGATGGGTAAGAGATAGCATGAGTCCTTGTGCTGTCCCGGTAATTTTGGTTCCTAAAAAGGATGGGACATGGCGCATGTGTTCTGATTGTAGAGCCCTTAATAACATCACCATTAAATATAGGCATCTTATACCTAGGCTTGATGATTTGCTTGATGAATTGCATGGTGCATGTTACTTCTCTAAAATTGATTTAAAAAGTGGATACAATCAAATTAGGGTTAGAGAAGGGGATGAATGGAAAACTGCTTTCAAAACAAAATATGGTTTGTATGAATGGTTGGTTACGCCTTTTGGCTTAACTAATGCTCCTAGCACTTTCATGAGATTAATGAACCATGTTTTGAGAAAATTCATAGGAAAATTTGTTGTGGTGTACTTTGATGATATTCTTATCTATAGCACTTCACTTGAATTGCATGTTGATCATTTAAAATCTGTCTTGTGTGTGCTTAGAGAAGAACAATTGTATGCCAATCTTGAAAAATGCATCTTTTGTACTAACCATGTTGTGTTTCTTGGTTTTGTTGTAAGTTCAAAAGGAGTACAAGTGGATGAGGAAAAGGTTAGGGCTATTCAAGAATGGCCTACACCTAAGTCTGTGACCGAAGTGAGAAGTTTCCATGGTTTAGCAAGTTTCTATAGGAGATTTGTGAAGGATTTTAGCACATTGGCAGCACCTCTCAATGAAGTGCTTAAGAAAAATGTTGGTTTCAAATGGGGTGAGAAACAAGAAGAAGCTTTCAATGCTCTTAAGCAAAAGCTAACTAATGCCCCCATACTTGCTTTGCCAAACTTTCAAAAATCTTTTGAAATTGAGTGTGATGCTTCAAATGTTGGGATTGGGGCTGTGTTGTTGCAAGAAGGCCATCCAATTGCTTATTTTAGTGAAAAGCTAAGTGGTCCTACCCTTAACTATTCAACTTATGATAAAGAGTTGTATGCCTTAGTGAGAGCTTTGAAAACATGGCAACACTACCTTTATCCCAAGGAATTTGTCATTCATAGTGACCATGAGTCCCTCAAATATATCAAGGGACAAGGCAAGCTTAACAAAAGGCATGCCAAGTTGGTGGAATTTCTAGAGCAATTCCCTTATGTTATCAAACATAAAAGAGGAAAAGGTAACATTGTAGCTGATGCTCTTTCTCGGCGTCATGCTTTGCTTTCTATGCTTGAAACAAAATTGATTGGTCTTGAATGTTTGAAAAACATGTATGAAAGTGATGAAACTTTTGGTGAAATTTTTAAAAATTGTGAAAAATTTTCAGAAAATGGTTTCTTTAGACATGAAGGCTTTCTTTTCAAAGAAAACAAATGTGTGTGCCTAAATGTTCTACAAGAAACTTGCTTGTTGGTGAAGCACATGAAGGAGGTTTAATGGGGCATTTTGGGGTCCAAAAGACTCTAAAAACATTACAAGAACATTTTTATTGGCCTCATTTGAAAAAGGATGTGCATAAATTTTGTGAACATTGCATTGTTTGTAAAAAGGCAAAGTCAAATGTAAAGCCTCATGGATTGTATACTCCATTGCCAATTCCGGAGTATCCTTGGATTGATTTATCCATGGATTTTGTTTTGGGGCTGCCAAACACAAGTAGTGGCAAAGATTCAATTTTTGTGGTTGTTGATAGGTTTTCTAAAATAGCTCATTTTATTCCATGTAAAAAGGTGAATGATGCTTCTCATGTGGCTGATTTGTTTTTCAAGGAGATTGTGAGACTCCATGGTTTGCCAAGGAGCATTGTCAGTGATAGGGACTCTAAGTTCCTAAGCCATTTTTGGAGGACCTTGTGGGGCAAGTTAGGCACTAAATTGTTATTTTCAACCACTTGTCACCCACAAACCGATGGGCAAACGGAAGTTGTTAATAGGACGTTGGGAACATTGCTTAGGACAGTTTTAAGAAAGAACTTAAAGACTTGGGAAGTTTGTTTACCCCATGTTGAGTTTGCTTACAATAGGGCTGTTCATAGCACTACTAATTGTTCTCCTTTTGAGGTTGTTTATGGTTTTAACCCACTAACTCCTCTTGATCTTTTGCCTATACCTAATGTTTCAGTTTTTAAGCATAAAGAAGGTCAAGCAAAGGCGGACTATGTGAAGAAGCTTCATGAGAGAGTCAAAAATCAAATTGACAAGCCAACAAAGGGAGAAAAAGGTTATCTTCGAACCCGGAGATTGGGTTTGGGTACACATGAGAAAGGAAAGGTTTCCGGAACAAAGGAAGTCAAAGCTTCAACCAAGGGGAGATGGTCCATTCCAAGTGCTTGAAAGAATCAATGACAATGCTTACAAAATTGAGCTACCGGGTGAGTATGATGTTAGTTCCACCTTCAATGTGTCTGACTTATCTCTTTTTGATGTAGATGGAGAATCCGATTTGAGGACAAATCCTTCTCAAGAGGGAGAGAATGATGAGGACATGACCATGAGCAAAGGCAAGGATCCTCTTGAAGGACTTGGAGGAGCTATCACAAGGGCTAGAGCAAGGAGAGCAAAGGAAGCTCTTCAACAAGTGTTGTCCATATTAATTGAATACAAGCCCAAGTTTCAAGGAGAAAAGACCAAGGTTGTGAATTGCATCATGGCCCAAATGGAGGAGAACTAAGGCGCCACTTTGCTTCAGTTTTTAAGTTTTTAATTTGTTTTAAATAATGGCCCAATCCTTTGTAAAGTTGGCTGACCAAATTATGTTTTGCGGTTAATCAACTAATGGGCTTTGGTTTGGTTTTATTTCAAGTTGTAATAAGGGCCCAATTGGCAACTTAGGCATCATCCTTTGGGAGACCAAGAGGCGCATAGCTAGTGGCTGTTGGGTAACTTTTTGGTTGCCACAATTTCAGTTACAATCAGCCATCAAGTAGTTTTATTTCCTAGCTTAGTGGATCATTATCTAAGTGGAATAAATTTTCCGTTACGGAACCTTTGTAATTCTGATGGTAAAGCTTCTATATAAGCTAAACCATTCTTATCAATAAGACAAGTTAAGTTTGATTCAGAAATATTAGAGTTTATCTCTTTTATCTTAGTGAGAGTGATTCTCCTAAGTTCTTGAGTGATTCAAGAACAACTTGGCTGTATCAAAGGGCTTTCACATCCCTTTGTGTGTTGCCTTCCTTGGAAAGAGTGATTCTTTCCTTCCCCCATTCAATTTTTCACCAAAATTCCAAAAAAAACTCAAATCTGCCCAGAATTATCTCGTTATCATAACTCTCATTCTACTCAGCCACATCGAGTGATTCTTGAGCCTAAATTGAATTTCAGAACGAGAACTTTGACCTCGTTTTAGAATCACCTCAATTGGAGCTATATAGCTTGAGATACCGTCATTTCTAAAATTCTGTCCAGCCACCACCAAACCAGCGTTTTTTGTTCCTTTTTCACTCATTTTAACACCATGGACCAACACCTAATTTGCCTAGAAATTCATCACTAAATTTTCAAATTTCTAAACAAGGTTCTAACCCTAAACATCCTAAGTCAGCCCTTGTGCAAATGAGGTTCATATCACGTCTTCCTTTGCCGATAAGCAAAAGGGAACCAAAAGAGACCAAAACTGGAACTTGGGTCCAAAGGAACCAGAAAGTGCCAGAATGTGAGAAGGTGGTGGGAAAGCCTTCCTTTAAGTCGTAGGCGTGATATTCAAGGAGTTTTAGTGGCCTGAGACGAGTTTCACAAGTCTCCCTTTGCCAGTAAGCAAAAAGGGACCAAAACTGGAACTTAGGTCGAAAGGCGCCAGAAAGTGCCAGAAGGGAAAAAGGTGATGAGAAATCCTTCCTTTGAGTTCTAGGAGTGATATTCAAGGAGTTTCAGTGGCTTGAGACGAGTTTCGCACGTCTTCCTTTGCTGGTAAGCAAAAGGGAACCAAAAGAGACCAAAACTAGAACTTGGGTCCAAAGGCACCAGAAAGTGCCAGAACGTGAGAAGGTGGTGGGAAAGCCTTCCTTTGAGTCCTAGGCGTGATATTCAAGGAGTTTTAGTGGCCTGAGACGAGTTTCGCACGTCTTTCTTTGCCGGTATGCAAAAGGGAACCAAAAGAGACCAAAACTAGAACTTGGGTCCAAAGGCACCAGAAAGTGCCAGAAGGCGAGAAGGTGGTGAGAAATCCTTCCTTTGAGTTCTAGGAGTGATATTCAAGGAGTTTCAGTGGCTTGAGATGAGTTTCGCACGTCTTCCTTTGCCGGTAAGGAAAAGGGAACCAAAAGAGACCAAAACTGGAACTTGGGTCCAAAGGCACCAGAAAGTGCCAGAACGTGAGAAGGTGGTGGGAAAGCCTTCCTTTAAGTCCTAGGCGTGATATTCAAGGAGTTTTAGTGGCCTGAGACAAGTTTCGTAAGTCTCCCTTTGCAAGTAAGCAAAAGGGAACCAAAAGAGACCAAAACTGGAACTTGGGTCCAAAGGCGCCCGAAAGTGCCAGAATGTGAGAAGGTGGTGGGAAAGCCTTCCTTTAAGTCGTAGGCGTGATATTCAAGGAGTTTTAGTGGCCTGAGACGAGTTTCGCAAGTCTCCCTTTGCCAGTAAGCAAAAAAGGACCAAAAGAGACCCAATATGGAACTTGGGTTGAAAGGCGCCAGAAAGTGCCAGAAGGGAAAAAGGTGGTTAGAAATCCTTCCTTTGAGTTCTAGGAGTGATATTCAAGGAGTTTCAGTGGCTTGAGAGGAGTTTCGCACGTCTTCCTTTGCTGGTAAGCAAAAAGAAACCAAAAGATACCAAAACTGGAACTTGGGTCCAAAGGCACCAGAAAATTCCAGAACGTGAGAAGGTGGTGGGAAAGCCTTCCTTTAAGTCCTAGGCATGATATTCAAGGAGTTTTACTGGCCTGAGACGAGTTTCGCACGTCTTCCTTTGCCGGTAAGCAAAAGGGAACCAAAAGAGACCAAAACTGGAACTTGGGTCCAAAGGCACCAGAAATTGCCAGAACGTGAGAAGGTGGTGGGATAGCCTTCCTTTGAGTCCTAGGCGTGATATTCAAGGAGTTTTAGTGGCCTGAGACGAGTTTCGCAAGTCTCCCTTTGCCAGTAAGCAAAAAGGGACCAAAAGAGACCAAAACTGGAACTTGGGTTGAAAGGTGCCAGAAAGTGCCAGAAGGGAAAAAGGTGGTGAGAAATCCTTCCTTTGAGTTCTAGGAGTGATATTCAAGGAGTTTCAGTGGCTTGAGACGAGTTTCGCACGTCTTCCTTTGCTGGTAAGCAGAAGAGAACGAAAAGAGACCAAAACCGGAACTTGGGTCCAAAGGCACCAGAAAGTGCCAAAACGTGTGAAGGTGATGGGAAAGCCTTCCTTTGAGTCCTAGGCGTGATATTCAAGGACTTTTACTGGCCTGAGACGAGTTTCGCACGTCTTTCTTTGCCGGTATGCAAAAGGGAACCAAAAAAGACCAAAACTAGAACTTGGGTCCAAAGGCACCAGAAAGTGCCAGAAGGGGAGAAGGTGGTGAGAAATCCTTCCTTTGAGTTCTAGGAGTGATATTCAAGGAGTTTCAGTGGCTTGAGATGAGTTTCGCACGTCTTCCTTTGCCGGTAAGCAAAAGGGAACCAAAAGAGACCAAAACTGGAACTTGGGTCCAAAGGCGCCAGAAAGTGCCAGAAGCGGAAAAGGTGGTGAGAAATCCTTCCTTTGTGTCTTCGGAGTGATATTCAACGATTTCAGTGGCCTGAGACGAGTTTCGCACGACGTCCTTTGCCGGTAAGCAAAAAGGGACCAAAAGAGACCAAAACTAGAACTTGGGTCAAAGGTGCCAGAAAGTGACAGAAGGGGAGAAGGTGGTGAGAAATCTTTCCTTTGAGTTCTAGGAGTGATATTCAAGGAGTTTCAGTGGCTTGAGACAAGTTTCACACGTCTTCCTTTGCCGGTAATCAAAAGGGAACCAAAAGAGACCACAACTGGAACTTGGGTCCAAAGGCACCAGAAAGTGCCAGAACGTGAGAAGGTGGTGGAAAGCCTTCCTTTGAGTCCTAGGCGTGATATTCAAGGAGTTTTAGTGGCATGAGACGAGTTTCGCACGTCTTCCTTTGCTGGTAAGCAAAAGGGAACCAAAAGAGACCAAAACTGAAACTTGGGTCCAAAGGCACCAGAAAGTGCCAGAACGTGAGAAGGTGGTGGGAAAGCCTCCCTTTGAGTCCTAGGCGTGATATTCAAAGAGTTTGAGTGGTCTGAGACGAGTTTCGCAAGTCTCCCTTTGCCAGTAAGCAAAAAGGGACCAAAAGAGACCAAAACTGGAACTTGGGTCCAAAAGCGCCAGAAAGTGCCAGAAGGGGAGAAGGTGGTGAGAAATCCTTCCTTTGAGTTCTACGAGTGATATTCAAGGAGTTTCAGTGGCTTGAGACGAGTTTCGCACGTCTTCCTTTGCCGGTAAGCAAAAAGAAACCAAAAGATACCAAAACTGGAACTTGGGTCCAAAGGCACCAGAAAATTCCAGAACGTGAGAAGGTGGTGGGAAAGCCTTCCTTTAAGTCCTAGGCATGATATTCAAGGAGTTTTACTGGCCTGAGACGAGTTTCGCACGTCTTCCTTTGCCGGTAAGCAAAAGGGAACCAAAAGAGACCTAAACTGGAACTTGGGTCCAAAGGCACCAGAAAGTGCCAGAACGTGAGAAGGTGGTGGGAAAGCCTTCCTTTCAGTCCTAGGCGTGATATTCAAGGAGTTTTAGTGGCCTGAGACGAGTTTCGCACGTTTTTCTTTGCCGGTATGCAAAAAGGAACCAAAAGAAACCAAAAATGGAACTTGGGTCCAAAGGCACTAGAAACTGCCAAAATGAGAGAAGGTGGTGGGAAAGCCTCCCTTTGAGTCCTAGGCGTGATATTCAAAGAGTTTGAGTGGTCTGAGACGAGTTTCGCAAGTCTCCCTTTGCCAGTAAGCAAAAAGGGACCAAAAGAGACCAAAACTGGAACTTGGGTCCAAAAGCGCCAGAGAGTGCCAGAAGGGGAGAAGGTGGTGAGAAATCCTTCCTTTGAGTTCTACGAGTGATATTCAAGGAGTTTCAGTGGCTTGAGACGAGTTTCGCACGTCTTCCTTTGCCAGTAATCAAAAGGGAACCAAAAGAGACCACAACTGGAACTTGGGTCCAAAGGCACCAGAAAGTGCCAGAACGTGAGAAGGTGGTGGAAAGCCTTCCTTTGAGTCCTCGGCGTGATATTCAAGGAGTTTTAGTGGCATGAGACGAGTTTCGCACGTCTTCCTTTGCCGGTAAGCAAAAGGGAACCAAAAGAGACCAAAACTGAAACTTGGGTCCAAAGGCACCAGAAAGTGCCAGAACGTGAGAAGGTGGTGGGAAAGCCTCCCTTTGAGTCCTAGCCGTGATATTCAAAGAGTTTGAGTGGTCTGAGACGAGTTTCGCAAGTCTCCCTTTGCCAGTAAGCAAAAAGGGACCAAAAGAGACCAAAACTGGAACTCGGGTCCAAAAGCGCCAGAAAGTGCCAGAAGGGGAGAAGGTGGTGAGAAATCCTTCCTTTGAGTTCTACGAGTGATATTCAAGGAGTTTCAGTGGCTTGAGACGAGTTTCGCACGTCTTCCTTTGCCGGTAAGCAAAAAGAAACCAAAAGATACCAAAACTGGAACTTGGGTCCAAAGGCACCAGAAAATTCCAGAACGTGAGAAGGTGGTGGGAAAGCCTTCCTTTAAGTCCTAGGCATGATATTCAAGGAGTTTTGCTGGCCTGAGACGAGTTTCGCACGTCTTCCTTTGCCGGTAAGCAAAAGGGAACCAAAAGAGACCTAAACTGGAACTTGGGTCCAAAGGCACCAGAAAGTGCCAGAAGGGGAGAAGTTGGTGAGAAATCCTTCCTTTAAGTTCTAGGAGTGATATTCAAGGAGTTTCAGTGGCTTGAGACGAGTTTCGCACGTCTTCCTTTGCTGGTAAGCAAAAGGGAACCAAAAAAGACCAAAACTGGAACTTGGGTCCAAAGGCGCCTGAAAGTGCCAGAATCGGAAAAGGTGGTGGGAAAGCCTTCTGTTGTGTCTTCGGAGTGATATTCGAGGATTTCATGGGCCTGAGACGAGTTTCGCGTGACTTCCTTTGCCGGTAAGCAAAAAAGACCAAAAGAGATCAAAACTAGAACTTGGGTCAAAGGTGCCAGAAAGTGACAGAAGGGGAGAAGGTGGTGAGAAATCCTTCCTTTGAGTTCTAGGAGTGATATTCAAGGAGTTTTAGTGGCTTGAGACGAGTTTCGCACGTCTTCCTTTCCCGGTAAGTAAAAGGGAACCAAAAGAGACCAAAACTGGAACTTGGGTCCAAAGGCACCAGAAAGTACCAGAACGTGAGAAGGTGGTGGGAAAGCCTTCCTTTAAGTCCTAAGCGTAATATTCAAGGAGTTTTAGTGGCCTGAGACAAGTTTCGTAAGTCTCCCTTTGCAAGTAAGCAAGAAGGGACCAAAAGAGACCAAAACTGGAACTTGGGTCCAAAGGCGCCAGAAAGTGCCAGAACCGGAAAAGGTAGTGAGAAAGCCTTCCTTTGTGTCTTCGGAGTGATATTCAAAGAGTTTTAGTGGCCTGAGAAGATTTTCACAAGTCTCCCTTTGCCAGTAAGCAAAAAGGGACGAAAAGAGACCAAAACTGGAACTTGGGTCGAAACGCGCCAGAAAGTGCCTGAAGGGAAAAAGGTAGTAAGACATCCTTCCTTTCAGTTCTAGGAGTGATATTCAAGGAGTTTTAGTGGCTTGAGACGAGTTTCGCACGTCTTCCTTTGCTGGTAAGCAAAAGGGAAGCAAAAGAGACCAAATCTGGAACTTGGGTCCAAAGGCACCAGAAAGTGCCAGAACGTGAGAAGGTGGTGGAAATCCTTCCTTTGAGTCCTAGGCGTGATATTCAAAGAGTTTTAGTGTCCTTAGACGAGTTTCGCAAGTCTCCCTTTGCCGGTAAGCAAAAGGGAACCAAAAGAGACCAAAACTGGAACTTGGGTCCAAAGGCACCAGAAAGTACCAGAACGTGAGAAGGTGGTGGGAAAGCCTTCCTTTAAGTCCTAAGCGTGATATTCAAGGAGTTTTAGTGGCCTGAGACAAGTTTCGTAAGTCTCCCTTTGCCAGTAAGCAAAAAGGAACCAAAAGAGACCAAAACTGGAACTTGGGTCCAAATGCACCAGAAAGTGCCAGAACGTGAGAAGGTGGTGGAAAGCCTTCCTTTGAGTCCTAGGCGTGATATTCAAGGAGTTTTAGTGGCATGAGACGAGTTTCGCACGTCTTCCTTTGCTGGTAAGCAAAAGGGAACCAAAAGAGACCAAAACTGGAACTTGGGTCCAAATGCACCAGAAAGTGCCAGAACGTGAGAAGCTGGTGGAAAGCCTTCCTTTGAGTCCTAGGCGTGATATTCAAGGAGTTTTATGGGCATGAGACGAGTTTCGCACGTCTTCCTTTTTTCGGTAAGCATAAGGGAACCAAAAGAGACCAAATCTGGAACTTGGGTCCAAAGGCACCAGAACGTGCCAGAACGAGAGAAGGTGGTGGGAAAACCTTCCTTTGAGTCCTAGGCGTGATATTGAAAGAGTTTTAGTGGCCTGAGACGAGTTTCGCAAGTCTCCCTTTGCCAGTAAGCAAAAAGGGACCAAAAGAAACCAAAACTGGAACTTGGGTCCAAAGGCGCCAGAAAGTGCCAGAATGGGAGAAGGTGGTGAGAAATCATTCCTTTGAGTTCTAGGAGTGATATTCAAGGAGTTTCAAAGGCTTGATACGAGTTTCGCACGTCTTCCTTTGCCGGTAAGCAAAAGCGAACCAAAAGAGACCAAAACTGGAACTTGGGTCCAAAGGCACCAGAAAGTGCCAGAACGTGAGAACTGGTGGGAAAGCCTTCCTTTAAGTCCTAGGCGTGATATTCAAGGAGTTTTAGTGGCCTGAGACGAGTTTCGCAAGTCTCCCTTTGCCAGTAAGCAAAAAGGGACCAAAAGAGACCAAAACTGGAACTTGGGTCAAGAGGCGCCAGAAAGTGCCAGAAGGGGAGAAGGTGGTGAGAAATCCTTCCTTTTAGTTCTAGGAGTGATATTCAAGGAGTTTCAGTGGCTTGAGACGAGTTTCGCACGTCTTCCTTTGCCGGTAAGCAAAAGGGAACCAAAAGAGATCAAAACTGGAACTTGGGTCCCAAGGCACCAGAAAGTGCCAGAACGTGAGAAGGTGGTGGGAAAGCCTTCCATTAGTCCTAGGCGTGATATTCAAGGAGTTTTAGTGGCATGAGATGAGTTTCGCACGACTTCCTTTGCCGGTAAGCAAAAAGGGACCAAAAGAGACCAAAACTAGAACTTGGGTCAAAGGTGCCAGAAAGTGACAGGAGGGGAGAAGGTGGTGAGAAATCCTTCCTTTGAGTTCTAGGAGTGATATTCAAGGAGTTTCAGTGGCTTGAGACGAGTTTCGCACGTCTTCCTTTGCCGGTAAGCAAAAGGGACCAAAAGAGACCAAAACTAGAACTTGGGTCCAAAGGTGCCAGAAAGTGACAGAAGGGGAGAAGGTGGTGAGAAATCCTTCCTTTGAGTTCTAGGAGTGATATTCAAGGAGTTTCAGTGGCTTGAGACGAGTTTCGCACGTCATCCTTTGCCGGTAAGCAAAAGGGAACCAAAAGAGACCAAAACTGGAACTTGGGTCCAAAGGCACCAGAAAGTGCCAGAACGTGAGAATGTGGTGGGAAAGCCTTCCTTTGTGTCTTCGGAGTGATATTCAAGGAGTTTCAGTGGCCTGAGACGAGTTTCGCACGACTTCCTTTGCCGGTAAGCAAAAAGGGACCAAAAGAGACCAAAACTAGAACTTGGGTCCAAAGGTGCCAGAAAGTGACAGAAGGGGAGAAGGTGGTGAGAAATCCTTCCTTTGAGTTCTAGGAGTGATATTCAAGGAGTTTCAGTGGCTTGAGACGAGTTTCGCACGTCTTCCTTTGCCGGTAAGCAAAAGGGAACCAAAAGAGACCAAAACTGGAACTTGGGTCCAAAGGCGCCTGAAAGTGCCAGAATCGGAAAAGATGGTGAGAAAGCCTTCTGTTGTGTCTTCGGAGTGATATTCGAGGATTTCAAGGGCCTGAGACGAGTTTCGCACGACTTCCTTTGCCGGTAAGCAAAAAGGGACCAAAAGAGACCAAAACTAGAACTTGGGTCGAAAGGTGCCAGAAAGTGACAAAAGAGGAGAAGGTGGTGAGAAATCGTTCCCTTGAGTTCTAGGAGTGATATTCAATGAGTTTCAGTGGCTTGAGACGAGTTTCGCACGTCTTCCTTTGCCAGTAAGCAAAAGGGAACCAAAAGAGATCAAAACTGGAACTTGGGTCCCAAGGCACCAGAAAGTGCCAGAACGTGAGAAGGTGGTGGGAAAGCCTTCCATTAGTCCTAGGCGTGATATTCAAGGAGTTTTAGTGGCATGAGATGAGTTTCGCACGACTTCCTTTGCCGGTAAGCAAAAAGGGACCAAAAGAGACCAAAACTAGAACTTGGGTCCAAAGGTGCCAGAAAGTGACAGAAGGGGAGAAGGTGGTGAGAAATCCTTCCTTTGAGTTCTAGGAGTGATATTCAAGGAGTTTCAGTGGCTTGAGACGAGTTTCGCACGTCATCCTTTGTCGGTAAGCAAAAGAGAACCAAAAGAGACCAAAACGGGAACTTGGGTCCAAAGGCGCCAGAAAGTGCCAGAAGAGGAAAAGGTGGTGAGAAAGCCTTCCTTTGTGTCTTCGGAGTAATATTCAAGGATTTCAGTGACCTGAGACGAGTTTCGCACGACCTCCTTTGTCGGTAAGCAAAAAGGGACCAAAAGAGACCAAAACTAGAACTTGGGTCAAAGGTGCCAGAAAGTGATAGAAGGGGAGAAGGTGGTGAGAAATCCTTCCTTTGATTTCTAGGTGTGATATTCAAGGAGTTTCAGTGGCTTGAGACGAGTTTCGCACGTCTTCCTTTGCCGGTAAGCAAAAGGGAACCAAAAGAGACCAAAACTGGAACTTGGGTCCAAAGGCACCAGAAAGTGCCAAAACGTGAGAAGGTGGTGGAAAACCTTCCTTTGAGTCCTAGGCGTGATATTCAAGGAGTTTTAGTGGCATGAGACGAGTTTCGCACGTCTTCCTTTGCCGGTAAGCAAAAGGGAACCAAAAGAGACCAAAACTGGAACTTGGGTCCAAAGGCGCCAGAAAGTGCCAGAAGGGGAGAAGTTGGTGAGAAATCCTTCCTTTAAGTTCTAGGAGTGATATTCAAGGAGTTTCAGTGGCTTGAGACGAGTTTCGCACGTCTTCCTTTGCCGGTAAGCAAAAGGGAACCAAAAAAGACCAAAACTGGAACTTGGGTCCGAAGGCGCCTGAAAGTGCCAGAATCGGAAATGGTGGTGAGAAAGCCTTCTATTGTGTCTTCGGAGTGATATTCGAGGATTTCAAGGGCCTGAGACGAGTTTCGCGCGACTTCCTTTGCCGGTAAGCAAAAAAAGACCAAAAGAGATCAAAACTAGAACTTGGGTCAAAGGTGCCAGAAAGTGACAGAAGGGGAGAAGGTGGTGAGAAATCCTTCCTTTGAGTTCTAGGAGTGATATTCAAGGAGTTTCAGTGGCTTGAGACGAGTTTCGCACGTCTTCCTTTCCCGGTAAGTAAAAGGGAACCAAAAGAGACCAAAACTGGAACTTGGGTCCAAAGGCACCAGAAAGTACCAGAACGTGAGAAGGTGGTGGGAAAGCCTTCCTTTAAGTCCTAAGCGTGATATTCAAGGAGTTTTAGTGGCCTGAGACAAGTTTCGTAAGTCTCCCTTTGCAAGTAAGCAAGAAGGGACCAAAAGAGACCAAAACTGGAACTTGGGTCCAAAGGCGCCAGAAAGTGCCAGAACCGGAAAAGGTAGTGAGAAAGCCTTCCTTTGTGTCTTCGGAGTGATATTCAAAGAGTTTTAGTGGCCTGAGAAGATTTTCACAAGTCTCCCTTTGCCAGTAAGCAAAAAGGGACGAAAAGAGACCAAAACTGGAACTTGGGTCGAAACGCGCCAGAAAGTGCCTGAAGGGAAAAAGGTAGTAAGAAATCCTTCCTTTCAGTTCTAGGAGTGATATTCAAGGAGTTTTAGTGGCTTGAGACGAGTTTCGCACGTCTTCCTTTGTTGGTAAGCAAAAGGGAAGCAAAAGAGACCAAATCTGGAACTTCGGTCCAAAGGCACCAGAAAGTGCCAGAACGTGAGAAGGTGGTGGAAATCCTTCCTTTGAGTCCTAGGCGTGATATTCAAAGAGTTTTAGTATCCTGAGACGAGTTTCGCAAGTCTCCCTTTGCCGGTAAGCAAAAGGGAACCAAAAGAGACCAAAACTGGAACTTGGGTCCAAAGGCACCAGAAAGTACCAGAACGTGAGAAGGTGGTGGAAAGCCTTCCTTTAAGTCCTAAGCGTGATATTCAAGGAGTTTTAGTGGCCTGAGACAAGTTTCGTAAGTCTCCCTTTGCCAGTAAGCAAAAAGGAACCAAAAGAGACCAAAACTGGAACTTGGGTCCAAATGCACCAGAAAGTGCCAGAACGTGAGAAGGTGGTGGAAAGCCTTCCTTTGAGTCCTAGGCGTGATATTCAAGGAGTTTTAGTGGCATGAGACGAGTTTCGCACGTCTTCCTTTGCTGGTAAGCAAAAGGGAACCAAAAGAGACCAAAACTGGAACTTGGGTCCAAATGCACCAGAAAGTGCCAGAACGTGAGAAGGTGGTGGAAAGCCTTCCTTTGAGTCCTAGGCGTGATATTCAAGGAGTTTTAGTGGCATGAGACGAGTTTCGCACGTCTTCCTTTGCCGGTAATCATAAGGGAACCAAAAGAGACCAAATCTGGAACTTGGGTCCAAAGGCACCAGAACGTGCCAGAACGAGAGAAGGTGGTGGGAAAGCCTTCCTTTGAGTCCTAGGCGTGATATTGAAAGAGTTTTAGTGGCCTGAGACGAGTTTCGCAAGTCTCCCTTTGCCAGTAAGCAAAAAGGGACCAAAAGAGACCAAAACTGGAACTTGGGTCCAAAGGCGCCAGAAAGTGCCAGAAGGGGAGAAGGTGGTGAGAAATCATTCCTTTGAGTTCTAGGAGTGATATTCAAGGAGTTTCAAAGGCTTGATACGAGTTTCGCACGTCTTCCTTTGCCTGTAAGCAAAAGCGAACCAAAAGAGACCAAAACTGGAACTTGGGTCCAAAGGCACCAGAAAGTGCCAGAACGTGAGAACTGGTGGGAAAGCCTTCCTTTAAGTCCTAGGCGTGATATTCAAGGAGTTTTAGTGGCCTGAGACGAGTTTCGCAAGTCTCCCTTTGCCAGTAAGCAAAAAGGGACCAAAAGAGACCAAAACTGGAACTTGGGTCAAGAGGTGCCAGAAAGTGCCAGAAGGGGAGAAGGTGGTGAGAAATCCTTCCTTTTAGTTCTAGGAGTGATATTCAAGGAGTTTCAGTGGCTTGAGACGAGTTTCGCACGTCTTCCTTTGCCGGTAAGCAAAAGGGAACCAAAAGAGACCAAAACTGGAACTTGGGTCCAAAGGCACCAGAAAGTGCCAAAGCGTGAGAAGATGGTGGAAAACCTTCCTTTGAGTCCTAGGCGTGATATTCAAGGTGTTTTAGTGGCATGAGACGAGTTTCGCACGTCTTCCTTTGCCGGTAAGCAAAAGGGAACCAAAAGAGACCAAAACTGGAACTTGGGTCCAAAGGCGCCAGAAAGTGCCAGAAGGGGAGAAGGTGGTGAGAAATCGTTCCTTTGAGTTCTAGGAGTGATATTCAAGGAGTTTCAGTGGCTTAAGACGAGTTTCGCATGTCTTCCTTTGCCGGTAAGCAAAAGGGAACCAAAAAAGACTAAAACTGGAACTTGGGTCCAAAGGCGCCAGAAAGTGCCAGAAGGGGAGAAGTTGGTGAGAAATCCTTCCTTTAAGTTCTACGAGTGATATTCAAGCAGTTTCAGTGGCTTGAGACGAGTTTCGCACGTCTTCCTTTGCCGGTAAGCAAAAGGGAACCAAAAAAGACCAAAACTGGAACTTGGGTCCGAAGGCGCCTGAAAGTGCCAGAATCGGAAAAGGTGGTGAGAAAGCCTTCTGTTGTGTCTTCGGAGTGATATTCGAGGATTTCAAGGGCCTGAGACGAGTTTCGCGCGACTTCCTTTGCCGGTAAGCAAAAAAAGACCAAAAGAGATCAAAACTAGAACTTGGGTCAAAGGTGCCAGAAAGTGACAGAAGGGGAGAAGGTGGTGAGAAATCCTTCCTTTGAGTTCTAGGAGTGATATTCAAGGAGTTTTAGTGGCTTGAGACGAGTTTCGCACGTCTTCCTTTCCCGGTAAGTAAAAGGGAACCAAAAGAGACCAAAACTGGAACTTGGGTCCAAAGGCACCAGAAAGTACCAGAACGTGAGAAGGTGGTGGGAAAGCCTTCCTTTAAGTCCTAAGCGTGATATTCAAGGAGTTTTAGTGGCCTGAGACAAGTTTCGTAAGTCTCCCTTTGCAAGTAAGCAAGAAGGGACCAAAAGAGACCAAAACTGGAACTTGGGTCCAAAGGCGCCAGAAAGTGCCAGAACCGGAAAAGGTAGTGAGAAAGCCTTCCTTTGTGTCTTCGGAGTGATATTCAAAGAGTTTTAGTGGCCTGAGAAGATTTTCACAAGTCTCCCTTTGCCAGTAAGCAAAAAGGGACGAAAAGAGACCAAAACTGGAACTTGGGTCGAAACGCGCCAGAAAGTGCCTGAAGGGAAAAAGGTAGTAAGAAATCCTTCCTTTCAGTTCTAGGAGTGATATTCAAGGAGTTTTAGTGGCTTGAGACGAGTTTCGCACGTCTTCCTTTGCTGGTAAGCAAAAGGGAAGCAAAAGAGACCAAATCTGGAACTTGGGTCCAAAGGCACCAGAAAGTGCCAGAACGTGAGAAGGTGGTGGAAATCCTTCCTTTGAGTCCTAGGCGTGATATTCAAAGAGTTTTAGTGTCCTGAGACGAGTTTCACAAGTCTCCCTTTGCCGGTAAGCAAAAGGGAACCAAAAGAGACCAAAACTGGAACTTGGGTCCAAAGGCACCAGAAAGTACCAGAACGTGAGAAGGTGGTGGAAAGCCTTCCTTTAAGTCCTAAGCGTGATATTCAAGGAGTTTTAGTGGCCTGAGACAAGTTTCGCAAGTCTCCCTTTGCCAGTAAGCAAAAAGGAACCAAAAGAGACCAAAACTGGAACTTGGGTCCAAAGGCGCCAGAAAGTGCCAGAAGGGGAGAAGGTGGTGAGAAATCATTCCTTTGAGTTCTAGGAGTGATATTCAAGGAGTTTCAAAGGCTTGATACGAGTTTCGCACGTCTTCCTTTGCCGGTAAGCAAAAGCGAACCAAAAGAGACCAAAACTGGAACTTGGGTCCAAAGGCACCAGAAAGTGCCAGAACGTGAGAACTGGTGGGAAAGCCTTCCTTTAAGTCCTAGGCGTGATATTCAAGGAGTTTTAGTGGCCTGAGACGAGTTTCGCAAGTCTCCCTTTGCCAGTAAGCAAAAAGGGACCAAAAGAGACCAAAACTGGAACTTGGGTCAAGATGCGCCAGAAAGTGCCAGAAGGGGAGAAGGTGGTGAGAAATCCTTCCTTTTAGTTCTAGGAGTGATATTCAAGGAGTTTCAGTGGCTTGAGACGAGTTTCGCACGTCTTCCTTTGCCGGTAAGCAAAAGGGAACCAAAAGAGATCAAAACTGGAATTGGGTCCCAAGGCACCAGAAAGTGCCAGAACGTGAGAAGGTGGTGGGAAAGCCTTCCATTAGTCCTAGGCGTGATATTCAAGGAGTTTTAGTGGCATGAGATGAGTTTCGCACGACTTCCTTTGCCGGTAAGCAAAAAGGGACCAAAAGAGACCAAAACTAGAACTTGGGTCAAAGGTGCCAGAAAGTGACAGGAGGGGAGAAGGTGGTGAGAAATCCTTCCTTTGAGTTCTAGGAGTGATATTCAAGGAGTTTCAGTGGCTTGAGACGAGTTTTGCACGTCTTCCTTTGCCGGTAAGCAAAAGGGACCAAAAGAGATCAAAACTAGAACTTGGGTCCAAAGGTGCCAGAAAGTGACAGAAGGGGAGAAGGTGGTGAGAAATCCTTCCTTTGAGTTCTAGGAGTGATATTCAAGGAGTTTCAGTGGCTTGAGACGAGTTTCGCACGTCATCCTTTGCCGGTAAGCAAAAGGGAACCAAAAGAGACCAAAACTGGAACTTGGGGCCAAAGGCACCAGAAAGTGCCAGAACGTGAGAATGTGGTGGGAAAGCCTTCCTTTGTGTCTTCGGAGTGATATTCAAGGAGTTTCAGTGGCTTGAGACGAGTTTCGCACGACTTCCTTTGCCGGTAAGCAAAAAGGGACCAAAAGAGACCAAAACTAGAACTTGGGTCCAAAGGTGCCAGAAAGTGACAGAAGGGGAGAAGGTGGTGAGAAATCATTCCTTTGAGTTCTAGGAGTGATATTCAAGGATTTCAGTGGCCTGAGACGAGTTTCGCACGACTTCCTTTGCCAGTAAGCAAAAAGGGACCAAAAGAGACCAAAACTGGAACTTGGGTCCAAAGGCGCCAGAAAGTGATAGAAAGGGAGAAGGTGGTGAGAAATCCTTCCTTTGAGTTCTAGTAGTGATATTCAAGGAGTTTTAGTGGCTTGAGACGAGTTTCGCACGTCTTCCTTTGCCGGTAAGCAAAAGGGACCAAAAGAGACCAAAACTAGAACTTGGGTCCAAAGGTGCCAGAAAGTGACAGAAGGGGAGAAGGTGTTGAGAAATCCTTCCTTTGAGTTCTAGGAGTGATATTCAAGGAGTTTCAGTGGCTTGAGACGAGTTTCGCACGTCTTCCTTTGCCGGTAAGCAAAAGGGACCAAAAGAGACCAAAACTAGAACTTGGGTCCAAAGGTGCCAGAAAGTGACAGAAGGGGAGAAGGTGGTGAGAACACCTTCCTTTGAGTTCTAGGAGTGATATTCAAGGAGTTTCAGTGGCTTGAGACGAGTTTCGAACGTCTTCCTTTGCCGGTAAGTAAAAGGGACCAAAAGAGACCAAAACTAGAACTTGGGTCCAAAGGTGCCAGAAAGTGACAGAAGGGGAGAAGGTGGTGAGAACTCCTTCCTTTGAGTTCTAGGAGTGATATTCAAGGAGTTTCAGTGGCTTGAGACGAGTTTCGCACGTCATCCTTTGCCGGTAAGCAAAAGGGAACCAAAAGAGACCAAAACTGGAACTTGGGTCCAAAGGCGCCAGAAAGTGCCAGAAGCGGAAAAGGTGGTGAGAAAGCGTTCCTTTGTGTCTTCGGAGTGATATTCAAGGATTTCAGTGGCCTGAGACGAGTTTCGCACGACTTCCTTTGCCAGTAAGCAAAAAGGGACCAAAAGAGACCAAAACTTGAACTTGGGTCCAAAGGCGCCAGAAAGTGAAAGAAGCGGAAAAGGTGGTGAGAAAGCCTTCCTTTGTGTCTTCAGAGTGATATTCAAGGATTTCAGTGGCCTGAGACGAGTTTCGCACGACTTCCTTTGCCGGTAAGCAAAAAGGGATCAAAAGAGACAAAAACTAGAACTTTGGTCAAAGGTGCCAGAAAGTGATAGAAAGGGAGAAGGTGGTGAGAAATCCTTCCTTTGAGTTCTAGTAGTGATATTCAAGGAGTTTTAGTGGCTTGAGACGAGTTTCGCACGTCTTCCTTTGCCGGTAAGCAAAAGGGACCAAAAGAGACCAAAACTAGAACTTGGGTCCAAAGGTGCCAGAAAGTGACAGAAGGGGAGAAGGTGTTGAGAAATCCTTCCTTTGAGTTCTAGGAGTGATATTCAAGGAGTTTCAGTGGCTTGAGACGAGTTTCGCACGTCTTCCTTTGCCGGTAAGCAAAAGGGACCAAAAGAGACCAAAACTAGAACTTGGGTCCAAAGGTGCCAGAAAGTGACAGAAGGGGAGAAGGTGGTGAGAACACCTTCCTTTGAGTTCTAGGAGTGATATTCAAGGAGTTTCAGTGGCTTGAGACGAGTTTCACACGTCATCCTTTGCCGGTAAGCAAAAGGGAACCAAAAGAGACCAAAACTGGAACTTGGGTCCAAAGGCGCCAGAAAGTGCCGGAAGGGGAGAAGGTGGTGAGAAATCCTTCCCTTGAGTTCTATGAGTGATATTCAAGGAGTTTCAGTGGCTTGAGACGAGTTTCGCACGTCTTCCTTTGCCAGTAAGCAAAAGGGAACTAAAAGAGGCCAAAACGGGAACTTGGGTCCAAAGCTGCCAGAAAGTACCAGAAGCGGAAAAGGTGGTGAGAAAGCCTTCCTTTGTGTCTTCGGAGTGATATTCAAGGATTTCAGTGGCCTGAGACGAGTTTCGTAGGACTTCCTTTGCCGGTAAGACAAAAGAGACCAAAACTAGAACTTTGGTCAAAGGTGCCAGAAAGTGAACGAACGGGAGAAGGTGGTGAGAAATCCTTCCTTTGAGTTCTAGGAGTGATATTCAAGGAGTTTCAGTGGCTTGAGACGAGATTCGCACGTCTTCCTTTGCCGGTAAGCAAAAGGGAAACAAAAGAGACCAAAATTGGAACTTGGGTCCAAAGGCACCAGAAAGTGCCAGAACGTGAGAAGGTGGTGGGAAAGCCTTCCTTTGACTCCTAGACGTGATATTCAAAGAGTTTTAGTGGCCTGAGACGAGTTTTGCAAGTCTCCCTTTGCCGGTAAGCAAAAGGGAACCAAAAGAGACCAAAACTGGAACTTGGGTCCAAAGGCGCCAGAAAGTGCCAGAAGGGGAGAAGGTGGTGAGAAATCCCTCCCTTGAGTTCTATGAGTGATATTCAAGGAGTTTCAGTGGCTTGAGACGAGTTTCGCACGTCTTCCTTTGCCGGTAAGCAAAAGGGACCAAAAGAGACCAAAACTAGAACTTGGGTCCAAAGGTGCCAGAAAGTGACAGAAGGGGAGAAGGTGGTGAGAACTCCTTCCTTTGAGTTCTAGGAGTGATATTCAAGGAGTTTCAGTGGCTTGAGACGAGTTTCACACGTCATCCTTTGCCGGTAAGCAAAAGGGAACCAAAAGAGACCAAAACTGGAACTTGGGTCCAAAGGCGCCAGAAAGTGCCAGAAGGGGAGAAGGTGGTGAGAAATCCTTCCCTTGAGTTCTATGAGTGATATTCAAGGAGTTTCAGTGGCTTGAGACGAGTTTCGCACGTCTTCCTTTGCCAGTAAGCAAAAGGGCACTAAAAGAGGCCAAAACGGGAACTTGGGTCCAAAGCTGCCAAAAAGTACCAGAAGCGGAAAAGGTGGTGAGAAAGCCTTCCTTTGTGTCTTCGGAGTGATATTCAAGGATTTCAGTGGCCTGAGACGAGTTTCGTAGGACTTCCTTTGCCGGTAAGACAAAAGAGACCAAAACTAGAACTTTGGTCAAAGGTGCCAGAAAGTGACAGAACGGGAGAAGGTGGTGAGAAATCCTTCCTTTGAGTTCTAGGAGTGATATTCAAGGAGTTTCAGTGGCTTGAGACGAGATTCGCACGTCTTCCTTTGCCGGTAAGCAAAAGGGAAACAAAAGAGACCAAAATTGGAACTTGGGTCCAAAGGCACCAGAAAGAGCCAGAACGTGAGAAGGTGGTGGGAAAGCCTTCCTTTGACTCCTAGACGTGATATTCAAAGAGTTTTAGTGGCCTGAGACGAGTTTTGCAAGTCTCCCTTTGCCGGTAAGCAAAAGGGAACCAAAAGAGACCAAAACTGGAACTATGGTCCAAAGCCGCCTGAAAGTGCCAGAACGTGAGAAGGTGGTGGGAAAGCCTTCCTTTGAGTCCTAGGCGTGATATTCAAAGAGTTTTAGTGGCCTGAGACGAGTTTCGCAAGTGTCTCTTTGCCGGTAAGCAAAAAGGAACCAGAAGAGACCAAAACAGGAACTTTGGTCCAAAGGCGCCAGAAACTGCCACAACGTGAGAAGGTGGTGGGAAAGCCTTCCTTTGAGTCCTAGGCGTGATATTCAAAGAGTTTTAGTGGCCTGAGGCGAGTTTCGCAAGCCTCCCTTTGCCAGTAAGCAAAAAGGGTCCAAAAGAAACCAAAACTGGAACTTGGGTCCAAAGGCGCCAGAAAGTGCCAGAAGGGGAGAAGGTGGTGAGAAATCCTTCCCTTGAGTTCTAGGAGTGATATTCAAGGAGTTTTAGTGGCCTGAGACGAGTTTTGCAAGTCTCCCTTTGCCGGTAAGCAAAAGGGAACCAAAAGAGACCAAAACTGGAACTTTGGTCCAAAGGCGCCAGAAAGTGCCAGAACGTGAGAAGGTGGTGGGAAAGCCTTTCTTTGAGTCCTAGGCGTGATATTCAAAGAGTTTTAGTGGCCTGAGACGAGTTTCGCAAGCCTCCCTTTGCCAGTAAGCATAAAGGGACCAAAAGAGACCAAAACTGGAACTTGGGTCCAAAGGCACCAGAAAGTGCCAAAACATGAGAAGGTGGTGGAAAACCTTCCTTTGAGTCCTAGGCGTGATATTCAAGGAGTTTTAGTGGCATGAGACGAGTTTCGCACGTCTTCCTTTGCCGGTAAGCAAAAGGGAACCAAAAGAGACCAAAACTGGAACTTGGGTCCAAAGGCACCAGAAAGTGCCAGAACATGAGAAGGTGGTGGGAAAGCCTTCCTTTGAGTCCAAGGCGTGATATTCAAAGAGTTTTAGTGGCCTGAGACGAGTTTCGCAAGTCTCCCTTTGCCGGTAAGCAAAAGGGAACCAAAAGAGACAAAAACTGGAACTATGGTCCAAAGGCGCCAGAAAGTGCCAGAACGTGAGAAGGTGGTGGGAAAGCCTTCCTTTGAGTCCTAGGCGTGATATTCAAAGAGTTTTAGTGGCCTGAGACGAGTTTCGCAAGTCTCCCTTTGCCGGTAAGCAAAAGGGAACCAAAAGAGACCAAAACTGGAACTTTGGTCCAAAGGCGCCAGAACGTGAGAAGGTGGTGGGAAAGCCTTTCTTTGAGTCCTAGGCGTGATATTCAAAGAGTTTTAGTGGCCTGAGACGAGTTTCGCAAGCCTCCCTTTGCCAGTAAGCATAAAGGGAACAAAAGAGACCAAAACTGGAACTTGGGTCCAAAGGCGCCAGAAAGTGCCAGAAGGGGAGAAGGTGTTGAGAAATCCTTCCCTTGAGTTCTAGGAGTGATATTCAAGGAGTTTCAGTAGCTTGAGACGAGTTTCACACGTCTTCCTTTGCCGGTAAGCAAAAGGGACCAAAAGAGACCAAAACTAGAACTTGGGTCCAAAGGTGCCAGAAAGTGACAGAAGGGGAGAAGGTGGAGAGAACTCCTTCCTTTGAGTTCTAGGAGTGATATTCAAGGAGTTTCAGTGGCTTGAGACGATTTTCGCACGTCATCCTTTGCCGGTAAGCAAAAGGGAACCAAAAGAGACCAAAACTGGAACTTGGGTCCAAAGGCGCCAGAAAGTGCCAGAAGCGGAAAAGGTGGTGAGAAAGCGTTCCTTTGTGTCTTCGGAGTGATATTCAAGGATTTCAGTGGCCTGAGACGAGTTTCGCACGACTTCCTTTGCCAGTAAGCAAAAAGGGACCAAAAGAGACCAAAACTAGAACTTGGGTCCAAAGGCGCCAGAAAGTGCCAGAAGCGAAAAAGGTGGTGAGAAAGCCTTCCTTTGTGTCTTCGGAGTGATATTCAAGGATTTCAGTGGCCTGAGACGAGTTTCGCACGACTTCCTTTGCCGGTAAGCAAAAAGGGATCAAAAGAGACAAAAACTAGAACTTTGGTCAAAGGTGCCAGAAAGTGATAGAAAGGGAGAAGGTGGTGAGAAATCCTTCCTTTGAGTTCTAGTAGTGATATTCAAGGAGTTTTAGTGGCTTGAGACGAGTTTCGTACGTCTTCCTTTGCCGGTAAGCAAAAGGGACCAAAAGAGACCAAAACTAGAACTTGGGTCCAAAGGTGCCAGAAAGTGACAGAAGGGGAGAAGGTGTTGAGAAATCCTTCCTTTGAGTTCTAGGAGTGATATTCAAGGAGTTTCAGTGGCTTGAGATGAGTTTCGCACGTCTTCCTTTGCTGGTAAGCAAAAGGGACCAAAAGAGACCAAAACTAGAACTTGGGTCCAAAGGTGCCAGAAAGTGACAGAAGGGGAGAAGGTGGTGAGAACTCCTTCCTTTGAGTTCTAGGAGTGATATTCAAGGAGTTTCAGTGGCTTGAGACGAGTTTCACACGTCATCCTTTGCCGGTAAGCAAAAGGGAAGCAAAAGAGACCAAAACTGGAACTTGGGTCCAAAGGCGCCAGAAAGTGCCAGAAGGGGAGAAGGTGGTGAGAAATCCTTCCCTTGAGTTCTATGAGTGATATTCAAGGAGTTTCAGTGGCTTGAGACGAGTTTCGCACATCTTCCTTTGCCGGTAAGCAAAAGGGAACTAAAAGAGACAAAAACTGGAACTTGGGTCCAAAGGCGCCTGAAAGTGCCAGAATCGGAAAAGGTGGTGAGAAAGCCTTCTGTTGTGTCTTCGGAGTGATATTCGAGGATTTCAAGGGCCTGAGACGAGTTTCGCACGACTTCCTTTGCCGGTAAGCAAAAAGGGATCAAAAGAGACCAAAACTAGAACTTGGGTCGAAAGGTGCCAGAAAGTGACAAAAGCGGAAAAGGTGGTGAGAAAGCCTTCCTTTGTGTCTTCGGAGTGATATTCAAGGATTTCAGTGGCCTGAGACTAGTTTCGCAGGACTTCCTTTGCCGGTAAGCCAAAAGAGACCAAAACTAGAACTTTGGTCAAAGGTGCCAGAAAGTGACAGAACGGGAGAAGGTGGTGAGAACTCCTTCCTTTGAGTTCTAGGAGTGATATTCAAGGAGTTTCAGTGGCTTGAGACGAGATTCGCACGTCTTGCTTTGCCGGTAAGCAAAAGGGAAACAAAAGAGACCAAAATTGGAACTTGGGTCCAAAGGCACCAGAAAGTGCCAGAACGTGAGAAGGTGGTGGGAAAGCCTTCCTTTGAGTCCTAGACGTGATATTCAAAGAGTTTTAGTGGCCTGAGACGAGTTTTGCAAGTCTCCCTTTGCCGGTAAGCAAAAGTGAACCAAAAGAGACCAAAACTGGAACTATGGTCCAAAGCCGCCTGAAAGTGCCAGAACGTGAGAAGGTGGTGGGAAAGCCTTCCTTTGAGTCCTAGGCGTGATATTCAAAGAGTTTTAGTGGCCTGAGACGAGTTTCGCAAGTGTCTCTTTGCCGGTAAGCAAAAAGGAACCAGAAGAGACCAAAACAGGAACTTTGGTCCAAAGGCGCCAGAAACTGCCACAACGTGAGAAGGTGGTGGGAAAGCCTTCCTTTGAGTCCTAGGCGTGATATTCAAACAGTTTTAGTGGCCTGAGACGAGTTTCGCAAGCCTCCCTTTGCCAGTAAGCAAAAAGGGTCCAAAAGAAACCAAAACTGGAACTTGGGTCCAAAGGCGCCAGAAAGTGCCAGAAGGGGAGAAGGTGGTGAGAAATCCTTCCCTTGAGTTCTAGGAGTGATATTCAAGGAGTTTCAGTGGCTTGAGACGAGTTTCGCACGTCTTCCTTTGCCAGTAAGCAAAAGGGAACTAAAAGAGACCAAAACGGGAACTTGGGACCCAAGGCACCAGAAAGTGCCAGAACGTGAGAAGGTGGTGGGAAAGCCTTCCTTTGAGTCCTAGGCGTGATATTCAAGGAGTTTTAGTGGCATGAGACGAGTTTCGCACGACTTCCTTTGCCGGTAAGCAAAAAGGGACCAAAAGAGACCAAAACTAGAACTTGGGTCCAAAGGTGCCAGAAAGTGACAGAAAGGGAGAAGGTGGTGAGAAATCCTTCCTTTGAGTTCTAGGAGTGATATTCAAGGAGTTTCAGTGGCTTGAGACGAGTTTCGCACGTCTTCCTTTGCCGGTAAGCAAAAGGGAACCAAAAGAGACCAAAACTGGAACTTGGGTCCAAATGCGCCAGAAAGTGCCCAAAGCGGAAAAGGTGGTGAGAAATCCTTCCTTTGAGTTCTAGGAGTGATATTCAAGTAGTTATAGTGGCTTGAGACGAGTTTCGGACGTCTTCCTTTGCCGGTAAGCAAAAGGGAACCAAAAGAGACCAAAACTGGAACTTGGGTCCAAAGGCACCAGAAAGTGCCAGAACGTGAGAAGGTGGTGGGAAAGCCTTCCTTTAAGTCCTAGGCGTGATATTCAAGGAGTTTTAGTGGCCTGAGACGAGTTTCGCAAGTCTCCCTTTGTCGGTAAGCAAAAGGGAACCAAAAGAGACCAAAACTGGAACCTGGGTCCAAAGGCACCAGAAAGTGCCAGAACGTGAGAATGAGGTGGGAAAGCCTTCCTTTGTGTCTTCGGAGTTATATTTAAGGAGTTTCAGTGGCCTGAGCCGAGTTTCGCACGACTTCCTTTGCCGGTAAGCAAAAAGGAACCAAAAGAGACTAAAACTGGAACTTGGGTCCAAAGGCACCAGAAAGTGCCAGAACGTGAGAAGGTGGTGGGAAATCCTTCCTTTGAGTCCTAGGTGTGATATTCAAAGAGTTTTAGTGGCCTGAGACGAGTTTCGCAAGTCTCCCTTTGCCGGTAAGAAAAAGGGAACCAAAAGAGACTAAAACTGGAACTTGGGTCCAAAGGCACCAGAAAGTGCCAAAACGTGAGAAGGTGGTGGGAAAGCCTTCCTTTGAGTCCTAGGCGTGAGATTTAAGGAGTTTTAGTGGCTTGAGACGAGTTTCGCAAGTCTCCCTTTGGCTGTAAGTAAAAGGGAACCAAAAGAGACCAAAACTGGAACTTGGGTCCAAAGGCACCAGAAAGTGCCAGAACGTTGGAAGGTGGTGGGAAAGCCTTCCTTTGAGTCCTATGTGTGATATTCAAAGAGTTTAAGTGGCCTGAGACGGGTTTCGCAAGTCTCCCTTTGCCGGTAAGCAAAAGGGAAATAAAAGAGACCAAAACTGGAACTTGGGTCCAAAGGCACCAGAAAGTGCCAGAACGTGAGAATGTGGTGGGAAAGCCTTCCTTTGTGTCTTCGGAGTGATATTTAAGGAGTTTCAGTAGCCTGAGCCGAGTTTCGCACGACTTCCTTTGCCGGTAAGCAAAAAGGAACCAAAAGAGACTAAAACTGGAACTTGGGTCCAAAGGCACCAGAAAGTGCCAGAACGTGAGAAGGTGGTGGGAAATCCTTCCTTTGAGTCCTAGGTGTGATATTCAAAGAGTTTCAGTGGCCTGAGACGAGTTTCGCAAGTCTCCCTTTGCTGGTAAGCAAAAGGGAACCAAAAGAGACTAAAACTGGAACTTGGGTCCAAAGGCACCAGAAAGTGCCAGAACGTGAGAAAGTGGTGGGAAAACCTTCCTTTGAGTCCTAGGCATGATATTCAAAGAGTTTTAGTGGCCTGAGACGAGTTTCGCAAGTCTCCCTTTGCCAGTAAGGAAAAAGGGACCAAAAGAGACCAAAATTGGAACTTGGGTCCAAAGGCGCCAGAAAGTGCCAGAAGGGGAGAAGGTGGTGAGAAATCCTTCCTTTGAGTTCTAGGAGTGATGTTCAAGGAGTTTCAGTGCCTTGAGACGAGTTTCGCATGTCTTCCTTTGCCGGTGAGCAAAAGGGATCCAAAAGAGACCAAAACTAGAACTTGGGTCCAAAGGCACCAGAAAGTGCCAGAAGGGGAAAAGTGGTGAGAAATCCTTCCTTTGAGTTCTAGGAGTGATATTCAAGGAGTTTCAGTGCCTTGAGACGAGTTTCGCACTTCTTTCTTTGCCGGTAAACAAAAGGGAACCAAAAGAGACCAAAACTAGAACTTGGGTCCAAAGGCACCAGAAAGTGCCAGATCGTGAGAAGGTGGTTGGAAAGCCTTCCTTTGATTCCTAGGCGTGATATTTAAGGAGTTTTAGTGGCCTGAGACGAGTTTCGCAAGTCTCCCTTTGTCGGTAAGCAAAAGGGAACCAAAAGAGACCAAAACTGGAACTTGGGTCCAAAGGCGCCAGAAAGTGCCAGAAGCGGAAAAGGTGGTGAGAAAGCCTTCCTTCGTGTCTTCGGAGTGATATTCAAGGAGTTTTAGTGGCCTGAGACGAGTTTCGCAAGTCTCCCTTTGTCGGTAAGCAAAAGGGAACCAAAAGAGACCAAAACTGGAACTTGGGTCCAAAGGCACGAGAAAGTGCCAGAACGTGAGAAGGTGGTGGGAAAGCCTTCCTTTGAGTCCTAGGCGTCATATTTAAGGAGTTTCAGTGGCTTGAGACGAGTTTCGCACGTCTTCCTTTGCCGGTAAGCAAAAGGGAACCAAAAGAGACCAAAACTGGAACTTGGGTCCAAAGGCACCAGAAAGTGCCAGAACGTGAGAAGGTGGTGGGAAAGCCTTCCTTTGAGTCCTAGGCGTGAGATTTAAGGAGTGTTAGTGGCTTGAGACGAGTTTCGCAAGTCTCCCTTTGGCTGTAAGCAAAAGGGAACCAAAAGAGACCAAAATTGGAACTTGGGTCCGAAGGCACCAGCAAGTGCCAGAACGTTGGAAGGTGGTGGGAAAGCCTTCCTTTGTGTCCTAGGCGTGATATTCAAAGAGTTTAAGTGGCCTGAGACGAGTTTCGCAAGTCTCCCTTTGCCGGTAAGCAAAAGGGAACTAAAAGAGACCAAAACTGGAACTTGGGTCCAAAGGCACCAGAAAGTGCCAGAACGTGAGAAGGTGGTGGGAAAGCCTTCCTTTGAGTCCTAGGCGTCATATTTAAGGAGTTTTAGTGGCCTGAGACAAGTTTCGCAAGTCTCCCTTTGCCAGTAAGCAAAAAGGGACCAAAAGAGACCAAAATTGGAACTTGGGTCCAAATTCGCCAGAAAGTGCCCAAAGCGGAAAAGGTGGTGTGAAATCCTTCCTTTGAGTTCTAGGAGTGATATTCAAGTAGTTTCAGTGGCTTGAGACGAGTTTCGGACGTCTTCCTTTGCCGGTAAGCAAAAGGGAACCAAAAGAGACCAAAACTGGAACTTGGGTACAAAGGCACCAGAAAGTGCCAGAACGTGAGAAGGTGGTGGGAAAGCCTTCCTTTAAGTCCTAGGCGTGATATTCAAGGAGTTTTAGTGGCCTGAGACGAGTTTCGCAAGTCTTCCTTTGCCAGTAAGCAAAAAGGGACCAAAAGAGACCAAAACTGGAACTTGGGTCCAAAGGCGCCAGAAAGTGCCAGAAACGGAAAAGGTGGTGAGAAAGCCTTCCTTTGTGTCTTCGGAGTGATATTCAAGGAGTTTCAGTGGCCTGAGACGAGTTTCGCACGTCTTCCTTTGCCGATCAGCAACAGGGAACCAAAAGAGACCAAAACTAGAACTTGGGTCCAAAGGCACCAGAAAGTGCCAGAACGTGAGAAGGTGGTGGGAAATCCTTCCTTTGAGTCCTAGGCGTGATATTCAAAGAGTTTTAGTGGCTTGAGACGAGTTTCGCAAGTCTCCCTTTGCCGGTAAGCAAAAGTGAACTAAAAGAGACAAAAACTGAAACTTGGGTCCAAAGGCACCAGAAAGTTCCAGAACGTGAGAAGATGGTGGGAAAGCCTTCCTTTGTGCCTTCGGAGTGATATTTAAGGAGTTTCAGTGGCCTGAGCCGAGTTTCGCACGACTTCCTTTGCCGGTAAGCAAAAAGGAACCAAAAGAGACTAAAACTGGAACTTGGGTCCAAAGGCACCAGAAAGTGCCAGAACGTGAGAAGGTGGTGGGAAATCCTTCCTTTGAGTCCTAGGTGTGATATTCAAAGAGTTTTAGTGGCCTGAGACGAGTTTCGCAAGTCTCCCTTTGCCGGTAAGAAAAAGGGAACCAAAAGAGACTAAAACTGGAACTTGGGTCCAAAGGCACCAGAAAGTGCCAGAACGTGAGAAGGTGGTGGGAAAGCCTTCCTTTGAGTCCTAGGTGTGAGATTTAAGGAGTTTTAGTGGCTTGAGACGAGTTTCGCAAGTCTCCCTTTGGCTGTAAGCAAAAGGGAACCAAAAGAGACCAAAACTGGAACTTGGGTCCAAAGGCACCAGAATATGCCAGAACGTTGGAAGGTGGTGGGAAAGCCTTCCTTTGAGTCCTATGCGTGATATTCAAAGAGTTTAAGTGGCCTGAGACGAGTTTCGCAAGTCTCCCTTTGCCGGTAAGCAAAAGGGAACTAAAAGAGACCAAAACTGGAACTTGGGTCCAAAGGCACCAGAAAGTGCCAGAAAGTGAGAATGTGGTGGGAAAGCCTTCCTTTGAGTCCTAGGCGTCATATTTAAGGAGTTTCAGTGGCTTGAGACAAGTTTCGCAAGTCTCCCTTTGGCTGTAAGCAAAAGGGAGCCAAAAGAGACCAAAACTGGAACTTGGGTCCAAAGGCACCAGAAAGTGCCAGAACGTGAGAAGGTGGTGGGAAAGCCTTCCTTTAAGTCCTAGGCGTGATATTCAAAGAGTTTTAGTGGCCTGAAACAAGTTTCGCAAGTCTCCCTTTGCCGGTAAGCAAAAGGGAACTAAAAGAGACCAAAACTGAAACTTGGGTTCAAAGGCACCAGAAAGTGTAAGAACGTGAGAAGGTGGTGGGAAAGCCTTCCTTTGTGTCCTAGGCGTGATATTCAAAGAGTTTTAGTGGCCTGAGACGAGTTTCGCAAGACTCCCTTTGCCTGTATGCAAAAGGGAACCAAAAGAGACCAAAACTGGAATTTGGGTCCAAAGGCACCAGAAAGTGCCAGAACGTGAGAAGGTGGTGGGAAAGCCTTCCTTTAAGTCCTAGCCGTGATATTCTAGGAGTTTTAGTGGCCTGAGACGAGTTTCGCAAGTCTCCCTTTGCCAGTAAGCAAAAAGGGACCAAAAGAGACCAAAACTGGAACTTGGGTCCAAAGGTGCCAGAAAGTGACAGAAGGGGAGAAGGTGGTGAGAAATCCTTCCTTTGAGTTCTAGGAGTGATATTCAAGGAGTGCCAGTCGCTTGAGACGAGTTTCGCACGTCTTCCTTTGCCGGTAAGCAAAAGGGACCAAAAGAGACCAAAACTAGAACTTGGGTCCAAAGGCACCAGAAAGTGCCAGAAGCGGAAAAGGTGGTGAGAAAGCCTTCCTTTGTGTCTTCGGAGTGATATTCAAGGAGTTTCAGTGGCCTGAGACGAGTTTCGCACGTCTTCCTTTGCCGATAAGCAATAGGGAACCAAAAGAGACCAAAACTAGAACTTGGGTCCAAAGGTGCCAGAAAGTGACAGAAGGGGAGAAGGTGGTGAGAAATCCTTCCTTTCAGTTTTAGGAGTGATATTCAAGGAGTTTCAGTGGCTTGACACGAGTTTCGCACGTCTTTCTTTGCTGGTAAGCAAAAGGGAACCAAAAGAGACCAAAACCGGAACTTGGGTCCAAATGCACCAGAAAGTGCCAGAACGTGAGAATGTGGTGGGAAAGCCGTCCTTTGTGTCTTCGGAGTGATATTGAAGGAGTTTCAGTGGCCTGAGACTAGTTTCGCAGGACTTCCTTTGCAGGTAAGCAAAAAGGGACCAAAAGAGACCAAAACTAGAACTTGGGTCCAAAGGCACCAGAAAGTGCCAGAAGCGCAAAAGGTGGTGAGAAAGCCTTCCTTTGTGTCTTCGGAGTGATATTCAAGGAGTTTCAGTGGCCTGAGACAAGTTTCGCACGTCTTCCTTTGCCGATAAGCAAAAGGGAACCAAAAGAGACCAAAACTAGAACTTGGGTCCAATGGCACCAGAAAGTGCCAGAACGTGAGAATGTGGTGGGAAAGCCTTCCTTTGAGTCCTAGGCGTGATATTCAAAGAGTTTTAGTGGCCTGAGACGAGTTTCGCTAGTCTCCCTTTGCCAGTAAGCTAAAGGGAACTAAAAGAGACCAAAACTGGAACTTGGGTCCAAAGGCACCAGAACGAGAGAAGGTGGTGGGAAAGCCTTCCTTTGAGTCCTAGGCGTGATATTCAAAGAGTATTAGTGGCCTGAGACGAGTTTCGCAAGTCTCGCTTTGCCAGTAAGGAAAAAGGGACCAAAATAGACCAAAACTGAAACTTGGGTCCAAAGGCGCTAGAAAGTGCCAGAAGGGGAGAAGGTGGTGAGAAATCCTTCCTTTGAGTTCTAGGAGTGATATTCAAGGAGTTTCAGTGGCTTGAGACGAGTTTCGCACGTCTTCCTTTGCCGGTAAGCAAAAGCGAACCAAAAGAGACCAAAGCGGAACTTGGGTCCAAAGGCACCGAAAGTGCCGAACGTGAGAAGGTGGTGGGAAAACCTTCCTCTGTGTCTTCGGAGTGATATTTAAGGAGTTTCAGTGGCCTGAGCCGAGTTTCGCACGACTTCCTTTGCCGGTAAGCAAAAAGGAACCAAAAGAGACTAAAACTGGAACTTGGGTCCAAAGGCACCAGAAAGTGCCAGAACGTGAGAAGGTGGTGGGAAATCCTTCCTTTGAGTCCTAGGTGTGATATTCAAAGAGTTTTAGTGGCCTGAGATGAGTTTCGCAAGTCTCCCTTTGCCGGTAAGAAAAAGGGAACCAAAAGAGACTAAAACTGGAACTTGGGTCCAAAGGCACCAGAAAAAGCCAGAATGTGAGAAGGTGGTGGGAAAGCCTTCCTTTGAGTCCTAGGCGTGAGATTTAAGGAGTTTTAGTGGCTTGAGACGAGTTTCGCAAGTCTCCCTTTGGCTGTAAGCAAAAGGGAACCAAAAGAGACCAAAACTGGAACTTGGGTCCAAAGGTACCAGAAAGTGCCAGAACGTTGGAAGGTGGTGGGAAAGCCTTCCTTTGAGTCCTAAGCGTGATATTCAAAGAGTTTAAATGGCCTGAGACGAGTTTCGCAAGTCTCCCTTTGCCGGTAAGCAAAAGGGAACTAAAAGAGACCAAAACTGGAACTTGGGTCCAAAGGCACCAGAAAGTGCCAGAACGTGAGAATGTGGTGGAAAAGCCTTCCTTTGTGTCTTCGGAGTGATATTTAAAGAGTTTCAGTGGCCTGAGCCGAGTTTCGCACGACTTCCTTTGCCGGTAAGCAAAAAGGGACCAAAAGAGACCAAAACTGGAACTTGGGTCCAAAGGCGCCAGAAAGTGCCAGAAGGGGAGAAGGTGGTGAGAAATCCTTCCTTTGAGTGCTAGGAGTGATATTCAAGAAGTTTCAGTGGCTTGAGACGAGTTTCGCACGTCTTCCTTTGCCGGTAAGCAAAAGGGAGCCAAAAGAGACCAAAACTGGAACTTGGGTCCAAAGGCACCAGAAAGTGCCAGAACGTGAGAAGGTGGTGGGAAAGCCTTCCTTTAAGTCCTAGGCGTGATATTCAAAGAGTTTTAGTGGCCTGAGACAAGTTTCGCAAGTCTCCCTTTGCCGGTAAGCAAAAGGGAACTAAAAGAGACCAAAACTGAAACTTGGGTTCAAAGGCACCAGAAAGTGTAAGAACGTGAGAAGGTGGTGGGAAAGCCTTCCTTTGTGTCCTAGGCGTGATATTGAAAGAGTTTTAGTGGCCTGAGACGAGTTTCGCAAGACTCCCTTTGCCTGTATGCAAAAGGGAACCAAAAGAGACCAAAACTGGAATTTGGGTCCAAAGGGACCAGAAAGTGCCAGAACGTGAGAAGGTGGTGGGAAAGCCTTCCTTTAAGTCCTAGCCGTGATATTCTAGGAGTTTTAGTGGCCTGAGACGAGTTTCGCAAGTCTCCCTTTGCCAGTAAGCAAAAAGGGACCAAAAGAGACCAAAACTGGAACTTGGGTCCAAAGGTGCCAGAAAGTGACAGAAGGGGAGAAGGTGGTGAGAAATCCTTCCTTTGAGTTCTAGGAGTGATATTCAAGGAGTGCCAGTCGCTTGAGACGAGTTTCGCACGTCTTCCTTTGCCGGTAAGCAAAAGGGACCAAAAGAGACCAAAACTAGAACTTGGGTCCAAAGGCACCAGAAAGTGCCAGAAGCGGAAAAGGTGGTGAGAAAGCCTTCCTTTGTGTCTTCGGAGTGATATTCAAGGAGTTTCAGTGGCCTGAGACGAGTTTCGCACGTCTTCCTTTGCCGATAAGCAAAAGGGAACCAAAAGAGACCAAAACTAGAACTTGGGTCCAAAGGTGCCAGAAAGTGACAGAAGGGGAGAAGGTGGTGAGAAATCCTTCCTTTCAGTTTTAGGAGTGATATTCAAGGAGTTTCAGTGGCTTGACACGAGTTTCGCACGTCTTTCTTTGCTGGTAAGCAAAAGGGAACCAAAAGAGACCAAAACCGGAACTTGGGTCCAAATGCACCAGAAAGTGCCAGAACGTGAGAATGTGGTGGGAAAGCCGTCCTTTGTGTCTTCGGAGTGATATTGAAGGAGTTTCAGTGGCCTGAGACTAGTTTCGCACGACTTCCTTTGCAGGTAAGCAAAAAGGGACCAAAAGAGACCAAAACTAGAACTTGGGTCCAAAGGCACCAGAAAGTGCCAGAAGCGCAAAAGGTGGTGAGAAAGCCTTCCTTTGTGTCTTCGGAGTGATATTCAAGGAGTTTCAGTGGCCTGAGACAAGTTTCGCACGTCTTCCTTTGCCGATAAGCAAAAGGGAACCAAAAGAGACCAAAACTAGAACTTGGGTCCAATGGCACCAGAAAGTGCCAGAACGTGAGAATGTGGTGGGAAAGCCTTCCTTTGAGTCCTAGGTGTGATATTCAAAGAGTTTTAGTGGCCTGAGACGAGTTTCGCTAGTCTCCCTTTGCCAGTAAGCTAAAGGGAACTAAAAGAGACCAAAACTGGAACTTGGGTCCAAAGGCACCAGAACGAGAGAAGGTGGTGGGAAAGCCTTCCTTTGAGTCCTAGGCGTGATATTCAAAGAGTATTAGTGGCCTGAGACGAGTTTCGCAAGTCTCGCTTTGCCAGTAAGGAAAAAGGGACCAAAATAGACCAAAACTGAAACTTGGGTCCAAAGGCGCTAGAAAGTGCCAGAAGGGGAGAAGGTGGTGAGAAATCCTTCCTTTGAGTTCTAGGAGTGATATTCAAGGAGTTTCAGTGGCTTGAGACGAGTTTCGCACGTCTTCCTTTGCCGGTAAGCAAAAGCGAACCAAAAGAGACCAAAACTGGAACTTGGGTCCAAAGGCACCAGAAAGTGCCAGAACGTGAGAAGGTGGTGGGAAAACCTTCCTCTGTGTCTTTGGAGTGATATTTAAGGAGTTTCAGTGGCCTGAGCCGAGTTTCGCACGACTTCCTTTGCCGGTAAGCAAAAAGGAACCAAAAGAGACTAAAACTGGAACTTGGGTCCAAAGGCACCAGAAAGTGCCAGAACGTGAGAAGGTGGTGGGAAATCCTTCCTTTGAGTCCTAGGTGTGATATTCAAAGAGTTTTAGTGGCCTGAGATGAGTTTCGCAAGTCTCCCTTTGCCGGTAAGAAAAAGGGAACCAAAAGAGACTAAAACTGGAACTTGGGTCCAAAGGCACCAGAAAAAGCCAGAACGTGAGAAGGTGGTGGTAAAGCCTTCCTTTGAGTCCTAGGCGTGAGATTTAAGGAGTTTTAGTGGCTTGAGACGAGTTTCGCAAGTCTCCCTTTGGCTGTAAGCAAAAGGGAACCAAAAGAGACCAAAACTGGAACTTGGGTCCAAAGGTACCAGAAAGTGCCAGAACGTTGGAAGGTGGTGGGAAAGCCTTCCTTTGAGTCCTAAGCGTGATATTCAAAGAGTTTAAGTGGCCTGAGACGAGTTTCGCAAGTCTCCCTTTGCCGGTAAGCAAAAGGGAACTAAAAGAGACCAAAACTGGAACTTGGGTCCAAAGGCACCAGAAAGTGCCAGAACGTGAGAATGTGGTGGAAAAGCCTTCCTTTGTGTCTTCGGAGTGATATTTAAGGAGTTTCAGTGGCCTGAGCCGAGTTTCGCACGACTTCCTTTGCCGGTAAGCAAAAAGGAACCAAAAGAGACTAAAACTGGAACTTGGGTCCAAAGGCACCAGAAAGTGCCAGAACGTGAGAAGGTGGTGGGAAATCCTTCCTTTGAGTCCGAGGTGTGATATTCAAAGAGTTTTAGTGGCCTGAGACGAGTTTCGCAAGTCTCCCTTTGCCGGTAAGAAAAAGTGAACCAAAAGAGACTAAAATTGGAAATTGGGTCCAAAGGCACCAGAAAGTGCCAGAACGTGAGAAGGTGGTGGGAAAGCCTTCCTTTAAGTCCTAGCCGTGATATTCAAGGAGTTTCAGTGGCCTGAGACGAGTTTCGCACGTCTTCCTTTGCCGATCAGCAAAAGGGAACCAAAAGAGACCAAAACTAGAACTTGGGTCCAAAGGCACCAGAAAGTGCCAGAACGTGAGAAGGTGGTGGGAAATCCTTCCTTTGAGTCCTAGGCGTGATATTCAAAAAGTTTTAGTGGCCTGAGACGAGTTTCGCACGTCTTCCTTTGCCGGTAAGCAAAAGGGAACCAAAAGTGACCAAAACTGAAACTTGGGTCCAAAGGCAGTAGAAAGTGCCAGAACGTGAGAATGTGGTGGGAAAGCCTTCCTTTGTGTCTTCGGAGTGATATTTCAGGTGTTTCAGTGGCCTGAGACGAGTTTTGCACGTCTTCCTTTGCCAGTAAGCAAAAAGGGACCAAAAGAGTCCAAAACGAGAACTTGGGTCAACAGGTGCCAGAAAGTGACAGAAGGGGAGAAGGTGGTGAGAAATCCTTCCGTTGAGTTCTAGGAGTGATATTCAAGGAGTTTCAGTGGCTTGAGACGAGTTTCGCACGTCTTCCCTTGTAGGTAAGCAAAAGGGAACCAAAAGAGACCAAAACTGGAACTTGGGTCCAAAGGCACCAAAAAGGGCCAGAACGTGAGAAGGTGGTGGGAAAGCCTTCCTTTGAGTCTTAGGTGTGATTATCAAAGAGTTTTAGTAGCCTGAGACGAGTTTCGCAAGTCTCCCTTTGCCAGTAAGCAAAAGGGAACCAAAAGAGACCAAAACTGGAACTTGGAGGCACCAGAAAATCTCAGAACGTGGGTCCACAAGTGCCAGAAAGTGACAGAAGGGGAGAAGGTGGTGGGAAAGCCTTCCTTTATGTCCTAGGCGTGATATTTAAGGAGTTTTAGTGGCCTGAGACGAGTTTCGCACGTCTTTCTTTGCCGGTATGCAAAAGGGAACCAAAAGAGACCAAAACTGGAACTTGGGTCCAAAGGCACCAGAAACTGCCAAAATGAGAGAAGGTGGTGGGAAAGCCTTCCTTTGAGTCCTAGGCGTGATATTCAAAGAGTTTTAGTCGCCTGAGACGAGTTTCGCAAGTCTCCCTTTGCCGGTAAGCAAAAGGGAACCAAAAGAGACCAAAATTGGAACTTGGGTCCAAAGGCACCAGAAAGTGCCAGAACGTGAGAAGGTGGTGGGAAATCCTTCCTTTGAGTCCTAGGCGTGATATTCAAAGAGTTTTAGTGGCCTGAGACGAGTTTCGCAAGTCTCCCTTTGCCAGTAAGCAAAAAGGGACCAAAAGAGACCAAAACTGGAACTTGGGTTCAAAGGCGCCAGAAAGTGCCAAAGGGGAGAAGGTGGTGAGAAATCCTTCCTTTGAGTGCTAGGAGTGATATTCAAGAAGTTTCAGTGGCTTGAGACGAGTTTCGCACGTCTTCCTTTGCCGGTAAGCAAAAGGGAACCAAAAGAGACCAAAACTGGAACTTGGGTTCAAAGGCACCAGAAAGTGCCAGAACGTGAGAAGGTGGTGGGAAAGCCTTCCTTTGAGTCTTAGGCATGATATTTAAGGAGTTTGAGTGGCCTGAGACGAGTTTCGCAAGTCTCCCTTTGTCGGTAAGCAAAAGGGAACCAAAGGAGACCAAAACTGGAACTTGGGTCCAAAGGCACCAGAAAGTGCCAGAACGTGAGAAGGTGGTGGGAAAGCCTTCCTTTAAGTCCTAGGCGTGATATTCAAAGAGTTTTAGTGGCCTGAGACGAGTTTCGCAAGTCTCCCTTTGCCGGTAAGCAAAAGGGAACTAAAAGAGACAAAAACTGAAACTTGGGTCCAAAGGCACCAGAAAGTTCCAGAACGTGAGAAGGTGGTGGGAAAGCCTTCCTTTGAGTCCTAGGCGTGATATTCAGAGACTTTTAGTGGCCTGAGACGAGTTTCGCAAGTCACCCTTTGCCAGTAAGCAAAAAGGGACCAAAAGAGACCAAAACTGGAACTTGGGTCCAAAGGCGCCAGAAAGTGCCAGAAGCGGAAGAGGTAGTGAGAAAGCCTTCCTTTGTGTCTTTGGAGTGATATTCAAGGAGTTTCAGTGGCTTGAGACGAGTTTCGCACGTCTTCCTTTGCCGATAAGCAAAAAGGAACCAAAAGAGACCAACGTTAGAACATGGGTTCAAAGGCACCAGAAAGTGCCAGAACGTGAGAAGGTGGTGGGAAATCCTTCCTTTGTGTCCTAGGTGTGATATTCAAAGAGTTTTAGTGGCCTCAGACAAGTTTCGCAAGTCTCCCTTTGCCAGTAAGCAAAAAGGAACCAAAAGAGACCAAAACTGGAAGTTGGGTCCAAAGGCACCAGAAAGTGCTAGAACGTGAGAAGGTGGTGGGAAAACCTTCCTTTGAGTCCTCGGCATGATATTCAAAGAGTTTTAGTGGCCTGAGACGAGTTTCGCAAGGCTCCCTTTGCCAGTAAGGAAAAAGGGGCCAAAAGAGACCAAAACTGAAACTTGGGTCCAAAGGCGCCAGAAAGTGCCAGAAGGGCAGAAGGTGGTGAGAAATCCTTCCTTTGAGTTCTAGGAGTGATATTCAAGGAGTTTCAGTGGCTTGAGACGAGTTTCGCACGTCTTCCTTTGCCGGTTAGCAAAAAGGGACCAAAAGAGTCCAAAATGAGAACATGGGTCCACAAGTGCCAGAAAGTGACAGAAGGGGAGAAGGTGGTGGGAAAGCCTTCCTTTGAGTCCTAGGCATGATATTCAAGGAGTTTTAGTGGCCTGGGACGAGTTTCGCAAGTCTCCCTTTGCCGGTAAGGAAAAAGGAACCAAAAGAGACCAAAACTGGAACTTGGGTCCAAAGGCACCAGAAAGTGCCAGAACGTGAGAAGGTGGTGGGAAAACCTTCCTTTGAGTCCTATGCGTGCTATTCAAAGAGTTTTAGTGGCTTGAGACGAGTTTCGCAAGGCTCCCTTTGCCAGTAAGGAAAAAGGGACCAAAAGAGACCAAAATTGGAACTTGGGTCCAAAGGCGTCAGAAAGTGCCAGAAGGGTAGAAGGTGGTGAGAAATCCTTCCTTTGAGTTCTAGGAGTGATATTCAAGTAGTTTCAGTGGCTTGAGACGAGTTTCGGACGTCTTCCTTTGCCGGTAAGCAAAAGGGAACCAAAAGAGACCAAAACTGGAACTTGGGTCCAAAGGCGCCAGAAAGTGCCAGAACATGAGAAGGTGGTGGGAAAGCCATCCTTTAAGTCCTAGGCGTGATATTCAAGGAGTTTTGGTGGCCTGAGACGAGTTTCGCAAGTCTCCCTTTGCCAGTAAGCAAAAAGGGACCAAAAGAGACCAAAACTGGAACTTGGGTCCAAAGGCGCCAGAAAGTGCCAGAAGCGGAAGAGGTAGTGAGAAAGCCTTCCTTTGTGTCTTTGGAGTGATATTCAAGGAGTTTCAGTGGCTTGAGACGAGTTTCGCACGTCTTCCTTTGCCGATAAGCAAAAAGGAACCAAAAGAGACCAACGTTAGAACATGGGTTCAAAGGCACCAGAAAGTGCCAGAACGTGAGAAGGTGGTGGGAAATCCTTCCTTTGTGTCCTAGGTGTGATATTCAAAGAGTTTTAGTGGCCTCAGACAAGTTTCGCAAGTCTCCCTTTGCCAGTAAGCAAAAAGGAACCAAAAGAGACCAAAACTGGAAGTTGGGTCCAAAGGCACCAGAAAGTGCTAGAACGTGAGAAGGTGGTGGGAAAACCTTCCTTTGAGTCCTAGGCATGATATTCAAAGAGTTTTAGTGGCCTGAGACGAGTTTCGCAAGGCTCCCTTTGCCAGTAAGGAAAAAGGGGCCAAAAGAGACCAAAACTGAAACTTGGGTCCAAAGGCGCCAGAAAGTGCCAGAAGGGCAGAAGGTGGTGAGAAATCCTTCCTTTGAGTTCTAGGAGTGATATTCAAGGAGTTTCAGTGGCTTGAGACGAGTTTCGCACGTCTTCCTTTCTTAGGTTAGCAAAAAGGGACCAAAAGAGTCCAAAATGAGAACATGGGTCCACAAGTGCCAGAAAGTGACAGAAGGGGAGAAGGTGGTGGGAAAGCCTTCCTTTGAGTCCTAGGCATGATATTCAAGGAGTTTTAGTGGCCTGGGACGAGTTTCGCAAGTCTCCTTTGCCGGTAAGCAAAAAGGAACCAAAAGAGACCAAAACTGGAACTTGGGTCCAAAGGCACCAGAAAGTGCCAGAACGTGAGAAGGTGGTGGGAAAACCTTCCTTTGAGTCCTATGCGTGCTATTCAAAGAGTTTTAGTGGCTTGAGACGAGTTTCGCAAGGCTCCCTTTGCCAGTTAGGAAAAAGGGACCAAAAGAGACCAAAATTGGAACTTGGGTCCAAAGGCGTCAGAAAGTGCCAGAAGGGTAGAAGGTGGTGAGAAATCCTTCCTTTGAGTTCTAGGAGTGATATTCAAGTAGTTTCGGTGGCTTGAGACGAGTTTCGGACGTCTTCCTTTGCCGGTAAGCAAAAGGGAACCAAAAGAGACCAAAGCGGAACTTGGGTCCAAAGGCGCCAGAAAGTGCCAGAACATGAGAAGGTGGTGGGAAAGCCATCCTTTAAGTCCTAGGCGTGATATTCAAGGAGTTTTGGTGGCCTGAGACGAGTTTCGCAAGTCTCCCTTTGCCAGTAAGCAAAAAGGGACCAAAAGAGACCAAAACTGGAACTTGGGTCCAAAGGCGCCAGAAAGTGCCAGAAGCGGAAAAGGTGGTGAGAAAGCCTTCCTTTGTGTCTTCGGAGTGATATTCAAGGAGTTTCAGTGGCCTGAGACGAGTTTCGCACGTCTTCCTTTGCCGATCAGCAAAAGGGAACCAAAAGAGACCAAAACTAGAACTTGGGTCCAAAGGCACCAGAAAGTGCCAGAACGTGAGAAGGTGGTGGGAAATCCTTCCTTTGAGTCCTAGGCGTGATATTCAAAAAGTTTTAGTGGCCTGAGATGAGTTTCGCAAGTCTCCCTTTGCCAGTAAGCGAAAAGGGACCAAAAGAGACCAAAACTGGAACTTGGGTCCAAAGGCACCAGAAAGTGCCAGAACGTGAAAAGGTGGTGGGAAAACCTTCCTTTGAGTCCTAGGCGTGATATTCAAAGAGTTTTAGTGGCCTGAGACAAGTTTCGCAAGTCTCCCTTTGCCAGTAACCGAAAAGGGACCAAAAGAGACCAAAACTGGAACTTGGGTCCAAAGGCGCCAGAAAGTGCCAAAAGGGGAGAAGGTGGTGAGAAATCCTTCCTTTGAGTTCTAGGAGTGATATTCAAGGAGTTTCAGTGGCTTGAGACGAGTTTCGCACGTCTTCCTTTGCCGGTAAGGAAAAGGGAACCAAAAGAGACCAAAACTAGAACTTGGGTCCAAAGGCACCAGAAAGTGCCAGAACGTGAGAATGTGGTGGGAAAGCCTTCCTTTATGTCTTCGGAGTGATATTCATGGAGTTTCAGTGGCCTGAGACGAGTTTCGAACGTCTTCCTTTGCCGGTAAGCAAAAAGGGACCAAAAGAGTCCAAAATGAGAACTTGGGTCCACAGGTGCCAGAAAGTGACAGAAGGGGAGAAGGTGGTGAGAAATTCTTCCGTTGAGTTTTAGGAGCGATATTCAAGGAGTTTCAGTGGCTTGAGACGAGTTTCGCACGTCTTCCTTTGCCGGTAAGCAAAAGGGAACCAAAAGAGACCAAAACTGGAACTTGGGTCCAAAGGCACCAGAAAGTTCCAGAGCGTGAGAAGGTGGTGGGAAAGCATTCCTTTGAGTCCTAGGCGTGATATCCAAAGAGTTTTAGTGGCCTGAGACGAGTTTCGCAAGTCTCCTTTTGCCGGTAAGCAAAAGGGAAGCTAAAGAGACCAAAACTGGAACTTGGGTCCAAAGGCACCATAAAATGCATGAACGTCAGAAGGTAGTGGGAAAGCCATCCTTTGAGTCCTAGGCGTGATATTCAAAGAGTTTTAGTGGCCTGAGACGAGTTTCGCAACTCTCCCTTTGCCAGTAAGCAAAAAGGGACCAAAAGAGACCAAAATTGGAACTTGGGTCCAAAGGCGCCAGAAAGTGCCAGAAGGGGAGAAGGTGGTGAGAAATCCTTCCTTTGAATTATAGGAGTGATATTCAAGGAGTTTCAGTGGCTTGAGACGAGTTTCGCACGTCTTCCTTTGTCGGTAAGCAAAAAGGAACCAAAAGAGACCAAAACTGAAACTTGGGTCCAAAGGCACCAGAAAGTGCCAGAAGCGGAGAAGGTGGTGAGAAAGCCTTCCTCTGTGTCTTCGGAGTGATATTCAAGGAGTTTCAGTGGCCTGACACGAGTTTCGCACGTCTTCCTTTGCCGGTAAGCAAAAGGGAACCAAAAGAGACCCAAACTGGAACTTGGGTCCAAAGGCACCAGAAAGTGCCAGAACATGAGAAGGTGGTGGGAAAGCCTTCCTTTGAGTCCTAGGCGTGATATTCAAAGAGTTTTAGTGGCCTGAGACGAGTTTCGCATGTCTTCCTTTGCCAGTAAGCAAAAGGGAACCAAAAGAGTCCAAAACTAGAACTTAGGTCCAAAGGTGCCAGAAAGTGACAGAAGGGGAGAAGGTGATGAGAAATCCTTCCGTTGAGTTCTAGGAGTGATATTCAAGGAGTTTCAGTGGCCTGAGACGAGTTTCGCACGACTTCCTTTGCCGGTAAGCAAAAAGGAACCAAAAGAGACTAAAACTGGAACTTGGGTCCAAAGGCACCAGAAAGTGCCAGAACGTGAGAAGGTGGTGGGAAAACCTTCCTCTGTGTCTTCGGAGTGATATTTAAGGAGTTTCAGTGGCCTGAGCCGAGTTTCGCACGACTTCCTTTGCCGGTAAGCAAAAAGGAACCAAAAGAGACTAAAACTGGAACTTGGGTCCAAAGGCACCAGAAAGTGCCAGAACGTGAGAAGGTGGTGGGAAATCCTTCCTTTGAGTCCTAGGTGTGATATTCAAAGAGTTTTAGTGGCCTGAGATGAGTTTCGCAAGTCTCCCTTTGCCGGTAAGAAAAAGGGAACCAAAAGAGACTAAAACTGGAACTTGGGTCCAAAGGCACCAGAAAAAGCCAGGACGTGAGAAGGTGGTGGTAAAGCCTTCCTTTGAGTCCTAGGCGTGAGATTTAAGGAGTTTTAGTGGCTTGAGACGAGTTTCGCAAGTCTCCCTTTGGCTGTAAGCAAAAGGGAACCAAAAGAGACCAAAACTGGAACTTGGGTCCAAAGGTACCAGAAAGTGCCAGAACGTTGGAAGGTGGTGGGAAAGCCTTCCTTTGAGTCCTAAGCGTGATATTCAAAGAGTTTAAGTGGCCTGAGACGAGTTTCGCAAGTCTCCCTTTGCCGGTAAGCAAAAGGGAACTAAAAGAGACCAAAACTGGAACTTGGGTCCAAAGGCACCAGAAAGTGCCAGAACGTGAGAATGTGGTGGAAAAGCCTTCCTTTGTGTCTTCGGAGTGATATTTAAGGAGTTTCAGTGGCCTGAGCCGAGTTTCGCACGACTTCCTTTGCCGGTAAGCAAAAAGGAACCAAAAGAGACTAAAACTGGAACTTGGGTCCAAAGGCACCAGAAAGTGCCAGAACGTGAGAAGGTGGTGGGAAATCCTTCCTTTGAGTCCGAGGTGTGATATTCAAAGAGTTTTAGTGGCCTGAGACGAGTTTCGCAAGTCTCCCTTTGCCGGTAAGAAAAAGTGAACCAAAAGAGACTAAAATTGGAATTTGGGTCCAAAGGCACCAGAAAGTGCCAGAACGTGAGAAGGTGGTGGGAAAGCCTTCCTTTAAGTCCTAGCCGTGATATTCAAGGAGTTTCAGTGGCCTGAGACGAGTTTCGCACGTCTTCCTTTGCCGATCAGCAAAAGGGAACCAAAAGAGACCAAAACTAGAACTTGGGTCCAAAGGCACCAGAAAGTGCCAGAACGTGAGAAGGTGGTGGGAAATCCTTCCTTTGAGTCCTAGGCGTGATATTCAAAAAGTTTTAGTGGCCTGAGACGAGTTTCGCACGTCTTCCTTTGCCGGTAAGCAAAAGGGAACCAAAAGTGACCAAAACTGAAACTTGGGTCCAAAGGCAGTAGAAAGTGCTAGAACGTGAGAATGTGGTGGGAAAGCCTTCCTTTGTGTCTTCGGAGTGATATTTCAGGTGTTTCAGTGGCCTGAGACGAGTTTTGCACGTCTTCCTTTGCCAGTAAGCAAAAAGGGACCAAAAGAGTCCAAAACGAGAACTTGGGTCAACAGGTGCCAGAAAGTGACAGAAGGGGAGAAGGTGGTGAGAAATCCTTCCGTTGAGTTCTAGGAGTGATATTTAAGGAGTTTCAGTGGCTTGAGACGAGTTTCGCACGTCTTCCCTTGTAGGTAAGCAAAAGGGAACCAAAAGAGACCAAAACTGGAACTTGGGTCCAAAGGCACCAAAAAGGGCCAGAACGTGAGAAGGTGGTGGGAAAGCCTTCCTTTGAGTCTTAGGTGTGATTATCAAAGAGTTTTAGTAGCCTGAGACGAGTTTCGCAAGTCTCCCTTTGCCAGTAAGCAAAAGGGAACCAAAAGAGACCAAAACTGGAACTTGGAGGCACCAGAAAATCTCAGAACGTGGGTCCACAAGTGCCAGAAAGTGACAGAAGGGGAGAAGGTGGTGGGAAAGCCTTCCTTTATGTCCTAGGCGTGATATTTAAGGAGTTTTAGTGGCCTGAGACGAGTTTCGCACGTCTTTCTTTGCCGGTATGCAAAAGGGAACCAAAAGAGACCAAAACTGGAACTTGGGTCCAAAGGCACCAGAAACTGCCAAAATGAGAGAAGGTGGTGGGAAAGCCTTCCTTTGAGTCCTAGGCGTGATATTCAAAGAGTTTTAGTCGCCTGAGACGAGTTTCGCAAGTCTCCCTTTGCCGGTAAGCAAAAGGGAACCAAAAGAGACCAAAATTGGAACTTGGGTCCAAAGGCACCAGAAAGTGCCAGAACGTGAGAAGGTGGTGGGAAATCCTTCCTTTGAGTCCTAGGCGTGATATTCAAAGAGTTTTAGTGGCCTGAGACGAGTTTCGCAAGTCTCCCTTTGCCAGTAAGCAAAAAGGGACCAAAAGAGACCAAAACTGGAACTTGGGTTCAAAGGCGCCAGAAAGTGCCAAAGGGGAGAAGGTGGTGAGAAATCCTTCCTTTGAGTGCTAGGAGTGATATTCAAGAAGTTTCAGTGGCTTGAGACGAGTTTCGCACGTCTTCCTTTGCCGGTAAGCAAAAGGGAACCAAAAGAGACCAAAACTGGAACTTGGGTTCAAAGGCACCAGAAAGTGCCAGAACGTGAGAAGGTGGTGGGAAAGCCTTCCTTTGAGTCTTAGGCATGATATTTAAGGAGTTTGAGTGGCCTGAGACGAGTTTCGCAAGTCTCCCTTTGTCGGTAAGCAAAAGGGAACCAAAGGAGACCAAAACTGGAACTTGGGTCCAAAGGCACCAGAAAGTGCCAGAACGTGAGAAGGTGGTGGGAAAGCCTTCCTTTAAGTCCTAGGCGTGATATTCAAAGAGTTTTAGTGGCCTGAGACGAGTTTCGCAAGTCTCCCTTTGCCGGTAAGCAAAAGGGAACTAAAAGAGACAAAAACTGAAACTTGGGTCCAAAGGCACCAGAAAGTTCCAGAACGTGAGAAGGTGGTGGGAAAGCCTTCCTTTGAGTCCTAGGCGTGATATTCAAAGACTTTTAGTGGCCTGAGACGAGTTTCGCAAGTCACCCTTTGCCAGTAAGCAAAAAGGGACCAAAAGAGACCAAAACTGGAACTTGGGTCCAAAGGCGCCAGAAAGTGCCAGAAGCGGAAGAGGTAGTGAGAAAGCCTTCCTTTGTGTCTTTGGAGTGATATTCAAGGAGTTTCAGTGGCTTGAGACGAGTTTCGCACGTCTTCCTTTGCCGATAAGCAAAAAGGAACCAAAAGAGACCAACGTTAGAACATGGGTTCAAAGGCACCAGAAAGTGCCAGAACGTGAGAAGGTGGTGGGAAATCCTTCCTTTGTGTCCTAGGTGTGATATTCAAAGAGTTTTAGTGGCCTCAGACAAGTTTCGCAAGTCTCCCTTTGCCAGTAAGCAAAATGAACCAAAAGAGACCAAAACTGGAAGTTGGGTCCAAAGGCACCAGAAAGTGCTAGAACGTGAGAAGGTGGTGGGAAAACCTTCCTTTGAGTCCTAGGCATGATATTCAAAGAGTTTTAGTGGCCTGAGACGAGTTTCGCAAGGCTCCCTTTGCCAGTAAGGAAAAAGGGGCCAAAAGAGACCAAAACTGAAACTTGGGTCCAAAGGCGCCAGAAAGTGCCAGAAGGGCAGAAGGTGGTGAGAAATCCTTCCTTTGAGTTCTAGGAGTGATATTCAAGGAGTTTCAGTGGCTTGAGACGAGTTTCGCACGTCTTCCTTTGCCGGTTAGCAAAAAGGGACCAAAAGAGTCCAAAATGAGAACATGGGTCCACAAGTGCCAGAAAGTGACAGAAGGGGAGAAGGTGGTGGGAAAGCCTTCCTTTGAGTCCTAGGCATGATATTCAAGGAGTTTTAGTGGCCTGGGACGAGTTTCGCAAGTCTCCCTTTGCCGGTAAGCAAAAAGGAACCAAAAGAGACCAAAACTGGAACTTGGGTCCAAAGGCACCAGAAAGTGCCAGAACGTGAGAAGGTGGTGGGAAAACCTTCCTTTGAGTCCTATGCGTGCTATTCAAAGAGTTTTAGTGGCTTGAGACGAGTTTCGCAAGGCTCCCTTTGCCAGTTAGGAAAAAGGGACCAAAAGAGACCAAAATTGGAACTTGGGTCCAAAGGCGTCAGAAAGTGCCAGAAGGGTAGAAGGTGGTGAGAAATCCTTCCTTTGAGTTCTAGGAGTGATATTCAAGTAGTTTCAGTGGCTTGAGACGAGTTTCGGACGTCTTCCTTTGCCGGTAAGCAAAAGGGAACCAAAAGAGACCAAAACTGGAACTTGGGTCCAAAGGCGCCAGAAAGTGCCAGAACATGAGAAGGTGGTGGGAAAGCCATCCTTTAAGTCCTAGGCGTGATATTCAAGGAGTTTTGGTGGCCTGAGACGAGTTTCGCAAGTCTCCCTTTGCCAGTAAGCAAAAAGGGACCAAAAGAGACCAAAACTGGAACTTGGGTCCAAAGGCGCCAGAAAGTGCCAGAAGCGGAAAAGGTGGTGAGAAAGCCTTCCTTTGTGTCTTCGGAGTGATATTCAAGGAGTTTCAGTGGCCTGAGACGAGTTTCGCACGTCTTCCTTTGCCGATCAGCAAAAGGGAACCAAAAGAGACCAAAACTAGAACTTGGGTCCAAAGGCACCAGAAAGTGCCAGAACGTGAGAAGGTGGTGGGAAATCCTTCCTTTGAGTCCTAGGCGTGATATTCAAAAAGTTTTAGTGGCCTGAGACGAGTTTCGCAAGTCTCCCTTTGCCAGTAAGCGAAAAGGGACCAAAAGAGACCAAAACTGGAACTTGGGTCCAAAGGCACCAGAAAGTGCCAGAACGTGAGAAGGTGGTGGGAAAACCTTCCTTTGAGTCCTAGGCGTGATATTCAAAGAGTTTTAGTGGCCTGAGACAAGTTTCGCAAGTCTCCCTTTGCCAGTAACCGAAAAGGGACCAAAAGAGACCAAAACTGGAACTTGGGTCCAAAGGCGCCAGAAAGTGCCAAAAGGGGAGAAGGTGGTGAGAAATCCTTCCTTTGAGTTCTAGGAGTGATATTCAAGGAGTTTCAGTGGCTTGAGACGAGTTTCGCACGTCTTCCTTTGCCGGTAAGGAAAAGGGAACCAAAAGAGACCAAAACTAGAACTTGGGTCCAAAGGCACCAGAAAGTGCCAGAACGTGAGAATGTGGTGGGAAAGCCTTCCTTTATGTCTTCGGAGTGATATTCATGGAGTTTCAGTGGCCTGAGACGAGTTTCGAACGTCTTCCTTTGCCGGTAAGCAAAAAGGGACCAAAAGAGTCCAAAATGAGAACTTGGGTCCACAGGTGCCAGAAAGTGACAGAAGGGGAGAAGGTGGTGAGAAATTCTTCCGTTGAGTTTTAGGAGTGATATTCAAGGAGTTTCAGTGGCTTGAGACGAGTTTCGCACGTCTTCCTTTGCCGGTAAGCAAAAGGGAACCAAAAGAGACCAAAACTGGAACTTGGGTCCAAAGGGACCAGAAAGTTCCAGAGCGTGAGAAGGTGGTGGGAAAGCATTCCTTTGAGTCCTAGGCGTGATATCCAAAGAGTTTTAGTGGCCTGAGACGAGTTTCGCAAGTCTCCTTTTGCCGGTAAGCAAAAGGGAAGCTAAAGAGACCAAAACTGGAACTTGGGTCCAAAGGCACCATAAAATGCATGAACGTCAGAAGGTAGTGGGAAAGCCATCCTTTGAGTCCTAGGCGTGATATTCAAAGAGTTTTAGTGGCCTGAGACGAGTTTCGCAACTCTCCCTTTGCCAGTAAGCAAAAAGGGACCAAAAGAGACCAAAATTGGAACTTGGGTCCAAAGGCGCCAGAAAGTGCCAGAAGGGGAGAAGGTGGTGAGAAATCCTTCCTTTGAATTATAGGAGTGATATTCAAGGAGTTTCAGTGGCTTGAGACGAGTTTCGCACGTCTTCCTTTGTCGGTAAGCAAAAAGGAACCAAAAGAGACCAAAACTGAAACTTGGGTCCAAAGGCACCAGAAAGTGCCAGAAGCGGAAAAGGTGGTGAGAAAGCCTTCCTCTGTGTCTTCGAAGTGATATTCAAGGAGTTTCAGTGGCCTGACACGAGTTTCGCACGTCTTCCTTTGCCGGTAAGCAAAAGGGAACCAAAAGAGACCAAAACTGGAACTTGGGTCCAAAGGCACCAGAAAGTGCCAGAACATGAGAAGGTGGTGGGAAAGCCTTCCTTTGAGTCCTAGGCGTGATATTCAAAGAGTTTTAGTGGCCTGAGACGAGTTTCGCATGTCTTCCTTTGCCAGCAAGCAAAAGGGAACCAAAAGAGTCCAAAACTAGAACTTAGGTCCAAAGGTGCCAGAAAGTGACAGAAGGGGAGAAGGTGGTGAGAAATCCTTCCGTTGAGTTCTAGGAGTGATATTCAAGGAGTTTCAGTGGCCTGAGACGAGTTTCGCACGACTTACTTTGCCGGTAAGCAAAAAGGGACCAAAAGAGTCCAAAACTAGAACTTAGGTCCAAAGGTGCCAGAAAGTGACATAAGGGGAGAAGGTGGTGAGAAATCCTTCCGTTGAGTTCTAGGAGTGATATTCAAGGAGTTTCAGTGGCCTGAGACGAGTTTCGCAAGTCTCCCTTTGCCAGTAAGCATAAGGGACCAAAAGAGACCAAAATTGGACCTTGGGCCCAAAGGCACCAGAAAGTGCCAGAAGGGGAGAAAGTGGTGAGAAATCCTTCCTTTGAGTTCTAGGAGTGATATTCAAGGAGTTTCAGTGGCCTAAGACGAGTTTCGCACGTCTTCCTTTGTTGGTAAGGAAAAGGGAACCAAAAGAGACCAAAACTGGAACTTGGGTCCAAAGGAACCAGAAAGTGCCAAAACGTGAGAAGGTGGTGGGAAAGCATTCCTTTGAGTCCTAGGCGTGATATTCAAGGAGTTTTAGTGGCCTGAGACGAGTTTCGCACGTCTTTCTTTGCCGGTATGCAAAAGGGAACCAAAAGAGATCAAAACTGGAACTTGGGTCCAAAGGCACCAGAAACTGCCAGAACTTGATAAGGTGCTGGGAAAGCCTTCCTTTGAGTCCTAGGCGTGATATTCAAAGAGTTTTAGTGGCCTGAGACGAGTTTCGCAAGTCTCCCTTTGCCAGTAAGCAAAAAGGGACTAAAAGAGACCAAAACTGGAACTTGGGTCCAAAGGCGCCAGAAAGTGCCAGAAGGGGAGAAGGTGGTGAGAAATCCTTCCTTTGAGTTCTAGGAGTGATATTCAAACAGTTTCAGTGGCTTGAGACGCGTTTCGCACGTCTTTCTTTGCCGGTATGCAAAAGGGAACCAAAAGAGATCAAAACTGGAACTTGGGTCCAAAGGCACCAGAAACTACCAAAATGAGAGAACGTGGTGGGAAAGCCTTCCTTTGAGTCCTAGGCGTGATATTCAAGGAGTTTTAGTGGCCTGAGACGATTTTCGCAAGTCTCCCTTTGCCAGTAAGCAAAAAGGGACCAAAAGAGAGCAAAACTAGAACTTGGGTCCAAAGGCGCCAAAAAGTGCCAGAAGCGGAAAAGGTGGTGAGAAAGCCTTCCTTTGTGTCTTCAGAGTGATATTCAAGGAGTTTCAGTGGCCTGAGACGAGTTTCGCAAGTCTCCCTTTGCCGGTGAACCAAAAGAGACCAAAACTGGAACTTGGCTCCAAAGGCACCAGAAAGTGCCAGAACGTGAGAATATGATGGGAAAGCCTTCCTTCGAGTCCTAGGCGTGGTATTCAAAGAGTTTTAGTGGCTTGAGACGAGTTTCGCAAGTCTCCATTTGCCAGTAATTAAAAAGGGACCAAAAGAGACCAAAACTGGAACTTGGGTCTAAAGGCACAAGAAACTGCCAAAATTAGAGAAGGTGGTGGGAAAGCCTTCCTTTGAGTCCTAGGCGTGATATTCAAGGAGTTTTACTGGCATGAAACGAGTTTCGCACGTCTTCCTTTGCCGGTAAGCAAAAGGGAAACAAAAGAGACCAAAACTGGAACTTGTGTCCAAAGGCACCAGAAAGTACCAGAATGTGAGAAGGTGGTGGGAAAGCCTTTCTTGAAGTCGTAGGCGTGATATTCAAGGAGTTTTAGTTGCCTGAGATGAGTTTCGCAAGTCTCCCTTTGCCAGTAAGCAAAAAGGGACGAAAAGAGACCAAAACTGGAACTTGGGTCCAAAGGCGCCAGAAAGTGCCAGCAGGGAAAAGGTGGTGAGAAATACTTCCGTTGAGTTCTAGGAGTGATATTCAAGGAGTTTCAGTGGCTTGAGACGAGTTTCGCACGTCTTCATTTGCCGGTAAGCAAAAGGGAACCAAAAGAGACCAAAACTGGAACTTGGGTCCAAAGGCACCATAAAGTGCCAGAACGTGAGAAGGTGGTGGGAAAGCCTTCCTTTGAGTCCTAGGCGTGATATTCAAGGAGTTTTAGTGGCCTGAGACGAGTTTCGCACGTCTTCCTTTGCTGGTACGCAAAAGGGAACCAAAAGAGACCAAAACTGGAACTTGGGTCCAAAGGCACCAGAAAGTGCCAGAACGTGAGAATGTGGTGGGAAAGCCTTCCTTTGTGTCTTCGGAGTGATATTGAAGGAGTTTCAGTGGCCTGAGACAAGTTTCGCACGACTTCCTTTTGCCGGTAAGCAAAAAGGGACCAAAAGAGACCAAAACTAGAACTTGGGTCCAAAGGTGCCAGAAAGTGACAGAAGGGGAGAAGGTGGTGAGAAATACTTCCGTTGAGTTCTAGGAGTGATATTCAAGGAGTTTCAGTGGCTTGAGACGAGTTTCGCAGGTCTTCATTTGCCGGTAAGCAAAAGGGAACCAAAAGAGACCAAAACTGGAACTTGGGTCCAAAGGCACCATAAAGTGCCAGAACGTGAGAAGGTGGTGGGAAAGCCTTCCTTTGAGTCCTAGGCGTGATATTCAAGGAGTTTTAGTGGCCTGAGACGCGTTTCGCACGTCTTCCTTTGCCGGTAAGCAAAAGGGAACCAAAAGAGACCAAATCTGGAACTGGGGTCCAAAGGCACCAGAAAGTGCCAGAACGTGAGAATGTGGTGGCAAAGACTTCCTTTGTGTCTTCGGAGTGATATTCAAGGAGTTTTAGTGGTCTGAGACGAGTTTCGCAAGTCTCCCTTTGCGAGTAAGCAAAAAGGGACCAAAAGAGACCAAAACTGGAACTTGGGTCGAAAGGCGCCAGAAAGTGCCAGAAGGGAAGAAGGTGGTGAGAAATCCTTCCTTTGAGTTCTAGGAGTGATATTCAAGGAGTTACAGTTGCTTGAGACGATTTTTGCACGTCTTCCTTTGCCGGTAGGCAAAAGGGAACCAAAAGAGACCAAAATTGGAACTTGGGTCCAAAGGCACCAGAAAGTGCCAGAACGTGAGAATGTTAGGGGAAACCCTTCCTTTTTGTCTTCGGAGTGATATTCAAGGAGTTTTAGTGGCCTGAGACGTGTTTCGCACGACTTCCTTTGCCGGTAAGCAAAAAGGGACCAAAAGAGACCAAAACTGCACTTGGGTGCAAAGGTGCCAGAAAGTGACAGAAGGGGTGAAGGTGGTGAGAAATCCTTCCTTTGAGTTCTAGGAGTGATATTCAAGGAGTTTCAGTGGCCTGAGACGAGTTTCGCACGTCTTTCTTTGCCGGTATCCAAAAGGGAACCAAAAGAGACCAAATCTGGAACTTGGGTCCAAAGGCACCAGAAAGTGCCAGAACGTGAGAATGTGGTGGGAAAGCCTTCCTTTGAGTCCTAGGCGTGATATTCAAGGAGTTTTAGTGGCCTGAGACGAGTTTCGCAAGTCTCCCTTTGCCAGTAAGCAAAAAGGGACCAAAAGAGACCGAAACTGGAACTTGGGTCCCGAGAAGCAGAAAAGGTGGTGAGAAATCATTCCTTTGAGTTCTAGGAGTGATATTCAAGGAGTTTCAGCGGCCTAAGACGAGTTTCGCACGACATCCTTTGTCGGTAAGCAAAAAGGGAACAAAAGAGACCAAAACAAGAACTTGGGTCAAAGGTGCCAGAAAGTGATAGAAGGGGAGAAGGTGGTGAGAAATCCTTCATTTGAGTTCTAGGAGTGATATTCAAGGAGTTTCAGTGGCTTGAGACAAGTTTCGCACGTCTTCCTGTGCCGGTAAGCAAAAGGGAACCAAAAGAGACCAAAACTAGAACTTGGGTGCAAAGGTGCCAGAAAGTGACAGAAGGGGAGAAGGTGGTGAGAAATCCTTCCTTTGAGTTTTAGGAGTGATATTCAAGGAGTTTCAGTTGCTTGAGACGAGTTTCGCACGTCTTCCTTTGCCGGTAAGCAAAAGGGAACCAAAAGAGACCAAAACTGGAACTTGGGTCCAAAGGCACCAGAAAGTGCCAGAACGTGAGAATGTGGTGGGAAAGCCTACCTTTGTGTCTTCGGAGTGATATTCAAGGAGTTTTAGTGGCCTGAGACGAGTTTCGCAAGTCTCCCTTTGCTAGTAAGCAAAAAGGGACCAAGAGAGACCAAAACTGGAACTTGGGTCGAAAGGCGCCGGAAAGTGCCCGAAAGGGAGAAGGTGGTGAGAAATCCTTCCTTTGAGTTCTAGGAGTGGTATTCAAGGAGTTTCAGTGGCTTGAGACGAGCTTCGCACGTCTTCCTTTGCCGGTAAGCAAAAGGGAACAAAAGAAACCAAATCTGGAACTGGGGTCCAAAGGCACCAGAAAGTGCCAGAACGTGAGAATGTGGTGGCAAAGACTTCCTTTGTGTCTTCGGAGTGATATTCAAGGAGTTTTAGTGGTCTGAGACGAGTTTCGCAAGTCTCCCTTTGCGAGTAAGCAAAAAGGGACCAAAAGAGACCAAAACTGGAACTTGGGTCGAAAGGCGCCAGAAAGTGCCAGAAGGGAAGAAGGTGGTGAGAAATCCTTCCTTTGAGTTCTATGAGTGATATTCAAGGAGTTACAGTTGCTTGAGAGGATTTTTGCACGTCTTCCTTTGCCGGTAGGCAAAAGGGAACCAAAAGAGACCAAAATTGGAACTTGGGTCCAAAGGTGCCAGAAAGTGACAGAAAGGGAGAAGGTGGTGAGAAATACTTCCGTTGAGTTCTAGGAGTGATATTCAAGGAGTTTCAGTGGCTTGAGACGAGTTTCGCACGTCTTCATTTGCCGGTAAGCAAAAGGGACCAAAAGAGACGAAAACTAGAACTTGGGTCCAAAGGTGCCAGAAAGTGACAGAAGGGGAGAAGGTGGTGAGAAATACTTCCGTTGAGTTCTAGGAGTGATATTCAAGGAGTTTCAGTGGCTTGAGACGAGTTTCGCACGTCTTCATTTGCCGGTAAGCAAAAGGGAACCAAAAGAGACCAAAACTGGAACTTGGGTCCAAAGGCACCATAAAGTGCCAGAACGTGAGAAGGTGGTGGGAAAGCCTTCCTTTGAGTCCTAGGCGTGATATTCAAGGAGTTTTAGTGGCCTGAGACGAGTTTCGCACGTCTTCCTTTGCCGGTAAGCAAAAGGGAACCAAAAGAGACCAAATCTGGAACTGGGGTCCAAAGGCACCAGAAAGTGCCAGAACGTGAGAATGTGGTGGCAAAGACTTCCTTTGTGTCTTCAGAGTGATATTCAAGGAGTTTTAGTGGTCTAAGACGAGTTTCGCAAGTCTCCCTTTGCGAGTAAGCAAAAAGGGACCAAAAGAGACCAAAACTGGAACTTGGGTCGAAAGGCGCCAGAAAGTGCTAGAAGGGAAGAAGGTGGTGAGAAATCCTTCCTTTGAGTTCTAGGAGTGATATTCAAGGAGTTACAGTTGCTTGAGACGATTTTTGCACGTCTTCCTTTGCCGGTAGGCAAAAGGGAACCAAAAGAGACCAAAATTGGAACTTGGGTCCAAAGGCACCAGAAACTGCCAGAACGTGAGAATGTTGTGGGAAACCCTTCCTTTTTGTCTTCGGAGTGATATTCAAGGAGTTTTAGTGGCCTGAGACGTGTTTCGCACGACTTCCTTTGCCGGTAAGCAAAAAGGGACCAAAAGAGACCAAAACTGCACTTGGGTGCAAAGGTGCCAGAAAGTGACAGAAGGGGTGAAGGTGGTGAGAAATCCTTCCTTTGAGTTCTAGGAGTGATATTCAAGGAGTTTCAGTGGCCTGAGACGAGTTTCGCACGTCTTTCTTTGCCGGTATCCAAAAGGGAACCAAAAGAGACCAAATCTGGAACTTGGGTTCTAAGGCACCAGAAACTGCCAAAATGAGAGAAGGTGGTGGGAAAGCCTTCCTTTGAGTCCTAGGCGTGATATTCAAGGAGTTTTAGTGGCCTGAGACGAGTTTCGCAAGTCTCCCTTTGCCAGTAAGCAAAAAGGGACCAAAAGAGACCGAAACTGGAACTTGGGTCCAAAGACGCCAGAAAGTGCGAGAAGCAGAAAAGGTGGTGAGAAATCATTCCTTTGAGTTCTAGGAGTGATATTCAAGGAGTTTCAGCGGCCTAACACGAGTTTCGCACGACATTCTTTTGCCGGTAAGCAAAAAGGGGCCAAAAGAGACCAAAACAAGAACTTGGGTCAAAGGTGCCAGAAAGTGATAGAAGGGGAGAAGGTGGTGACAAATCCTTCCTTTGAGTTCTAGGAGTGATATTCAAGGAGTTTCAGTGGCTTGAGACAAGTTTCGCACGTCTTCCTGTGCCGGTAAGCAAAAGGGAACCAAAAGAGACCAAAACTAGAACTTGGGTGCAAAGGTGCCAGAAAGTGACAGAAGGGGAGAAGGTGGTGAGAAATCCTTCCTTTGAGTTTTAGGAGTGATATTCAAGGAGTTTCAGTTGCTTGAGACGAGTTTCACATGTCTTCCTTTGCCGGTAAGCAAAAGGGAACCAAAAGAGACCAAAACTGGAACTTGGGTCCAAAGGCACCAGAAAGTGCCAGAACGTGAGAATGTGGTGGGAAAGCCTTCCTTTGTGTCTTCGGAGTGATATTCAAGGAGTTTTAGTGGCCTGAGACGAGTTTCGCACGACATCCTTTGCCGGTAAGCAAAAAGGGACCAAAAGAGACCAATACTAGAACTTGCGTGCAAAGGTGCCAGAAAGTGACAGAAGGGGCGAAGGTGGTGAGAAATCCTTCCTTTGAGTTCTAGGAGTGATATTCAAGGAGTTTCAGTGGCTTGAGACGAGTTTCGCACGTCTTCCTTTGCCGGTAAGCAAAAGGGAACCAAAAGAGACCAAAACTGGAACTTGGGTCCAAAGGCACCAGAAAGTGCCAGAACGTGAGAAGGTGGTTGTCCTTTGAGCCTAGGCGTGATATTCAAGGAGTTTTAGTGGCCTGAGACCAGTTTCGCAAGTCTCTCATTTGCCAGAAAGCAAAAAGGGACCAGAAGAGACCAAAACTGGAACTTGGGTCCAAAGGCGCTAGAAAGTGCCAGAAGGGGAGAAGGTGGTGAGAAATCCTTCCTTTGAGTTCTAGGAGTGATATTCAAGGAGTTTTAGTGGCTTGAGATGAGTTTTGCACGTCTTCCTTTGCCGGTAAGCAAAAGGGAACCAAAAGAGACCAAAACTAGAACTTGGGTGCAAATGTGCCAGAAAGTGACAGAAGGGGAGAAGGTGGTGAGAAATCCTTCCTTTGAGTTCTAGGAGTGATATTCAAGGAGTTTTAGTTGCTTGAGACGAGTTTCGCACGTCTTCCTTTGCCGGTAAGCAAAAAAAAACCAAAAGAGACCAAAACTGGAACTTGGGTCCAAAGGCACCAGAAAGTGCCAGAACGTGAGAATGTGGTGGGAAAGCCTTCCTTTGTGTCTTCGGAGTGATATTCAAGGAGTTTTAGTGGCCTGAGACGAGTTTCGCACGTCTTTCTTTGCCGGTATTCAAAAGGGAACTAAACGAGACCAAAACTGGAACTTGGGTCCAAAGGGACCAGAAACTGCCAAAATGAGAGAAGGTGGTGGGAAAGCCTTCCTTTGAGTCCTAGGCTTGATATTCAAGGAGTTTTAGTGGCCTGAGACGAGTTTCGCAAGTCTCCCTTTGCTAGTAAGCAAAAAGGGACCAAAAGAGACCAAAACTGGAACTTGGGTCCAAAGGCGCCAGAAAGTGCGAGAAGCGGAAAAGGTGGGGAGAAAGCCTTCCTTTGTGTCTTCAGAGTGATATTCAAGGAGTTTCAGTGGCCTGAGATGAGTTTCGCTCGACTTCCTTTGCCGGTAGGCAAAAAGGGACCAAAAGAGACCAAAACTAGAACTTGGGTCAAAGGTGCCAGAAGGTGACAGAAGGGGAGAAGGTGGTGAGAAATCCTTCTTTTGAGTTCTAGGAGTGATATTCAAGGAGTTTCAGTGGCTTGAGGCGAGTTTCGCACGTCTTCCTTTGCCGGTAAGCAAAAGGGAACCATAAGAGAGCAAAACTGGAACTTGCGTTAAAAGGCACCAAAAAGTGCCAGAACGTGAAAAGGTGGTGGGAAAGCCTTCCTTTGAGTCCTAGGCGTGATATTCAAGGAGTTTTAGTGGCCTGAGACGAGTTTCGCAAGTCTCCCTTTGCCAGTAAGCAAAAAGGGACCAAAAGAGACCAAAACTGGAACTAAGGTCGAAAGGCGCCGGAAAGTGCCAGAAGGGGAGAAGGTGGTGAGAAATCCTTCCTTTGAGTTCTAGGAGTGGTATTCAAGGAGTTTCAGTGGCTTGAGACGAGTTTCGCATGTCTTCCTTGGCCGGTAAGCAAAAGGGACCAAAAGAGACCAAAACTAGAACTTGGGTGCAAAGGTGCCAGAAAGTGACAGAAAGGGAGAAGGTGGTGAGAAATCGTTCCTTTGAGTTTTAGGAGTGATAATCAAGGAGTTTCAGTGGCTTGAGACGAGTTTCGCACGTCTTTCTTTGCCGGTAAGTAAAAGGGAACCAAAAGAGACCAAAACTGGAACTTGGGTCCAAAAGCACCAGAGAGTGCCAGAACGTGAGAATGTGGTGGGAAAGCCTTCCTTTGTGCTTCGGAGTGATATTTAAGGAGTTTCAGTGGCCTGAGACAAGTTTTGCACGTCTTCCTTTGCCGGTAAGCAAAAGGGAACCAAAAGAGACCAAAACTGGAACTTGGGTCCAAAGGCACCAGAAAGTGCTTGAACGTGAGAAGGTGGTGGGAAAGCCTTCCTTTGAGTCCTAAGCGTGATATTCAAAGAGTTTTAGTAGCCTGAGACGAGTTTCGCAAGTCTCCCTTTGCCAGTAAGCAATAGGGACCAAAAGAGACCAAAACTGGAACTTGGGTCCAAAGGCACCAGAAACTGCCAAAATGAGAGAAGGTGGTGGGAAAGCCTTCCTTTGAGTCCTAGGCGTGATATTCAAGGAGTTTCAGTAGCCTGAGACGAGTTTCGCAAGTCTCCCTTTCCCGGTAAGCAAAATGGAACCAAAAGAGACCAAAACTGGAAATTGGGTCCAAAGGCACCAGAAAGTGCCAGAACGTGAGAAGGTGGTGGGAAAGCCTTCCTCTGAGTCCTAGGCGTGATATTCAAGGAGTTTTAGTGGCCTGAGACGAGTTTCGCAAGTCTCCCTTTGCCAAGAAGCAAAAAGGGACCAAAAGAGACCAAAACTGGAACTTGGGTCCAAAGGCGCCAGAAAGTGCGAGAGACGGAAAAGGTGGTGAGAAAGCCTTCCTTTGTGTCTTCGGAGTGATAATCAAGGAGTTTTAGTGGCCTGAGCCGAGTTTCGCACGGCTTCCTTTGCCGGTAAGCAAAAAGGGACCAAAAGAGACAAAAACTGGAACTTGGGTCCAAAGGCACCAGAAAGTGCCAGAACGTGAGAAGGTGGTGGGAAAGCCTTCCTTTGAGTCCTAGGCATGATATTCAAGGAGTTTTAGTGGCCTGACACGAGTTTCGTAAGCCTCCCTTTGCCAGTAAGCAAAAAGGGACCAAAAGAGACCGAAACTGGAACTTGGGTCCAAAGACGCCAGAAAGTGCGAGAAGCAGAAAAGGTGGTGAGAAATCCTTCCTTTGAGTTCTAGGAGTGATATTCAAGGAGGTTCAGTTGCTTGAGACGAGTTTCGGACGGCTTCCTTTGCCGGTAGGCAAAAAGGGACCAAAAGAGACCAAAACTGGAACTTGGGTCAAAGGTGCCAGAAAGTGACAGAACGTGAGAAGGTGGTGAGAAATCCTTCCTTTGAGTTCTAGGAGTGATATTCAAGGAGTTTCAGTGGCTTCAGACGAGTTTCGCACGTCTTCCTTCACCGGTAAGCAAAAGGGACCAAAAGAGACCAAAACTAGAACTTGGGTCCAAAGGTGGCAGAAAGTGACAGAAGGGGAGAAGGTGGTGAGAAATCCTTCCTTTGAGTTCTAGGAGTGATATTCAAGGAGGTTCAGTGGCTTGAGACGAGTTTCGCACGTCTTCCTTTGCCGGTAAGCAAAAGGGAACCAAAAGAGACCAAAACTGGAACTTGGGTCCAAAGGCACCAGAGGGTGCCAGAACGTGAGAATGTGGTGGGAAAGCCTTCCTTTGTGTCTTCGGAGTGATATTCAAGGAGTTTCAGTGGCCTGAGACGAGTTTCGCAAGTCTCCCTTTGCCAGTAAGCAAAAAGGGACCAAAAGAGACCAAAACTGGAACTTGGGTCCAAAGGCGCCAGAAAGTGCCAGAAGGGGAGAAGGTGGTGAGAAATCCTTCCTTTGAGTTCTAGGAGTGATATTCAAGGAGTTTCAGTGCCTTGAGACGAGTTTCGCACGTCTTCCTTTGCCGGTAAGCAAAAGGGACCAAAAGGGACCAAAACTAGAACTTGGGTACAAAGGTGCCAGAAAGTGACAGAAGGGGAGAAGGTGGTGAGAAATCCTTCCTTTGAGTTTTAGGAGTGATATTCAAGGAGTTTCAGTGGCTTGAGACGAGTTTCGCACGTCTTTCTTTGCTGGTAAGCAAAAGGGAACCAAAAGAGACCAAAACTGGAACTTGGGTCCAAAGGCGCCAGAAAGTGCCAGAAGGGGAGAAGGTGGTGAGAAATCCTTCCTTTGAGTTCTAGGAGTGATATTCAAGGAGTTTCAGTGGCTTCAGATGAGTTTCGCACGTCTTCCTTTGCCGGTAAGCAAAAGGGACCAAAAGAGACCAAAACTAGAACTTGGGTCCAAAGGTGCCAGAAAGTGACAGAAGGGGAGAAGGTGATGAGAAATCCTTCCTTTGAGTTCTAGGAGTGATATTCAAGGAGTTTCAGTGGCTTGAGACGAGTTTCGCACGTCTTCATTTGCCAGTAAGCAAAAGGGAACCAAAAGAGTCCAAAACTGGAACTTGGGTCCAAAGGCACCAGAGGGTGCCAGAACGTGAGAATGTGGTGGGAAAGCCTTCCTTTGTGTCTTCGGAGTGATATTCAAGGAGTTTCAGTGGCCTGAGACGAGTTTCGCAAGTCTCCCTTTGCCAGTAAGCAAAAAGGGACCAAAAGAGACCAAAACTGGAACTTGGGTGCAAAGGCGCCAGAAAGTGCCAAAAGGGGAGAAGGTGGTGAGAACTCCTTCCTTTGAGTTCTAGGAGTGATATTCAAGGAGGTTCAGTGGCTTGAGACGAGTTTCGCACGTCTTCCTTTGCCGGTAAGCAAAAGGGAAACAAAAGGGACCAAAACTGGAACTTGGGTCCAAAGGCACCAGAAAGTGCCAGAACGTGAGAAGGTGGTGGGAAAGCCTTCCTTTGAGTCCTAGGCATGATATTTAAGGAGTTTTAGTGGCCTGAGACGAGTTTCGCAAGTCTCCCTTTGCCAGTAAGCAAAAAGGGACCAAAAGAGACCAAAAGTGGAACTTGGGTCCAAAGGCGCCAGAAAGTGCCAGAAGGGGAGAAGGTGGTGAGAAATCCTTCCTTTGAGTTCTAGGAGTGATATTCAAGGAGTTTCAGTGCCTTGAGACGAGTTTCGCACGTCTTCTTTTGCCGGTAAGCAAAAGGGACCAAAAGAGACCAAAACTAGAACTTGGGTGCAAAGGTGCCAGAAAGTGACAGAAGGGGAGAAGGTGGTGAGAAATCCTTCCTTTGAGTTTTAGGAGTGATATTCAAGGAGTTTCAGTGGCTTGAGACGAGTTTCGCACGTCTTTCTTTGCCGGTAAGCAAAAGGGAACCAAAAGAGACCAAAACTGGAACTTGGGTCCAAAGGCACCAGAGGGTGCCAGAACGTGAGAATGTGGTGGGAAAGCCTTCCTTTGTGTCTTCGGAGTGATATTCAAGGAGTTTCAGTGGCCTGAGACGAGTTTCGCAAGTCTCCCTTTGCCAGTAAGCAAAAAGGGACCAAAAGAGACCAAAACTGGAACTTGGGTCCAAAGGCGCCAGAAAGTGCCAAAAGGGGAGAAGGTGGTGAGAACTCCTTCCTTTGAGTTCTAGGAGTGATATTCAAGGAGGTTCAGTGGCTTGAGACGAGTTTCGGACGTCTTCCTTTGCCGGTAAGCAAAAGGGAAACAAAAGGGACCAAAACTGGAACTTGGGTCCAAAGGCACCAGAAAGTGCCAGAACGTGAGAAGGTGGTGGGAAAGCCTTCCTTTGAGTCCTAGGCATGATATTTAAGGAGTTTTAGTGGCCTGAGACGAGTTTCGCAAGTCTCCCTTTGCCAGTAAGCAAAAAGGGACCAAAAGAGACCAAAACTGGAACTTGGGTCCAAAGGCGCCAGAAAGTGCCAGAAGGGGAGAAGGTGGTGAGAAATCCTTCCTTTGAGTTCTAGGAGTGATATTCAAGTAGTTTCAGTGCCTTGAGACGAGTTTCGCACGTCTTCCTATGCCGGTAAGCAAAAGGGACCAAAAGAGACCAAAACTAGAACTTGGGTGCAAAGGTGCCAGAAAGTGACAGAAGAGGAGAAGGTGGTGAGAAATCCTTCCTTTGAGTTTTAGGAGTGATATTCAAGGAGTTTCAGTGGCCTGAGACGAGTTTCGCACGACTTCCTCAGCCGGTAAGCAAAAAGGGACCAAAAGAGACCAAAACTGGAACTTGGGTCCAAAGGCACCAGAGAGTGTTAAAACGTGAGAATGTGGTGGGAAAGCCTTCCTTTGTGTCTTCGGAGTGATATTCAAGGAGTTTCAGTGGCCTGAGACGAGTTTCGCACGACTTCCTCAGCCGGTAAGCAAAAAGGGACCAAAAGAGACCAAAACTGGAACTTGGGTCCAAAGGCACCAGAGAGTGCCAGAACGTGAGAATGTGGTGGGAAAGCCTTCCTCTGTGTCTTCGGAGTGATATTTAAAGAGTTTCAGTGGCCTGAGACAAGTTTCGCACGTCTTCCTTTGCTGGTAAGCAAAAGGGAACCAAAAGAGACCAAAACTGGAACTTGGGTCCAAAGGCACTAGAAAGTGCCAGAACGTGAGAAGGTGGTGGGAAAGCCTTCCTTTGAGTCCTAGGCGTGATATTCAAAGAGTTTTAGTAGCCTAAGACGAGTTTCGTAAGTCTCCCTTTGCCAGTAAACAATAGGGACCAAAAGAGACCAAAACTGGAACTAGGGTCCAAAGGCACCAGAAACTGCCAAAATGAGAGAAGGTGGTGGGAAAGCCTTCCTTTGAGTTCTAGGAGTGATATTGAAGGAGTTTCAGTGGCCTGAGACAAGTTTCGCAAGTCTCCCTTTGCCGGTAAGCAAAAGGGAACCAAAAGAGACCAAAACTGGAACTTGGGTCCAAAGGCACCAGAAAGTGCCAGTACGTGAGAAGGTGGTGGGAAAACCTTCCTCTGAGTCCTAGGCGTGATATTCAAGGAGTTTTAGTGGCCTGAGACGAGTTTCGCAAGTCTCCCTTTGCTAGTAAGCAAAAAGGGACCAAAAGAGACCAAAACGGAACTTGGGTCCAAAGGCGCCAGAAAGTGCGAGAAGCGGAAAAGGTGGTGATAAAGCCTTCCTTTGTGTCTTCAGAGTGATATTCAAGGAGTTTCAGTGGCCTGAGACGAGTTTCGCACGGCTTCCTTTGCCGGTAGGCAAAAAGGGACCAAAAGAGACCAAAACTGGAACTTGGGTCAAAGGTGCCAGAAAGTGACAGAAGGGGAGAAGGTTGTGAGAAATCCTTCCTTTGGGTTCTAGGAGTGATATTCAAGGAGTTTCAGTGGCTTGAGACAAGTTTCGCACGTTTTCCTTTGCCGGTAAGCAAAAGGGACCAAAAGAGACCAAAACTAGAACTTGGGTCCAAAGGTGCCAGAAAGTGACAGAAGGGGAGAAGGTAATTAGAAATCCTTCCTTTGAGTTCGAGGAGTGATATTCAAGGAGTTTCAGTGGCTTGAGACGAGTTTCACACGTCTTCCTTTGCCGGTAAGCAAAAGGGACCAAAAGAGACCAAAACTAGAATTTGGGTCCAAAGGTGCCAGAAAGTGACAGAAGGGGAGAAGGTGGTGAGAAATCCTTCCTTTGAGTTCTAGGAGTGATATTCAAGGAGTTTCAGTGGCTTGAGACGAGTTTCGCACGTTTTCCTTTGCCAGTAAGCAAAAGGGAACCAAAAGAGACCAAAACTGGAACTTGGGTCCAAAGGCACCAGAGAGTGTTAAAACGTGAGAATGTGGTGGGAAAGCCTTCCTTTGTGTCTTCGGAGTGATATTCAAGGAGTTTCAGTGGCCTGAGACGAGTTTCGCACGACTTCCTCAGCCGGTAAGCAAAAAGGGACCAAAAGAGACCAAAACTGGAACTTGGGTCCAAAGGTGTCAGAAAGTGACAGAAGGGGAGAAGGTGGTGAGAAATTCTTCCTTTGAATTATAGGAGTGATATTCAAGGAGTTTCAGTGGCTTGAGACGAGTTTCGCACGTCTTCCTTTGCCGGTAAGCAAAAGGGACCAAAAGAGACCAAAACTAGAATTTGGGTCCAAAGGTGCCAGAAAGTGACAGAAGGGGAGAAGGTGGTGAGAAATCCTTCCTTTGAGTTCTAGGAGTGATATTCAAGGAGTTTCAGTGGCTTGAGACGAGTTTCGCACGTTTTCCTTTGCCAGTAAGCAAAAGGGAACCAAAAGAGACCAAAACTGGAACTTGGGTCCAAAGGCACCAGAGAGTGTTAAAACGTGAGAATGTGGTAAGAAAGCCTTCCTTTGTGTCTTCAGAGTGATATTCAAGGAGTTTCAGTGGCTTGAGACGAGTTTCGCACGTCTTCCTTTGTTGGTAAGCAAAAGGGAACCAAAAGAGACCAAAACTAGAACTTGGGTCCAAAGGCACTAGAAAGTGCCAGAACGTGAGAAGGTGGTGGGAAAGCCTTCCTTTGAGTCCTAGGCATGATATTTAAGGAGTTTTAGTGGCCTGAGACGAGTTTCGCAAGTCTCCCTTTGCCAGTAAGCAAAAAGGGACCAAAAGAGACCAAAACTGCAACTTGGGTCTACAGGCGCCAGAAAGTGCGAGAAGCGGAAAAGGTGGTGAGAAAGCCTTCCGTTGTGTCTTCGGGGTGATATTCAAGGAGTTTCAGTGGCCTGAGACGAGTTTCGCACGGCTTCCTTTGCCGATAGGCAAAAAGGGACCAAAAGAGACGAAAACTAGAACTTGGGTCAAAGGTGCCAGAAAGTGCCAGAACGTGAGAAGGTGGTGGGAAAGCCTTCCATTGAGTCCTAGGCGTGATATTTAAGGGGTTTTAGTGGCCTGAGACGAGTTTCACAAGTCTCCCTTTGGCAGTAAACAAAAGGGAACCAAAAGAGACCAAAACTGGAACTTGTGTCCAAAGGCGCTAGAAAGTGCCAAAAGGGGAGAAGGTGGTGAGAAATCCTTCCTTTGGTTCTAGGAGTGATATTCAAGGAGTTTCAGTGGCTTGAGACGAGTTTTGCACGTCTTCCTTTGCCGGTAAGCAAAAGGGAACCAAAAGAGACCAAAACTGGAACTTGGGTACAAAGGCACCAGAAAGTGCCAGAACGTGAGAAGGTGGTGGGAAAGCCTTCCTTTAAGTCCTAGGCGTGATATTCAAGGAGTTTTAGTGGCCTGAGACGAGTTTCGCACGTCTTCCTTTGCCGGTAAGCAAAAGGGAACCAAAAGAGACCAAAACTGGAACTTGGGTCCACAGGCGCCAGAAAGTGCGAGAAGTAGAAAATGTGGTGAGAAAGCCTTCCGTTGTGTCTTTGGAGTGATATTCAAGGAGTTTCAGTAGCCTGAGACGAGTTTCGCACGTCTTCCTTTGCCGGTCAGCAAAAGAGAACCAAAAGAGACCAAAACTGGAACTTGGGTCCAAAGGCACCAGAAAGTGCCAGAATGTGAGAAGGTGGTGGGAAAGCCTTCCTTTAAGTCGTAGGCGTGATATTCAAGGAGTTTTAGTGGCCTGAGACGAGTTTCGCAAGTCTCCCTTTGCAAGTAAGCAAAAAGGGACCAAAAGAGACCAAAACTGCAACTTGGGTCTAAAGGCGCCAGAAAGTGCCAGAAGCGGAAAAGGGGGTGGGAAAGCCTTCCTTTGTGTCTTCGGAGTGATATTCAAGGAGTTTCAGTAGCCTGAGACGAGTTTCGCACGTCTTCCTTTGCCGGTAAGCAAAAGGGAACCAAAAGAGACCAAAACTTGAACTTGGGTCCAAAGACACCAGAAAGTGCCAGGACGTGAGAAGGTGGTGGGAAAGCCTTCCTTTGAGTCCTAGGCGTGATATTTAAAGAGTTTTAGTGGCCTTACACGAGTTTCGCAAGCCTCCCTTTGCCGGTAAGCAAAAGGGAACTAAAAGAGACCAAAACTGGAACTTGGGTCCAAAGGCACCAGAAAGTGCCAGAACGTGAGAAGGTGGTGGGAAAGCCTTCATTTTAGTCCTAGGCGTGATATTCAAAGAGTTTTAGTGGCTTGAGACGAGTTTCGCACGTCTTCCTTTCCCGGTAAGCAAAAGGGAACCAAAAGAGACCAAAACTGGAACTTGGGTCCAAAGGCACCAGAAAGTGCTAGAATGTGAGAAGGTGGTGGGAAAGCCTTCCTTTAAGTCGTTGGCGTGATATTCAAGGAGTTTTAGTGGCCTGAGATGAGTTTCGCAAGTCTCCCTTTGCAAGGAAGCAAAAAAGGACCAAAAGAGACCAAGACTGCAACTTGGGTGCAAAGGCGCCAGAAAGTGCCAGAAGCGGAAAAGGTGGTGGGAAAGCCTTGCTTTGTGTATTCAGAGTGATATTCAAGGAGTTTCAGTAGCCTGAGACGAGTTTCGCATGTCTTCCTTTGCCGGTCAGCAAAAGGGAACCAAAAGAGACCAAAACTGGAACTTAGGTCGAAAGGCGCCAGAAAGTGCCAGAAGGGAAGAAGGTGGTGAGAAATCCTTCCTTTGAGTTCTAGGAGTGATATTCAATGAGTTTCAGTGGCTTGAGTTGAGTTTCGCACGTCTTCCTTTGCCGGTAAGCAAAAGGGAACCAAAAGAGACCAAAACTGGAACTTGGGTCCAAGGCACCAGAAAGTGCCAGAACGTGAGAAGGTGGTGGGAAAGCCTTCCTTTGAGTCCTAGGCATGATATTCAAGGAGTTTTAGTGGCCTGAGACGAGTTTCGCAAGTCTTCCATTACCGGTAAGCAAAAGGGAACCAAAAGAGACCAAAACTGGAACTTGGGTCCAAAGGCACTAGAAAGTGCCAGAACGTGAGAGGTGGTGGGAAAGCCTTCCTTTGAGTCCTAGGCGTGATATTCAAGGAGTTTTAGTAGCCTGAGATGAGTTTCGCAAGTCTCCCTTTGCCAGTAAACAAAAAGGGACCAAAAGAGACCAAAACTAGAACTAGGGTCCAAAGGCGCCAGAAAGTGCCAAAAGGGGAGAAGGTGGTGAGAAATCTTCCTTTGAGTTGTAGGAGTGATATTCAAGGAGTTTCAGTGGCCTGAGACGAGTTTCGCACGTCTTCCTTTGCCGGTAAGCAAAAGGGAACCAAAAGAGACCAAAACTGGAACTTGGGTCCACAGGCGCCAGAAAGTGCGAGAAGCGGAAAATGTGGTGAGAAAGCCTTCCGTTGTGTCTTCGGAGTGATATTCAAGGAGTTTCAGTGGCCTGAGACGAGTTTCGCACGGCTTCCTTTGCCGATAGGCAAAAAGGGACCAAAAGAGACGAAAACTAGAACTTGGGTCAAAGGTGCCAGAAAGTGCCAGAACGTGAGAAGGTGGTGGGAAAGCCTTCCTTTGAGTCCTAGGCGTGATATTTAAGGAGTTTTAGTGGCCTTAGACGAGTTTCGCAAGTCTCCCTTTGGCAGTAACCAAAAGGGAACCAAAAGAGACCAAAACTACAACTTGGGTCCAAAGGCGCTAGAAAGTGCCAAAAGGGGAGAAGGTGGTGAGAAATCCTTCCTTTGAGTTCTAGGAGTGATATTCAAGGAGTTTCAGTGGCTTGAGACGAGTTTCGCACGTCTTCCTTTGCCGGTAAGCAAAAGGGAACCAGAAGAGACCAAAACTGGAACTTGGGTACAAAGGCACCAGAAAGTGCCAGAACGTGAGAAGGTGGTGGGAAAGCCTTCCTTTAAGTCCTAGGCGTGATATTCAAGGAGTTTTAGTGGCCTGAGACGAGTTTCGCACGTCTTCCTTTGCCGGTAAGCAAAAGGGAACCAAAAGAGACCAAAACTGGAACTTGGGACAAAAGGCACCAGAAAGTGCCAGAATGTGAGAAGGTGGTGGGAAAGCCTTCCTTTGAGTCTTAGGCGTGATATTCAAAGAGTTTTAGTGGCTTGAGACGAGTTTCGCACGTCTTCCTTTGCCGGTAAGCAAAAGGGAACCAAAAGAGACCAAAACTGGAACTTGGGTCCAAAGGCACCAGAAAGTGCCAGAATGTGAGAAGGTGGTGGGAAAGCCTTCGTTTAAGTCGTAGGCGTGATATTCAAGGAGTTTTAGTGGCCTGAGACGAGTTTCGCAAGTCTCCCTTTGCCAGTAAGCAAAAAGGGACCAAAAGAGACCAAAACTGGAACTTGGGTCGAAAGGCGCCAAAATGTGCCAGAAGGGAAGAAGGTGGTGAGAAATCCTTCCTTTGGGTTCTAGGAGTGATATTCAAGGAGTTTCAGTGGTTTGAGACGAGTTTCGCACGTCTTCCTTTGCCGGTAAGCAAAAGGGAACCAAAAGAGACCAAAACTGGAACTCTGGTCCAAAGGCACCAGAAAGTGCCAGAACGTGAGAAGGTGGTGGGAAAGTGATGAGGATTTCCCTAAGCCTCTTGAATTTCGGACCTACTAGGACTAGGATGTATCTCGAGCTACAAAACTCGAAAATGGGTGATTCAAAAACGAGAGGAATATTCATGTTGTGAACCTTAATTTTAACTCAAGAATCACTTAATTTGGATTTGTATAACGCAAGATATGGATAAAATTTATTCTGGGTTTAATTTGGGGTTTGTTTGGAAGAGAATGCTATGATCCCTAAAATTCAGAATTGGGAAAAAAAAATAAAAATTGAAATTCATACCTTGTAAAGAGAATAAAAGGAAGGAAATATGATAGGGAAGGCGCCACAAACAAGGATGTCTGATAAGCCAACAAGATCGCCACAAGAATGAATGAATTCTTGATAAGATCGGAGGTTGCAAGGAAGAACCCTAGCAGAGAATAATTCTCACTATAATCTGATTTCAATCATGTATATCCTCAACATGATTTTCAAGTGTTTTAGTACAATTCAGTTTTGGAGTTTGTCCACATGGACTTCAACATATAAAAACAAAAACTAATCCCTTTAGCACAAACATGATGTATATGTTCTAGTGGTTAAGCGAGCATATTACATCCTAAGGTGCAAGGGTTCAAATCCTATAATAGACAATAAAGCATAATAACATGTTTTTTTTTACACAAAGTACCAAAATAAATAAAAAGTCTTCAAAATTTAGATTGAAACTTTGGACTCTTCCTTCATTGTAAGTGGGCTATGCATGTGTACACTTTAGAATTCAAGTGGTGGACTTCATCTGGGTGTTGGGCCTCACATTGGGGTTGGGCTTCTAGCATGGTGCTCAGCATGTGTTGTAGAGATTCTTGGGCCTTCCTTGATCTAGCTCTTGTCATGGGTCCTCCTAAGCCTTGTAATGGATCTTGGACTACTTGGGCCCGCGGTTGGTCTTGGACTTGGGTTTGGGCCTGGGCTTCACTCTTTATGTCCACATCATTCCCTCCTTCTTTAGAAGCATTTGTCCTCAAATCTGTGAATTCTTTATTACCTGCATCAAACGAAGATAAGTCAGCCACATTAAAGGTAGCACTCACACCATACTCACCTGGTAGGTCAACTTTGTAAGCATTGTCGTTGATTTTGGCCAACACTCTCTGTGATGGAAATCTTTCCTTCCTAAAGTGTACCCATACCCAATCACCTGGTTCAAATGTTACCCTTCTCCTTCCTTTGTTAGCATGCTTGACATACCCTTCCATTTTCTTCTCAATTTGAGTCCTGACCTTTTCATGCAATTTCTTGACATACTCAGCTTTTTCTTGTCCAGATTTATGCACTTCCTTGAAGAATAGATCAGCCACGTGACATGCATCATCTACTTTCTTGTAAGGTATGAAGTGAGCCATCTTAGAAAACCTGTCAACAACCACAAATATTGAGTCCTTTCCTCCCTTGGACCGAGGCAAACCTAGAACAAAATCCATAGAAATATCAATCCAAAGATAATCAGGAATAGGCAAAGGAGTATACAAACCATGCGGCATGACCCTAGATTTAGCTTTCTTACATATTAGACACTTTTCACACAACTTATGGACATCATGCTTCATATGTGGCCAATAAAAATGCTCATGCAAAATGTCCAAAGTCTTTTGAACACCAAAGTGTCCCATTAAACCCCCTTCATGTGCCTCTTTTACAAGCATGTCCCTAATTGAACTTTTAGGCACACAAAGTGTCTTACCCTTGATTAAGTAACCATCATGCTTAAAATAGCCATCATGAGCAGTGTGTGAACATGAATGAAAAATATGAGAAAAATCAGCATCATTCTCATACAAGTCTTTTATATGATCAAATCCAATGAATTTAGTTTCAAGGATAGAAAACAAAGCATACCTTCGCGACAATGCATCAGCAACCACATTGGACTTACCTTTCTTGTGCTTGATTGTATAGGGAAATTGTTCAAGAAATTCCACCCACTTAGCATGTCTCTTGTTTAGTTTACCCTGCCCTTTCAAATACTTCAAAGATTCATGGTCACTATGAATGACAAATTCTTTAGGCAGAAGATAATGTTGCCAAGTTTGCAAAGCCCGAATTAATGCATACAGTTCCTTATCATATGTAGGGTAATTAAGGGCAGCCCCACTCAATTTCTCACTAAAATATGCAATTGGGTGTCCTTCTTGCATGAGAACAGCTCCTATCCCTACTCCAGAGGCATCACATTCAAAATCAAAGGATTTGGCAAAATTAGGCAATGAAAGTATTGGTGCATGCGTTAATTTTTCTTTTAGGACAGCAAATGCTTTCTCTTGTTTCTCTCCCCATTTAAATTCTACATGCTTCTTAACTAGTTCATTTAGAGGGGCAGCAATGGTACTAAAATCCTTTACAAACCTCCTATAAAAACTAGCAAGCCCATGGAAACTTCTTACCTCTCTCACACTCTTAGGAGTTGGCCATTCTTGAATTGCTTTTATTTTCTCTTTATCTACATGCACTCCACTAGAATTAACCACAAATCCTAAGAAAACAACATGGTCCTTACAAAATGTGCACTTTTCCAAATTAGCATACAATTTTTCTTTTCTAGGTACATGCAAAACAGATTTCAAATGATGCAAATGCTCATCCAAATTTTTGCTATATACAAGAATATCATCAAAGTAGACAACCACAAATTTTCCTAGAAACTCTCTCAAAACATGGTTCATCAATCTCATGAAAGTACTAGGGGCATTTGTCAAACCAAATGGCATAACTTTCCACTCATACAAGCCATATTTGGTTTTAAAGGCTGTTTTCCACTCATCACCTTCTCTAATCCTAATCTGATTATATCCACTTTTCAAATCAATTTTAGAGAAATAACAAGATCCATACAACTCATCAAGAAGATCATCTAACCTGGGAATGGGATGTCTATACTTGATAGTGATGTTGTTAATTGCTCTACAGTCAGAACACATCCTCCAACTTCCATCCTTTTTGGGCACTAAAAAAGCAGGAACAGCACAAGGGCTCAAACTCTCCACAACCCAACCTTTGTTCATCAAGTCAGAAACTTGCTTTTGAATTTCTTGGGTGTCTTGGGGATTACTCCTATATGCTGGTCTGTTAGGTAACACAGCTCCTGGAATCAAATCAATCTGGTGCTTAATACCTCTCAAAGGTGGTAGTCCTGATGGTATTTCTCCTGGAAAAATATCTTGAAACTCCTGCAAAATAGATTTAACTCCACTAGGAAGTTCAAGATCAGAATCAAATGTAGCAATCTCTTTATTATAAAGTATATACATAGACTTTCTTGCTATTAGAGCTCTTCTCACCTCACCACTCTTTACAAACAAAATATTTTTCCTTTCTTTCTCTTTATTTTTAAGCTCTTGACCTCTCTCTTTATTTTTGCTCTCTTTTTCTATTTCTTTCTTTTCTTTTCTCTCTTGCTCTCTTTTTTTTTTCTACCTTTTTTTTTAAAGACAATTTCATTTTTTTTAGTTTAATTTTTTTTTCAGCAAAACAGCCACAAAGAACTAGGTAGTTTGCAATCAACAAACTCTAATTTTCTCCTTTGCAAGTACCCAAATTCAGCATACTAATTTCACCCACAAAGTTCCAAAACACAATCACAACTTGTAGTAATTAGAATACCTACTTGGTCGCCAAGTGAAGCATTAGAGCAAACACCTCATGAGCGCAATTTGCTGTCTCCAATTCAGCCTCTTCCACAAGTGCAATTTTTGTTCTCCTTGTTCCAATTGCTGCACAAACCCAAACACAACCACACACACACACAACCAGCAGCAAACACTTCCAATTTCAACTCAAAACTAGCCCTAGTTTACTAGCTTTGATACCAAATGATGAGGATTTTCCTAAGCCTCTTGAATTTCGGACCTACTAGGACTAGGACGTATCTCGAGCTACAAAACTCGAAAATGGGTGATTCAAAAACGAGAGGAATATTCACATTGTGAACCTTGACTCAAGAATCACTTAATTTGGATTTGTATAACGCAAGATATGGATAAAATTTATTCTGGGTTTAATTTGGGGTTTGTTTGGAAGAGAATGCTATGATCCCTAAAATTCAGAATTGGGAAAAAAATAAAAATTGAAATTCATACCTTGTAAAGAGAATAAAAGGAAGGAAATATGATAGGGAAGGCGCCACAAACAAGGATGTTTGATAAGCCAACAAGATCGCCACAAGAACGAATGAATTCTTGATAAGATCGGAGGTTGCAAGGAAGAACCCTAGCAGAGAATAATTCTCACTATAATCTGATTTCAATCATGTATATCCTCAAAATGATTTTCAAGTGTTTTAGTACAATTCAGTTTTGGAGTTTGTCCACATGGACTTCGACATATAAAAACAAAAATTAATCCCTTTAGCACAAACATGATGTATATGTTCTAGTGGTTAAGCGAGCATATTACATCCTAAGGTGCAAGGGTTCAAATCCTATAATAGACAATAAAGCATAATAACATGTTTTTTTTTACACAAAGTACCAAAATAAATAAAAAGTCTTCAAAATTTAGATTGAAACTTTGGACTCTTCCTTCATTGTAAGTGGGCTATGCATGTGTACACTTTAGAATTCAAGTGTTGGACTTCATCTGGGTGTTGGGCCTCACATTGGGGTTGGGCTTCTAGCATGGTGCTCAGCATGTGTTGTAGAGATTCTTGGGCCTTCCTTGATCTAGCTCTTGTCATGGGTCCTCCTAAGCATTGTAATGGATCTTGGACTGCTTGGGGCCACGGTTGGTCTTGGACATGGGTTTGGGCCTGGGCTTCACTCCTTATGTCCACATCAGAAAGCCTTCCTTTGAGTCCTAGGCGTGATATTCAAGGGGTTTTAGTGGCCTGAGATGAGTTTCGCACGTCTTTCTTTGCCGGTAAGCAAAAGGGAACCAAAAGAGACCAAAACTGGAACTTGGGTCCAAAGGCACCAGAAAATGCCAGAATGTGACAAGGTGGTGGGAAAGCCTTCCTTTAAGTCGTTGATGTATTCCCAAATGGGATAAGCAATTTTGTAACCCACAAACCTAATTGGATGAATTTGGTACTAATTGGTGAATTAGAGTTTCTTCACTTTCAATTTGGGGCTAATTTTGTAATTGTGGTTCAGAACTGCAACTAGGGCAAAAATTAGGGTTTCATTCCCTCTTTTGATTTTTTTTTTTCGTCAATTCAATTCTACCCACTACCAAAACAGTTTGCAATTTCAATCCAATGGAATACCAAATGTGAAATTGAGAAAAGGAATTAGGGCTACCTTGTTTGATGTCAATAGGTCTTCAAAACCCTCTCAACAAGAGCTTTGATACCACTTGATGTATTCCCAAATGGGATAGGATCTTTGAGGGCTGGACCTTGCCCTGAATTGTTCACGTGAAGAAGAAAGAAGAAACAGAGACAAACAACAGCAAACAAACACAAACAAAATTTGGAGAACAAAAAAAAGGAAAATGAAATTGGAAAGAAAAATCCCAGAAAGGCAACTCAATCAAGATTAATGATTTAGGGTTAAGGAGATTGGGGAAAATGAAATCAGCAAAGAATAGATACGAAAAATTAAAGGAAATTAAAAGAATTCCATGGCATCACACACAAAGGAATTCAATTAACAACTTACCTTAGAAAAATAACAAGAAACAGCCCTTGAATCGCTCAAGGAATAGAGAATCACTCTCTAGGTTCTCAAGCTTCACACTTAGAGAAAAAAAAAAGGAAGTTTTTTTTATTCACTCCAAAACTGATTGTTTTTACATTTTCATGTTCAGCCCCCTTTTATCTAACCTAGGCTGATTTGATTTACCCATCATAAGCAGTTGGCCCACATTGCCATGTCACCTAATTTTCTATATTAAAATTTCAACTTGTGCAATTTAAATAAACTCTTAAATCCTTGCTAAAATCTGGTCAGTATAAGACCAATACGATAATTAAAATAAAATGATACAAGTAGCCTCCAAATGTGCAAAGCTAGGACTTGAACCCATGACCTTCAACTCCTAACTCTCCTTTAACCTTACGCTCTTGACCACTTGAGCCCTCCTCTTGTTCTTGTCAATATAAACAAAACAAATTGTCTTGTTATCCTTATAAGCATGAATATGACACAAACTTGGGCTGCACTTGTAAAGGTGGTTCCTTCTCTCCAAAATGCTTGACCATGAGTTGATGCAACACCTCCTTCGCTTTTCTTGCTCTTGCCCTTGTCATAGGACCTCCAATGCCTTCAAGAGCCTTTGAATCATTGCCATGCTCCTCTAAATTGCCTAGGCTGTTAGCTCCCTCCAAAATATGGTCTCCATCATTCCCTCCCTCTTCAATTGGATTTGCCCTCAAATCTTCTCCTACATCAAACAAAGAAAGATCAACAACATTAAAGGTTGAACTTACGTTATACTCACCTGGAAGTTCTATCTTATACGCATTGTCACCAATCTTCTCCAAGACTCTAAAAGGTCCATCTCCTCTTGGGTGAAGTTTTGATTTCCTTTGTTCAGGAAATCTTTCTTTTCTGAAATGTACCCACACCCAATCACCAGGTTGAAAAACCATTTTCTTGCGGCCCTTATTAGCTTGTTTTGCATAAGATTCAGTTCTCTTCTCAATTTGAGCTTTAACCTGTTCATGAATCCTTTTAACAAAATCAGCTTTGGCAGCTCCTTCCTTATGCTTAAACACAGAGATGTTAGGCATAGAAATCAAATCAAGAGGGGTTAATGGATTAAAACCATAAACAATTTCAAAAGGAGAGCATTTTGTAGTGGAATGTACAGCCCTATTATAAGCAAATTCTACATGTGGTAAGCATAATTCCCAAGATTTTAAATTTTTCTTTAAGATCGCTCTAAGCAAAGTCCCTAAAGTCCTATTCACTACCTCTGTTTGCCCATCTGTTTGTGGGTGACAAGTAGTAGAAAAGAGAAGTTTAGTACCTAACTTACCCCACAAAGTTCTCCAAAAATGACTTAAGAACTTGCTATCTCTATCACTTACCACACTTCTAGGAGTCCATGCAACCTCACTACTTCCCTGAAAAACAAATCTGCCACATGACAAGCATCATCAACTTTTTTACAAGGAATGAAATGTGCCATTTTAGAGAACCTATCTACAACTACAAAGATGGAATCCTTACCACTTTGGGTCCTAGGCAGCCCTAACACAAAATCCATAGACACATCAATCCAAGGATGCTCGGGTATAGGGAGAGGAGAATACAAACCTTGTGGCAATACCTTAGACTTAGCCTTTCTGCACTCAACACATTTAATGCAGAATTGGTTTACATCATGCTTCATTTTTGGCCAATAAAAGTGTTCTTGCAACATGGCTAAGGTCTTTTGTACCCCAAAGTGTCCCATTAATCCACCACAATGTGCTTCCTTAACAAGCAATTCCCTAATTGAACTTTTAGGCACACACAACTTGTTATTTTTAAACATGTATCCATCAAACCTATAGAAACCATCACATGCAGCTTTTTCACATTTCAAGTATATAGGACCGAAATCAATATCATCATGGTACATGTCTTTCATTGATTCAAATCCTAACATCTTGGTTTCCATTAAAGCAAATAAGGTATATCTCCTAGATAATGCATCAGCAACTATATTTCCTTTACCTTTCTTATGCTTTATTACATAAGGAAATTGCTCTAAGAATTCTACCCACTTTGCATGTCTCTTATTCAACTTCCCTTGCCCCCTAAGGTATTTCAAAGACTCATGATCACTATGGATTACAAACTCCTTAGGAAGAAGGTAATGTTGCCAAACCCTCATTGCTCTCACTAAAGCATAAAGCTCCTTATCATAGGTTGAATAATTAAGCACTGCCCCACTTAATTTTTCACTAAAGTAAGCTATTGGGTGGCCTTCTTGCAACAATACAGCACCTATACCTATGTTAGAAGCATCACACTCAACTTCAAAGGATTTGAAAAAATTTGGTAAAGCTAGGATGGGTGCACTCACAAGCTTTTGTTTTATATCATTGAAAGCTTTCTCTTGTTTTTCTCCCCACCTAAAAGTGACATTTTTCTTTATCAACTCAGTCATAGGTGCAGCCAAAGTGCTAAAATCCCTCACAAATCTCCTATAAAAGCTAGCCAACCCATGAAAACTTCTCACCTCACTCACGGTTTTAGGAGTTGGCCACTCTAGTATAGCTTTTATTTTTGATTCATCCACCTGAACCCCCTGATTACTAATCATATATCCCAGAAAAACAACATGATCTTGACAAAATGTGCATTTTTCCAAGTTAGCATACAAACTTTCTTTTCTCAAAGCTCCCAAAACAGCACCTAAATGCCTTGCATGTACTTCTAAAGACTCACTATACACTAATATGTCATCAAAATAAACTACCACAAATCTACCTATAAAATCTCTTAAAACATGGTTCATCAACCTCATGAATGTGCTTGGTGCATTGGTCAAACCAAATGGCATAACCATCCATTCATACAAACCAAATTTGGTTTTGAAGGCTGTTTTCCACTCATCACCTTCACGAATCCGAATTTGGTTGTATCCACTTTTTAAATCAATTTTTGAAAATACAGTAGCACCATGCAATTCATCAAGTAGATCATCCAACCTAGGAATGGGATGCCTATACTTAATAGTAATGTTATTGACAGACCTACAATCATTACACATACACCAAGAACCATCTTTCTTAGGAACTAGAATTACAGGCACAGCACAAGGAGATAAAGAATCTCTTACCCAACCTTTAGAAAGAAGTTCTTCCACTTGCCTGCAAATTTCTTTGGTTTCCTCAGGATTGCTCCTATAAGCTGGCTTGTTTGGAATGGAAGCTCCTGGGATGAGATCAATGTGATGCTCTATTCCTCTCAATGGTGGTAATCCACTTGGCAACTCCAGAGGAAAAACATCTTTGAACTCCTGCAACAAAGAAGATATAGGAGGAGGAAGATCTAAAGGAAAAGAGATGTTAGTGGACAAACATGGTTTGCAATACAACACATAGAGTGGTTGTTTTGCAAGCAAACTTTTTCTCACTTCTTTTTCCTTTGCCACTCCACTCTCATTATTTTTTTTATTTTTCTTTTACTTTTCTCTCTTTGACTTTTCTCTAAGTCACTTTCTGCCCTTCTCTCTTTTTTCTCTTTAATCATTTTTTCTCTCATTCTCATTTGATCATTACAAACCTCTTGTGGACTTAAGGGATTAAGCACCACTTTCTTGTTGTTTTGCAAGAATTAGATCTTGTTGGTAAACCCATCATGAACAGCCTTGTGGTCATATTGCCAAGGCCTACCAAGCAAGATATGAGTAGCCTCCATAGGAACCACATCACATAAAATAACATCATTATAGCTCCCAATGGATATAGGTACCTCCACATGATGCTTCACTGCTACTTCACCACTTTCACTTAGCCATTGTAGCTTGTAGGGTCTTAGATGAGGTTTGGTGGAAAGATTAAGCTTAGACACCAAACGTGTGCTAGCTACATTTGTGCAGCTCCCACCATCAATAATAACTAAGCATACCTTTCCTTGAATCGTGCACCTAGTATGGAAGATATTCTCCCTTTGGCTACCATCCAAGGGCACAAACTTATTACCCAACAGCCTCCTCTGTATTCAACTCTTCCTCACTAGCAGTGTCTCCAAAATCTGACTCACTAGTGTATTCTCCATTGTCTTTGATGATGATTGTTCTTTTTGTAGGGCACTCATAGGCATAGTGACCCTTTCCTTGGCACTTGAAACATGTCACATCTCTAGCCTTTCCTGAAGTTTCACTTTTTCCCTTAGAATCATTTCTAGTAGATGGAGAGAACCCCTTGGCTGATTTACTTGTTGGACTTAAAGTGGAAGAGCTTGAACCATAACCCTCCCTCTTAGGCTTTTCATTCCATTTGGAAGAGTTTGGAGTGAAACTCCTTTTAGCTACACCTTTTCTTTTCAATTGCTGCTCAACTTGCATTGCTTTGTGTAACAAGTCTTCCATCTCAATATATTCCTGCAATTCAACCACATCCCTAACATCATGAGACAAGCCATTAACAAACCTCACCATTGTTACTTTGGGATCCTCCTCCAAGTTGGCTTGAATCATCAATAGCTCCATCTCCTTGTGGTACTCCTCAACGCTCCTACTTCCTTGGGTGAGCTTTTGAAGCTTGAACTTCAAATCTCTTTCATATGAACTAGGAATGTATCTCTTCCTCATCATCCTTTTCATTTCAGTCCAAGTCTGAATCGGAGGGCTATCTTCTCCTCGTCTTTCTCTCTGCAATTTATTCCACCAAATCAAAGCATAATGAGAAAACTCAGTGGCAGCCAACCTTACCTTTTGTTCCTCATCATAATCTCCACAGGCAAAAACATTCTCAATCTTCATCTCCCATTCAAGATAGGCTTCTGGATCATTCTTGCCACGGAATGGAGGAATGGTGAGCTTTACTCCTCTAACGGCTTGCTGCCTTGTAGTATCTCTCTCCCTTCTATGCTCCTCATTTTGGTTTCTCCCTCCAAATTCTCTCCTTTGCTCCAATTGATCAATCCTTTCATGCAACTCTTCATTTTGTTGTTTAAGCAACCTCTCAAGATGTTGAGTGAGAGCTTGCATTTGCATAGGATCCAATCCTCCTTGACCTGCCATATCTTATCCAAAACACAAACCAAGATCAAGTAATCATGCAAGAATCAATTCGGCCAAATCCTCTTCCTTACCAAAGTGTTTCACTAAAAAAAAAATGACTTTTTTTTTTCACACTCTTGCCTTTTTCCACTCTTTGATCCTCTTGATCCTTGAAAGATTCAATACTAGAACTTTATATTTAGCAAGGTAACAAGTTAATTAAAAACCAAAGACTATAAATCCACAAAATTTCAGCAAGGACAAAAAAAAAGTGTTTTGACCATGGTTATAGAAGAAAATAACACACAAACAAAGACACGAAAGCTATTTAGAAGTAAAGGATGAAGAAAAAAAAATTTTTTTTTTTAAAAGGTAGATAAAGACACAAAGAAGTACGTAATGACAAACAAGGACAGAAAAACAGGAATAACAATTCCAATTACACAATTCAAGATTGAGCATCAATGTAAGATAAGCAATTTTGTAACCCACAAACCTAATTGGATGAATTTGGTACTAATTGGTGAATTAGAGTTTCTTCACTTTCAATTTGGGGCTAATTTTGTAATTGTGGTTCAGAACTGCAACTAGGGCAAAAATTAGGGTTTCTTTCCCCCTTTTGATTTTCTTTTTTTCGTCAATTCAATTCTGCCCACTACCAAAACAGTTTGCAATTTCAATCCAATGGAATACCAAATGTGAAATTGAGAAAAGGAATTAGGGCTACCTTGTTTGATGTCAATAGGTCTTCAAAACCCTCTCAACAAGAGCTTTGATACCACTTGATGTATTCCTAAATGGGATATGATCTTTGAGGGCTGGACCTTGCTCTGAATTGTTCACGTGAAGAAGAAAGAAGAAACAGAGACGAACAACAGCAAACAAACACAAACAAAATTTGGAAAACAAAAAAAAGGAAAACGAAATTGGAAAGAAAAATCCCAGAAAGGCAACTCAATCAAGATTAATGATTTAGGGTTAAGGAGATTGGGGAAAACGAAATCAGCAAAGAATAGATACAAAAAATTAAAGGAAATTAAAAGAATTCCATGGCATCACACACAAAGGAATTCAATTAACAACTTACCTTAGAAAAATAACAAGAAACAGCCCTTGAATCACTCAAGGAATAGAGAATCACTCTCTAGCTTCTCAAGCTTCACACTTAGAGAAAAAAAAAAGGAAGTTTTTTTTATTCACTCCAAAACTGATTGTTTTTACATTTTCACGTTCAGCCCCCTTTTATCTAACCTAGGCTGATTTGATTTACCCATCATAAGCAGTTGGCCCACATTGCCATGTCACCTAATTTTCTATATTAAAATTTCAACTTGTGCAATTTAAATAAACTCTTAAATCCTTGCTAAAATCTGGTCAGTATAAGACCAATACGATAATTAAAATAAAATGATACAAGTAGCCTCCAAATGTGCAAAGCTAGGACTTGAACCCATGACCTTCAACTCCTAACTCTCCTTTAACCTTACGCTCTTGACCACTTGAGCCCTCCTCTTGTTCTTGTCAATATAAACAAAACAAATTGTCTTGTTATCCTTCTAAGCATGAATATGACACAAACTTGGGCTGCACTTGTAAAGGTGGTTCCTTCTCTCCAAAATGCTTGACCATGAGTTGATGCAACACCTCCTTCGCTTTTCTTGCTCTTGCCCTTGTCATAGGACCTCCAATGCCTTCAAGAGCCTTTGAATCATTGCCATGCTCCTCCAAATTGCCTAGGCTGTTAGCTACCTCCAAAATATGGTCTCCATCACCACCTCCTTCTCACATTCTGGCACTTTCTGGCGCCCTTGGACCCAAGTTTCAATTTTGGTCTCTTTTGGTCCCTTTTTGCTTACTGGCAAAGGGAGACTTGTGAAACTCATCTCAGGCCACTAAAATTCTTTGAATATCACGCCAAGGACTCAAAGGAAGGCTTTCCCACCACCTTCTCACGTTCTGGCACTTTCTGGTGCCTTTGGACCCAAGTTCCAGTTTTGGTCTCTTTTGGTTCCCTTTTGCTTACCGGAAAAGGAAGACGTGCGAAACTCGTCTCAAGCCACTGAAACTCCTTGAATATCACTCCTAGAACTGAAAGGAAGGATTTCTCACCACCTTCTCCCCTTCTGTCACTTTCTGGCACCTTTGACCCAAGTTCTAGTTTTGGTCTCTTTTGGTCCCATTTTGCTTATTGGCAAAGGAAGTCGTGCGAAACTCGTCTCAGGCCACTGAAACTCCTTGAATATCACTCCGAAGACACAAAGGAAGGCTTTCTCACCACCTTTTCTGCTTCTGCCACTTTTTGGCGCCTTTTGACCCAAGTTCCAGTTTTGGTCTCTTTTGGTTCCCTTTTCCTTACCGGCAAAGGAAGACGTGCGAAACTCGTCTCAAGCCACTTAAACTCCTTGAATATCACTCCTAGGGCTCAAAGGAAGGCTTTCCCACCACCTTCTCATGTTCTGGCACTTTCTGGTGCCTTTGGACCCAAGTTTCACTTTTGGTCTCTTTTGGTTCCCTTTTGCTTACCGGCAAAGGAAGACGTGCGAAACTCGTCTCAAGCCACTAAAAATCTTTGAATATCACTCATAGAACTCAAAGGAAGGCTTTCCCACCACCTTCTCACGTTCTAGCACTTTCTGGTGCCTTTGGACCCAAGTTCCAGTTTTGGTCTCTTTTGGTTCCCTTTTGCTTACCGGCAAAAGAAGACGTACGAAACTCGTCTCATGCCACTAAAACTCCTTGAATATCACTCCTAGTACTCAAAGGAAGGATTTCTCACCACCTTCTCCCCTTATGTCACTTTCTGGCACATTTGGACCCAAGTTCTAGTTTTGGTCTCTTTGGGTTCCTTTTTGCTTACCGGCAAAGGAAGACGTGCGAAACTCGTCTCAGGCCACTGAAACTCCTTCAATATTACTCCTAGAACTCAAAGAAAGACATACGAAACTCGTCTCAGGCCACTAAAACTCCTTGAATATCACGCCTAGGACTCAAAGGAAGGCTTTCCCACCACCTTCTCACGTTCTGGCACTTTCTGGTGTCTTTGGACCCAAGTTCTAGTTTTGGTCTCTTTTGGTCCCTTTTTGCTTATCGGCAAAGGAAATCGTGCGAAACTCGTCTCAAGCCACTGAAACTCCTTGAATATCACTCTGAAGACACAAAGGAAGGCTTTCTCACCACCTTTTCCGCTTCTGGCACTTTCTGGCGCCTTTGGACCCAAGTTCTAGTTTTGGTCTCTTTTGGTCCCTTTTTGCTTACTGGCAAAGGACGACTTGCGAAACTCGTCTCAAGCCACTAAAACTCCTTGAATATCACGCCTACGACTTAAAGGAAGGCTTTCCCACCACGTTCTCACATTCTGGCACTTTCTGGTGCCTTTCGACCCAAGTTCCAGTTTTGGTCTCTTTTGGTTCCCTTTTGCTTACCGGCGAAGGAAGACAGGCGAAACTCGTCTCAGGCCACTAAAACTCCTTGAATATCACGCCTAGGACTCGAAGGAAGGCTTTCCCACCACCTTCTCACGTTCTGGCACTTTCTGGTGCCTTTGGACCCAAGTTCCAGTTTTGGTCTCTTTTGGTTCCCTTTTGCTTACCAGTAAAGGAAGACGTGCGAAACTCGTCTCAAGCCACTGAAACTCCTTGAATATCACTCCTAGAACTCAAACGAAGGATTTCTCACCACCTTCTCCCCTTCTGTCACATTCTGGACCTTTGGACCCAAGTTCTAGTTTTGGTCTCTTTTGGTTCCCTTTTGCTTACCGGCAAAGGAAGACGTGCGAAACTCGTCTCAGGCCACTGAAACTCCTTGAATATCACTTTGAAGACACAAAGGAAGGCTTTCTCACCACCTTTTCCGCTTCTGGCACTTTCTGGCACCTTTGGACCCAAGTTCTAGTTTTGGTCTCTTTTGGTCCCTTTTTCCTTACTTGCAAAGGGAGGCTTGCGAAACTCGTCTCAGGCCACTAAAACTCCTTGAATATCACGCCTACGACTTAAAGGAAGGCTTTCCCACCACCTTCTCAGATTCTGGCACTTTCTGGCGCCTTTGGACCGTGGTTCTAGTTTTGGTCTCTTTTGGTCCCTTTTTGCTTACTGGCAGAGGGAGACTTGTGAAACTCGTCTCAGGCCACTAAAACTCTTTGAATATCACGCCTAGGACTCAAAGGAAGGCTTTCCCACCACCTTCTCACGTTCTGGCACTTTCTGGTGCCTTTGGACCCAATTTCTAGTTTTAGTCTCTTTTGGTTCACTTTTGCTTACCGGCAAAGGCAGACGTGCGAAACTCGTCTCAAGCCACTGAAACTCCTTGAATATCACGCCTAGGACTCAAAGGAAGGCTTTCCCACCACCTTCTCACATTCTGGCACTTTCTGGTGCCTTTGGACACATGTTCCAGTTTTGGTCTCTTTTGGTTCCCTTTTGCTTACCGGCAAAGGGAGACTTGCGAAACTCATCTCAGGCCACTAAAACTCTTTGAATATCACGCCTAGGACTCAAAGGAAGGCTTTCCAACCACCTTCTCACATTCTGGCACTTTCTGGCGCCTTTGGACACAAGTTCCAGTTTTGGTCTCTTTTGGTCCCTTTTTGCTTACTGGCAAAGGGGGACTTGCGAAACTCGTCTCAGGCCACTAAAACTCTTTGAATATCACGCCTAGGACTCAAAGGAAGGCTTTCCCACCACCTTCTCACGTTCTGGCACTTTCTGGTGACTTTGGACCCAAGTTCCAGTTTTGGTCTCTTTTGGTCCCTTTTTGCTTACCGGCAAAGGAAGTCGTGCGAAACTCGTGTCAGGCCACTGAAATTCCTTGAATATCACTCCGAAGACACAAAGGAAGGCTTTCTCACCACCTTTTCCGCTTCTGGCACTTTCTGGCCCTTTTGGACCCAAGTTCTAGTTTTGGTCTCCTTTGGTCCCTTTCTGCTTACTGGCAAAGGGAGACGTGCGAAACTCGTCTCAAGCCACTGAAACTCCTTGAATATCACTCATAGAACTCAAAGGAAGGATTTCTCACCACCTTCTCCCCTTCTGTCACCTTCTGGCACCTTTGCACCCAAGTTCTAGATTTGCTCTCTTTTGGTTCCCTTTTACTTACCGGCAAAGGAAGACGTGCGAAACTCGTCTCATGCCACTAAAAACTCTTTGAATATCACGCCTAGGACTCAAAGGAAGGCTTTCTCACCACCTTTTCCGCTTCTGGCACTTTCTGGCGCCTTTGGACCCATGTTCCAGTTTTGGTCTCTTTTGGTTCCCTTTTGCTTACCGGCAAAGGAAGACGTGCGAAACTCGTCTCAAGCCACTGAAACTCCTTGAATATCACTCCTAGAACTCAAAGGAAGGATTTCTCACCACCTTCTCCCCTTCTGGCACTTTCTGGCGCCTTTGGACCCAAGTTCCAGTTTTTGTCTCTTTTGGTCCCTTTTTGCTTACCGGCAAAGGAAGTCGTGCGAAACTCGTGTCAGGCGACTGAAACTCCTTGAATATCACTCCGAAGACACAAAGGAAGGCTTTCTCACCACCTTTTCCGCTTCTGGAACTTTCTGGAGCCTTTGCACCGAAGTTCCAATTTTTGTCTCTTTTGGTCCCTTTCTGCTTACTGGCAAAGGGAGATTTGCGAAACTCGTCTCAAGCCACTGAAACTCCTTGAATATCACTCATAGAACTCAAAGGAAGGATTTCTCACTACCTTCTCCCCTTCTGTCACCTTCTGGCACCTTTGCACCCAAGTTCTAGATTTGCTCTCTTTTGGTTCCCTTTTGCTTACCGGCAAAGGAAGACGTGCGAAACTTGTCTCATGCCACTAAAACTCTTTGAATATCACGCCTTGGACTCAAAGGAAGGCTTTCTCACCACCTTTTCCGCTTCTGGCACTTTCTGGCGCCTTTGGACCCATGTTCCAGTTTTGGTCTCTTTTGGTTCCCTTTTGCTTACCGGCAAAGGAAGACGTGCGAAACTCGTCTCAAGCCACTGAAACTCCTTGAATATCACTCCTAGAACTCAAAGGAAGGCTTTCCCACCACCTTCTCCCCTTCTGGCACTTTCTGGCGGCTTTGGAACCAAGTTACAGTTTTGGTGTCTTTTGGTCCCTTTTTGCTTACTGGAAAAGGGAGACTTGCGAAACTCGTCTCAGGCCACTGAAACTCCTTGAATATCATGCCTAGGACTCAAAGGAAGGCTTTCCCACCACCTTCTCACGTTCTGGCACTTTCTGGTGCCTTTGGACCCATGTTCCAATTTTGGTCTTTTTGGGTTCCCTTTTGCTTACTGGCAAAGGAAGACGTGTGAAACTCGTCTCAAGCCTATGAAACTCCTTGAATATCACTCCTAGAACTCAAAGGAAGGCTTTCCCACCGCATTCTCACGTTCTGGCACTTTCTGGTGCCTTTGGACCCAAGGTCCAGTTTTGGTCTCTTTTGGTTCCTTTTTGCTTACCGGCAAAGGAAGACGTGCGAAGCTCGTCTCAAGCCTATGAAACTCCTTGAATATCACTCCTAGAACTCAAAGGAAGGATTTCTCACCACCTTCTCCCCTTCTGTCACTTTCTGGCACCTTTGGACCCAAGTTCTACTTTTGGTCTCTTTTGGTCCCTTTTGCTTACCGGCAAAGGAAGACGTGCGAAATGTGACGCCTAAAAATAACAGGATTTTTTTTTTTTTTAAACAGGAGAAGCGGAAGGATAACACATTCTTTCAATTCACCTCTAGTGTATCACGTTTCAGTTTGGAGGTTTGCGGTCTCGACATATAATATCAACATTTAGTAAAACAACAACAACAATACTCCATCATAACTGAATAACCTCATGCAATAAGTAGGGAAATATTTGGTAAAAGTCTCAGAGTACTGCAACTTGATAAGACAAAATGACGTAATTAAAGTGCACAAAGATTAACATAGTTCAGAGATACATGGAATGAAACAGACTGACTCCCTAAGAGCAGTTCCCTAAAAACCACAACAGACAAACTATCCTAATCAGTCGAGAGAAGAATAATCCTCGATGGGATCAGACTCCTCAGAGGATGTCGGGGAAGCGGAGCTAGAAGAAGCAGCGTCTTCTGTGTCCTCTACAATCCATCCAGCAGTGCGAGGTGGTGAATGAACTGTGGTAAAGGGCGAGTAAGTGTTTGGGTAGGTAGGGAGCATGTGGGGCAGTACATCATCATTCCTCACTAAGGGTTCAGCCATATATGTATCTCTCTCAGTGGTCACAGGGGGTGGAGTAAGTTCCTCAGTAGGGAATGGTACAGGCGTAGGTGCTGGTCTAGAACTGGGAGTACGGGGATCAACAGACATGGGAGAAGGGGTAGCTGCAAGTGCAGGATAAGGTAGGTGAGAGTCTCCAGGTGGGGTGGAGAAAACAAGCTCAATGGGGGTATCATCCACAAAGTGGGTGGTCCATGAGTGTCCGACATCTTGTCCATGAATCACCCGTGCCATTCCATGGAAAATGCTTTGCTGTGCTGCCGCGTCGAACACCCAGATGTCCTCCTCAGATGGCAAGATCCATACCTTCACTCGGAAGCTGGTCATCTGTATAGGGCATATACAAAGGTACAACAACACACACAAACAGGGGTGAGTTCTCCAAACACAAGTAAGCATTCAATAGCCGTACCCCAAGGAAGGTGGCTTTTCACACCATCACTCAAGTCACATCATCATCCACTCTCAGAACAAACATCATTACAATATAAGTCAATTCATACTTTTCACAGATAATTCCTAGGTTCATCAAACTAATAATGCACATGATGCATGAATGCAAGTTTCATTCCTCACTATCCATCCCTCAAATTTTCGTATTAATGCATATGGTATGCATGGGGATCCCTTACTCTACTGCCAGCGACTTGCCCAGCATTTAGTGTAGAGTTCACAATTTCATATCCAAGTCGTGTGGCGATCGGAGGACGCCAGTCCCTGCATCACAATTGCACAGAACAGAATACATACCAGTATTCAAAAACACCCACACGGGTGCTGGCCCCAAACTGGGTCTCTTCGGGAATGGACCTCAACGACCCTAGGATGTGGAGTTCTTGTTGGGCTTGGCTAAGGCTTGCAAGTAGGGTCACGACCCGGCCACAGAGAGCTCTGCTGCGCCATCTAGGTCGACTGTTCCCCCTTTCGCCACCCCCGTAGGTCTACTCGGGACCGAACCTCCAATACCTACAGCTGTGCCTCTGTTATGCCATCAAGTCGTTCCAAAGAAATGTTATGATGCATGAAGTGTGATTCTCATTTCTCTCCTCAAGGTTTTCTCAATCTTGGGTCACATGGAATTCAAGCACAGAAACAAAGCCCTTACAAGGCTTGCTCAATCACTATTCACTTTCTCTTCTAGCATAGATTTGCCAAGCAATAAAGTTTAGGGATCACACACAAGCTTCCAATCCCACCAATGCACATCCACTGCTTCCCAACACATAATTCTCAGTGATTTTGATACAACCCTCTCAGATTTTCCCACTCAAATCCTATTACATTAACTTACTATATTAGCACTACTCACTTTATCATTTCCATTGTTATTAACCATACTACCTCCTACTTTAAATATGACTTATCTCCACTTTTCTCCATCTCTCTGGTTTTTCCTCTTAGTTATTTTCTAATTAGTGTATTTATTCCCGACTACCTATTTAATTCAAGGTTACTTAGTTTCGTTCTAATTCTTTTTAGGTTCGTTAATATTTGTTCTCACGCGATAGGTTCCATTAAGCTAATAGTGAGATCTTTCTAAGGATGACCTTTATTGATTAACTACTATATTCAGTCCCTTAATTACCATCTCCATACCTTTAATTAATATCCTTTTAGTTTAGGTAAACTTTCCATCAAAAAGGGCTACGCTTGATTCTCTCCTTTTATTCCTTGTATAATGTAATGAACATGATGCATGATTCATCTTAGTGCTCACGGATTCAAGTGCAAACAGCAAACACACCCTATCATTATGCAGTCCTTATCACCCATATTTCATCAAAATTATCACAATTTTAAGTACAACTTTTAGGATTTCTCATCATCAAAACCGAGAGTGAATAGTTCTCACTTTCTTGTCCACCACAATTTTCCAAGACACCACATACATAAAGCTTTTCAAACCAAGTGAACACATCCATCACAATCAATTCAATCATCCATCATCCACTAACAAGCTACCATTCTCATGCAAATCACACAAAATCCCACACGGTTTTCAATTTCTAAGTGTAGTTCAACATTCTAGGCTTTCTCCATGCAAGATCAAATCTGTCCAGCTTTTCCACTACATTTTTATCAAATTAAAAATTATATAACATAAAGGAAATTAACATGCAATGACATAGTTTCATCGTCCAAGTGGAGGGGCAACATTTCTAAGTGACATTCAAATTTCTAAGGGAAAACCGAAACACTTAGGGGCTGAAATCAACATGCAATGGCTTCCATTTCACATGCAATCCAAGGTTCATTGATTACAAGGATAAATCCACATTTTAAACAAAGAATCCAGCCAAACAAAGGTGAAACCGAGGCATGCACAAAGAGATCCAAAGCATTTCATGGTTAAAGATGAACATACAAGGGAAAGAATATGTTGATCAAGTTCACGGTTCATGGTTTCAAGAAGAAAATGTCATTAGTTCAAAGGTTCTACCAAGGGAACATAAAACTGAGACATGCATAAAGGAAGATCCACATCCACACATCAAAGTTTCAAGCTTTTTAGGAATTAAAGTTGATTGAAAGTGAAATCAAACTCTTTAGGAGGTAACTGAGACATGCAACAAGGAAATCCATACACTTTTTGGATAAAACTTAACATGCAAGTTCAGATTTGAAGTTCTTCCAACATGCAGTCCAACACACACTAATTTTTCAAGGAAAAATGTGTAAAAACAGCCAAGAGATGACATGCAAACACGTCAATTGTGAGAACTCCCCCTTGCCTTGATTGTGACGAAAATTTAAAAGCAAAAGGAGTTGATCTTGGCAGGTTCTCCAAAGGAAAGTTGCTGGACCGAGAGGATGAGTCTCAAACTTCAAACTTTCTCCTCTTGGTTAGGTTGTCTTCCTCAGTTCTTTGAAGAGAAAAAGGGGGAAAGCTTCAAATGGTTAGGATCAAGTGAAAAAGGAAGTTTTTTAGGAGTTTTTGGTGTTAGGCTTCCATGGATCTTCAAATCAAAGAAGGAAAAAGGATGAGAGAGCTTACCTCTTTGAAGGAAGGGTCATGGTTTTGAAGAATCAAGCAAGAGAATGCAAGAGTGAAAGCTTGGAGCTCCTTGACTTGTCTTGGAAGGTTGAAAGGATGAGAATTTTTTGAGAGATTTAGGGAGGGAGGGTCTCGGTTTCTTTGAAGAAAAAGAGAGAATGGAACTTGAAAGAAATTTTGAGAGGAAGGGTGGAGGGCTCACGGTTTTTGAGTGAAAAAAGAGAGAGAATGAGGTAGTTTGGTCTATTTATATGGAGTGTTCAACCTTTAAGTGACCAATTGCCACTTAACATGTTCATTTTGGCTTGCTTAGCAAGACTTCCAAACTGAAAAACTGCACACGGTTTTAATTGAGTAAAAGCTGAAGTGAATTTGGTAAATTGGTGCAAGGAAAGGGGTGCCACGGTTTTTAGTGCATGAATAGTGAATTTTGGGAAAGCTTGTAGGCAAAGTTAGTAAAATTCAGGAAGTTAAGTGCATGAAATACCCTAGGCTGCATGCACACGGTTTGGACATCTCAATTTCCGAAATTCTGCACAAAAATCCAAAGGTAAGATTTTGGACAGCAATTGCATGAAATTTGGTTGGCCGAGAAAATGCGACATGACTAGGTTGTCACTTGGACGAGACTTTTGATGTGGTGCTAAGTTTAAGAGAATGTGGTTGGTTAGAATAATTATGATGTTGGCAATTTGGAAGACATGAAAAGAAAGTTCCGAAATGACTTTGCCGACAAATCGGGAGACAAAATCCCGTGCATGGAATTCTAGTGGTCAATACTAGATTTCGGAATATCGGGGCAATCACGATGTTTGTAAAATAGGGGACAAGGTTTGTTTGCACGAAAATCTAGTGGCTGATACTAGATTTGGAAATCTCCGGGTAATGATTGCTAGATCTCACAGAATTTTATGCAATGATTTTGACGGCTAAGAAATCATTACTAAATCTTTGTAATGATTAGGAAATCTTTACAATAATGATTTCTAGATTTCGTGAGATTCCGTGTAAAATTTTGACGGCTAAGGAATGATTACAAAATCTTAGCAATGATTAAAAAATCTCACGCTTTTCAAGGAGAATACCTTTGATTTGACAATTTAAATAAGATAAAATTTTAACTTTCGGGATAGATTATCAAGGGCATTGTGAACAGCACCATTGAACATACTCAGGAAAATCCTTGGACGATATTGAAACTATCTATTTGCATGCAGTTACTTTAAAATACCGAATTCGGAAATAATTCAATATTCTAAAAATAAAAATGCAGCATCTATCTAATTATTCCGACGCTAGCAAGCCGGAATAAGCTAATAATTGAAATCTAAAGACTACTAGCTAATTCACAAAAATTGGGGCGTTACACGAAACTCGTCTCAAGCCACTGAAACTCCTTGAATATCAATCCTAGAACTCAAAGAAACGATTTCTCACCACCTTCTCCCCTTCTGGCACTTTCTGGCACCTTTGGACCCAAGTTCCAGTTTTGGTCTCTTTTGGTTCCCTTTTGCTTACCGGGAAAGGAAGACGTGCGAAACTCGTCTCAGGCCACTAAAACTCCTTGAATATCACTTCTAGAACTCAAAGGAAGGATTTCTCACCACCTTCTCCCCTTCTGGCACTTTCTGGCGGCTTTGGTCCCAAGCTCCAGTTTTGGTCTCTTTGGGTCCCTTTTTGCTGACTGGCAAAGGGAGACTTGCGAAACTCGTCTCAAGCCACTGAAACTCCTTGAATATCACTCCTAGAACTCAAAGGAAGGATTTCTCACCACCTTCTCCCCTTCTGTCACTTTCTGGCACCTTTGGAGCTCTAAATTTGGTCTCTTTTGGTCCCTTTTGCTTACCGGCAAAGGAAGACGTGCGAAACTCGTCTCAAGCAACTGAAACTCCTTAAATATCACTCCTAGAACTCAAAGGAAGGATTTCTCACCACCTTCTCCCCTTCTGTCACTTTCTGGCACCTTTGGACCCAAGTTCTAAATTTGGTCTCTTTTGGTCCCTTTTGCTTACCGGCAAAGGAAGACATGCGAAACTCGTCTCAAGCCACTGAAACTCCTTGAATATAACTCCTAGAACTCAAAGGAAGGATTTCTCACCACCTTCTCCCCTTCTGGCACTTTCTGGCGGCTTTGGACCCAAGCTCCAGTTTTGGTCTCTTTTGGTCCCTTTTTGCTGACTGGCAAAGGGAAACTTGCGAAACTCGTCTCAAGCCACTGAAAGTCCTTGAATATCACTCCTAGAACTCAAAGGAAGGATTTCTCACCACCTTTTCCTCTTCTGGCACTTTCTGGCTCCTTTGGACCCAAGTTCCAGTTTTGGTCTCTTTTGGTCCCTTTTTGCTTACTCTCAAAGGGAGACTTGCGAAATTCGTCTCAGGCCACTAAAACTCCTTGAATATCATGCCGAGGACTCAAAGGAAGGCTTTCCCACCACCTTCTCACGTTCTAGCACTTTCTGGTGCCTTTGGACCTAAGTTCCAGTTTTGGTCTCTTTTGTTTCCTTTTTGCTTACCGCCAAAGGAAGACGTGCGAAACTCGTCTCAAGCCACTGAAACTCCTTGAATATCACTCCGAATACACAAAGGAAGGCTTTCTCACCACCTTTTCCGCTTCTGGCACTTTCTGGCGCCTTTGGACCCAAGTTCCAGTTTTGGTCTCTTTTGGTCCCTTTTTGCTTACTAAAAATGGGAGACTTACGAAACTCGTCTCATGCCACTAAAACTTCTTGAATATCACGCCTACGACTTAAAGGAAGCTTTTCCCACCACCTTCTCACATTCTGGCACTTTCTGGTGCCTTTGGACCCAAGTTCCAGTTTTGGTCTCTTTTGGTCCCTTTTTGCTTACTGGCAAAGGGAGACTTACGAAACTCGTCTCAGGCCACTAAAACTCTTTGAATATCACGCCTAGGACTCACAGGAAGGCTTTCCCACGGCCTTCTCAGGTTCTGGCACTTTCTGGTGCCTTTGGACCCAAGTTCCAGTTTTGGTCTCTTTTGGTCCCTTTTTGCCTACTAACAAAGGGAGACTTACGAAACACGTCTCAGGCCACTAAACTCCTTGAATATCACGCCCAGGACTCAAAGGAAGGCTATCCCACCACCTTCTCACGTTCTGGCACGTTCTAGTGCCTTTGGACCCAAGTTCCAGTTTTGGTCTCTTTTGGTTCCCTTTTGCTTACTAGCAAAGGAAGACGTGCGAAACTCGTCTTAAGCCACTGAAACTCCTTGAATATTACTCCTAGAACTCAAAGGAAGGATTTTTCACCACCTTCTCCCCTTCTGGCACTTTCTGGCGCCTTTGGACCCAAGATCAAGTTTTGGTCTCTTTCGGTCCCTTTTTGCTTACCGGCGAAGGGAGACTTGCGAAACTCGTCTCAGGCCACTGAAACTCGTTGAATATCATTCCGAAGACACAAAGGAAGGCTTTCTCACTACCTTTTCCGCTTCTGGCACTTTCTGGTGCCTTTGGACCCAAGTTCCAGTTTTGGTCTCTTTTGGTTCCCTTTTGCTTACCGGTAAAGCGAAACTTGCGAAACTCGTCTCAGGCCACTAAAACTCCTTGAATATCACGCCTACGACTCAAAGGAAGGCTTTTCCACCACCCTCTCACGTTCTGGCACTTTCTGGTGCCTTTGGACCCAAGTTACAGTTTTGGTCTCTTTTGGTCCCTTTTTGCTTACTGGCAATGGGCAACTTGTGAAACTCGTCTCAGTCCACTAAAACTCCTTGCATATCACGCCTACGACTTAAAGGAAGGTTTTCCCACCACCTTCTCACGTTCTGGGACTTTCTGGTGCCTTTGGACCCAAGTTCCAGTTTTGGTCTCTTTTGGTTCCCTTTTGCTTACCGGCAAAGCGAGACTTACGAAACACGTCTCAGGCCACTAAACTCCTTGAATATCACGCCCAGGACTCAAAGGAAGGCTATCCCACCACCTTCTCACGTTCTGGCACGTTCTAGTGCCTTTGGACCCAAGTTCCAGTTTTGGTCTCTTTTGGTTCCCTTTTGCTTACTAGCAAAGGAAGACGTGCGAAACTCGTCTTAAGCCACTGAAACTCCTTGAATATTACTCCTAGAACTCAAAGGAAGGATTTTTCACCACCTTCTCCCCTTCTGGCACTTTCTGGCGCCTTTGGACCCAAGATCAAGTTTTGGTCTCTTTCGGTCCCTTTTTGCTTACCGGCGAAGGGAGACTTGCGAAACTCGTCTCAGGCCACTGAAACTCGTTGAATATCATTCCGAAGACACAAAGGAAGGCTTTCTCACTACCTTTTCCGCTTCTGGCACTTTCTGGTGCCTTTGGACCCAAGTTCCAGTTTTGGTCTCTTTTGGTTCCCTTTTGCTTACCGGCAAAGCGAGACTTGCGAAACTCGTCTCAGGCCACTAAAACTCCTTGAATATCACGCGTAGGACTCAAAGGAAGGCTTTTCCACCACCTTCTCACGTTCTGGCACCTTCTGGTGCCTTTGGACCCAAGTTCCAGTTTTGGTCTCTTTTGGTTCCCTTTTGCTTACCGGCAAAGGAAGACCTGCGAAACTCGTCTTAGGCCACTAAAACTCCTTGAATATCACGCCTAGGACTCACAGGAAGGCTTTCCCACCACCTTCTCACGTTCTGGCACTTTCTGGTGCCTTTGGAACCAAGTTCCAATTTTGGTCTCTTTTGGTTCCCTTTTGCCTACCGGCAAAGGAAGACGTGCGAAACTCGTCTCAGGCCACTAAAACTCCTTGAATATCACGCCTAGGTCTCAAAGGAAGGCTTTCCCACCACCTTCTCACGTTCTGGCACTTTCTGGTGCCTTTGGACCCAAGTTCCAGTTTTGGTCTCTTTTGGTTCCCTTTTGCTTACCAGCAAAGGAAGACGTGCAAAACTCGTCTCAGGACACTAAAACTCCTTGAATATCACTTCGAAGACACAAAGGAAGGCTTTCCCACCACATTCTCACGTTCTGGCACTTTCTGGTGCCTTTGGACCCAAGTTCTAGTTTTGGTCTCTTTTGGTTCCTTTTGCTTACCGGCAAAGGAAGACGTGCGAAACTCGTCTCAAACCACTGAAACTGCTTGAATATCACTCCTAGAACTCAAAGGAAGGATTTCTCACCACCTTCTCCCCTTCTGTCACTTCCTGGCACCTTTGGACCGAAGTTTTAGTTTTGGTCTCTTTTGGTCCCTTTTTGCTTACCGGCAAAGGAAGACGTGCGAAACTCGTCTCAGGACACTAAAACTCCTTGAATATCACTTCGAAGACACAAAGGAAGGCTTTCCTACCACATTCTCACGTTCTGGCACTTTCTGGTGCCTTTGGACCCAAGTTCCAGTTTTGGTCTCTTTTGGTTCCCTTTTGCTTACCAGCAAAGGAAGACGTGCGAAACTCGTCTCAAACCACTGAAACTCCTTGAATATCACTCCTAGAACTCAAAGGAAGGATTTCGCACCACCTTCTCCCCTTCTGTCACTTCCTGGCACCTTTGGACCGAAGTTTTAGTTTTGGTCTCTTTTGGTCCCTTTTTGCTTACCGGCAAAGGAAGACGTGCGAAACACGTCTCAGGACACTAAAACTCCATGAATATCACTTCGAAGACACAAAGGAAGGCTTTCCCACCACATTCTCACGTTCTGGCACTTTCTAGTGCTGTTGGACCCAAGTTCCAGTTTTGGTCTCTTTTGGTTCCCTTTTGCTTACCGGCAAAGGAAGACGTGCGAAACTCGTCTCAAGCCACTGAAACTCCTTGAATATCACTTCTAGAACTCAAAGGAAGGATTTCTCACCACCTTCTCCCCTTCTGTCACTTCCTGGCACCTTTGGACCGAAGTTTTAGTTTTGGTCTCTTTTGGTCCCTTTCTGCTTACCGGCAAAGGAAGTTGTGCGAAACTCGTCTCAGGCCACTAAAACTCTTTGAATATCACTTCGAAGACACAAAGGAAGGCTTTCCCACCACATTCTCACGTTCTGGCACTTTCTGGTGCCTTTGGACCCAATTTCCAGTTTTGGTCTCATTTGGTTCCCTTTTGCTTACCGGCAAAGGAAGACGTGCGAAACTCGTCTCAAGCCAGTGAAACTCCTTGAATATCACTCCTAGAAATCAAAGGAAGGATTTCTCACCACCTTCTCCCCTTCTGGCACTTTCTGGCGCCTTTGGACCCAAGTTCCAGTTTTGGTCTCTTTTGGTCCCTTTTTTGCTCACAGGCAAAGGGAGACTTGCGAAACTCGTCTCAGGCCACTAAAACTCCTTGAATATCACGCCTAGGACTCAAAGGAAGGCTTTTCCACCACCTTCTCATGTTCTGGCACTTTCTGGTGCCTTTGGACCCAAGTTCCAGTTTTGGTCTCTTTTGGTTCCCTTTTGCTTACCGGGAGAGGGAGACTTGCGAAACTCGTCTCAGGCCACTAAAACTCTTTGAATATCACGCCTAGGACACAAAGGAAGGCTTTCCCACCACCTTCTCACGTTCTGGCACTTTCCGGTGCCCTTGGACCCAAGTTCCAGTTTTGGTCTCTTTTGGTCCCTTTTTGCTTACCGGGAGAGGGAGTCATGCGAAACTCGTCTCAGGCCACTGAAACTCCTTGAATATCACGCCGAAGACACAAAGGAAGGCTTTCTCACCACCTTTTCCGCTTCTGGCACTTTCTGGCGGCTTTGGACCCAAGTTCCAGTTTTGGTATCTTTTGGTCCCTTTTTTTTTACCGGCAAAGCGAGACTTGCGAAACTCGTCTCAAGCCACTGAAACTCCTTGAATATCACTCCTAGAACTCAAAGGAAGGATTTCTCACCACCTTCTCCCCTTCTGGCACTTCTGGCGCCTTTGGACCCAAGTTCCAGTTTTGGTCACTTTTGGACCTTTTTTGCTTACTGGCAAAGGGAGTCTTGCGAAACTCGTCTCAGGCCACTAAAACTCCTTGAATATCCCGCCTAGGACTCAAAGGAAGGCTTTCCCACCACCTTCTCACGTTCTGGCACTTGCTGGCGCATTTGTACCCAAGTTCAAGTTTTGGTCTCTTTCGGTCCCTTTTTGCTTACTGGCAAAGGGAGACTTGCGAAACTCGTCTCAGGCCACTAAAACTCCTTGAATATCACTCCTAGAACTCAAAGGAAGGCTTTCTCACCACCTTCTCCCCTTCTGGCACTTCTGGCGCCTTTGGACCCAAGTTCCAGTTTTGGTCACTTTTGGACCTTTTTTGCTTACTGGCAAAGGAAGACCTGCGAAACTCGTCTTAGGCCACTAAAACTCCTTGAATATCACGCCTAGGACTCACAGGAAGGCTTTCCCACCACCTTCTCACGTTCTGGCACTTTCTGGTGCCTTTGGACCCAAGTTCCAGTTTTGGTCTCTTTTGGTCCCTTTTTGCTTACCGGGAGAAGGAGTCGAGCGAAACTCGTCTCAGGCCACTGAAACTCCTTGAATATCACGCCGAAGACACAAAGGAAGACTTTCTCACCATCTTTTCCGCTTCTGGCACTTTCTGGCGGCTTTGGACCCAAGTTCCAGTTTTGGTATCTTTTGGTACCTTTTTTTTTACCGGCAAAGCGAGACTTGCGAAACTCGTCTCAAGCCACTGAAACTCCTTGAATATCACTCCTAGAACTCAAAGGAAGGATTTCTCACCACCTTCTCCCCTTCTGGCACTTCTGGCGCCTTTGGACCCAAGTTCCAGTTTTGGTCACTTTTGGACCTTTTTTGCTTACTGGCAAAGGGAGTCTTGCGAAACTCGTCTCAGGCCACTAAAACTCCTTGAATATCCCGCCTAGGACTCAAAGGAAGGCTTTCCCACCACCTTCTCACGTTCTGGCACTTGCTGGCGCATTTGTACCCAAGTTCAAGTTTTGGTCTCTTTCGGTCCCTTTTTGCTTACTGGCAAAGGGAGACTTGCGAAACTCGTCTCAGGCCACTAAAACTCCTTGAATATCACTCCTAGAACTAAAAGGAAGGATTTCTCACCACCTTCTCCCCTTCTAGCATTTTCTGGCGGCTTTAGACCCAAGTTCCAGTTTGGTCTCTTTTGGTCCCTTTTTGCTTACTGGCAATGGGAGACTTGCGAAGCTCGTCTCAGGCCACTAAAACTCCTTGCATATCACGCCTACGACTTAAAGGAAGGCTTTCCCACCACCTTCTCATGTTTTGGCACTTTCTGGTGCCTTTGGACCCAAGTTCCAGTTTTGGTCACTTTTGGTTCCCTTTTGCTTACCATCAAAGGAAGACGTGCAAAACTCGTCTCAGGCCACTGAAACTCCTTGAATATCATTCCGAAGACACAAAGGAAGGCTTTCTCACCACCTTTTCCGCTTCTGGCACTTTCTGGCGCCTTTGGACCCAAGTTCCAATGTTGGTCTCTTTTGGTCCCTTTTTGCTTACTAACAAAGGGAGACCTGCGAAACTCGTCTCAGGCCACTAAAACTCTTTGAATATAACGCTTACGACTTAAAGGAAGGCTTTCCCACCACCTTCTCACATTCTGGCACTTTCTGGCGCCTTTAGACCCATGTTCCAGTTTTGGTCTCTTTTGGTCCCTTTTTGCTTACTAGCAAAGGGAGACTTATGAAACTCGTCTCAGGCCAATAAAACTCTTTGAATATCACGCCTAGGACTCAAAGGAAGGCTTTTCCACCACCTTCTCACGTTCTGGCATTTTCTGGTGCCTTTGGACCCAAGTTCCAGTTTTGGTCTCTTTTGGTCCCCTTTTGCTTACCGGCAAAGAAAGACGTGCGAAACTTGTCTCAAGCCACTGAAACTCCTTGAATATCACTCCTAGAACTCAAAGGAAGGATTTCTCACCACCTTCTCCCCTTCTGGCACTTTCTGGCGCTTTTGGACCCAAGTTCCAGTTTTGGTCTCTTTTGGTCCCTTTTTGCTTACTGGCAAAGGGAGACTTGCGAAACTCGTCTCAGGCCACTAAAACTCTTTGAATATCACGCCTAGGACTCAAAGGAAGGTTGTCCCACCACCTTCTCAGGTTCTGGCACTTTCTGGTGCCTTTGGACCCAAGTTCCAGTTTTGGTCTCTTTTGGTTCCCTTTTGCTTACCGGCAAAGGGAGACTTGCGAAACTCGTCTCGGGCCACTAAAACTCTTTGAATATCACGCCTAGGACTGAAAGGAAGGCTTTCCCACCACCTTCTCACGTTCTGGCACTTTCTGGTGCCTTTGGGCCCAAGTTCCAGTTTTGGTCTCTTTTGGTTCCCTTTTGCTTACCGGCAAAGGAAGACGTGCGAAACTCGTCTCAAGCCACTGAAACTCCTTGAATATCACTCCTAAAACTCAAAGGAAGGATTTCTTACCATGATGAGGACATGACCATGAGCAAAGGCAAGGATCCTCTTGAAGGAGTTGGAGGACCTATGACAAGGGCTAGAGCAAGGAGAGCAAAGGAAGCTCTTCAACAAGTGTTGTCCATATTAATTGAGTACAGTTTTAAGAAACCGATGGGCAAACGGAAGTTGTTAATAGGACGTTGGGAACATTGCTTAGGACAGTTTTAAGAAAGAACTTAAAGACTTGGGAAGTTTGTTTACCCCATGTTGAGTTTGCTTACAATAGGGCTGTTCATAGCACTACTAATTGTTCTCCTTTTGAGGTTTTTTAGGGTTTTAACCCACTAACTCCTTTTGATCTTTTGCCTATGCCTAATGTTTCAATTTTTAAGCATAAAGAAGGTCAAGCAAAGGCAGACTATGTGAAGAAGCTTCATGAGAGAGTCAAAAATCAAATTGAGAGGAGAAATGAAAGCTATGCCAAACAAGCCAACAAAGGGAGAAAGAAGGTTATCTTCGAACCCGGAGATTGGGTTTGGGTGCACATGAGAAAGGAAAGGTTTCTGGAATAAAGGAAGTCAAAGCTTCAACCAAGGGGAGATGGTCTATTCCAAGTGCTTGAAAGAATCAATGACAATGCTTACAAAATTGAGCTGCCGGGTGAGTATAATGTTAGTTCCACCTTCAATGTGTCTGACTTATCTCTTTTTGATGTAGATGGAGAATCCGATTTGAGGACAAATCCTTCTCAAGAGGGAGAGAATGATGAGGACATGACCATGAGCAAAGGCAAGGATCCTCTTGAGGGACTTGGAGGACCTATGACAAGGGCTAGAGCAAGGAGAGCAAAGGAAGCTCTTCAACAAGTGTTGTCTATATTAATTGAATACAAGCCCAAGTTTCAAGGAGAAAAGACCAAGGTTGTGAATTGCATCATGGCCCAAATGGAGGAGAACTAAGGCGCCACTTTGCTTCAGTTTTTAAGTTTTTAACTCGTCTCAGGCCACTAAAACTCCTTGAATATCACTCCGAAGACACAAAGGAAGGCTTTCCTACCACCTTCTCACGTTCTGGCACTTTCTGGTGCCTTTGGACCCAAATTCCAGTTTTGGTCTCTTTTGGTTCCCTTTTGCTTACCGGCAAAGGAAGACGTGCGAAATTCGTCTCAAGCCACTGAAACTCCTTGAATATTACTCCTAGAACTCAAAGGAAGGATTTCTCACCACCTTCTCCCCTACTGGCAGTTTCTGGCGCCTTTGGACCCAAGTTCCAGTTTTGGTCTCTTTTGGTTCCCTTTTGCTTACCAACAAAGGAAGACGTGCGAAACTCGTCTCAGGCCACTAAAACTCCTTGAATATCACTTCGAAGACACAAAGGAAGGGTTTCCCACAACATTCTCACGTTCTGGCACTTTATGGTGCCTTTGGACCCAAGTTCCAGTTTTGGTCTCTTTTGGTTCCCTTTTGCTTACTGGCAAAGGAAGACGTGCGAAACTCGTCTCAGGCCACTAAAACTCCTTGAATATCACGCCTAGGACTTAAAGGAAGGCTATCCCACCACCTTCTCACGTTCTGGCACTTTCTGGTGCCTTTGGACCCAAGTTCAAGTTTTGGTCTCTTTTGGTTCCCTTTTGCTTACCGGCAAAGGAAGACATGCGAAACTCGTCTCAGGCCACTGAAACTCCTTGATTATCACTCCGAAGACACAAAGGAAGGCTTTCTCACCACCTTTTCCGCTTCTGGCACTTTTTGGTGCCTTTGGACCCAAGTTCCAGTTTTGGTCTCTTTTGGTCCCTTTTTGCTTACTTGCAAAGGGAGACTTGCGAAACACGTCTCAGGCCACTAAAACTCCTTGAATATCATGCGTACGACTTAAAGGAAGGGTTTCCCACCACCTTCTCACGTTCTGGCACTTTCTGGTGCCTTTGGACCCAAGTTCCAATTTTGGTCTCTTTTGGTTCCCTTTTGCTTACCGGCAAAGGAAGACGTGCGAAACTCGTTTCAGGTCACTAAAACTCCTTGAATATCACGCCTAGGACTTAAAGGAAGGCTTTCCCACCACCTTCTCACGTTCTGGCACTTTCTGGTGCCTTTGGACCCAAGTTCAAGTTCTGGTCTCTTTTGGTTCCCTTTTGCTTACCGGCAAAGGAAGACATGCGAAACTCGTCTCAGGCCACTGAAACTCCTTGATTATCACTCCGAAGACACAAAGGAAGGCTTTCTCACCACCTTTTCCGCTTCTGGCACTTTTTGGTGCCTTTGGACCCAAGTTCCAGTTTTGGTCTCTTTTGGTCCCTTTTTGCTTACTTGCAAAGGGAGACTTGCGAAACACGTCTCAGGCCACTAAAACTCCTTGAATATCATGCGTACGACTTAAAGGAAGGGTTTCCCACCACCTTCTCACGTTCTGGCACTTTCTGGAGCCTTTGGACCCTAGTTCCAGTTTTGGTCTCTTTTGGTCCCTTTTTGCTTACTGGCAAAGGGAGACTTGCGAAACTCGTGTCAGGCCACTAAAACTCCTTGAATATCATGCCTAGGACTCAAAGGAAGGCTTTCCCACCACCATCTCACGTTCTGGCACTTTCTGGTGCCTTTGGACCCAAGTTCCAGTTTTGGTCTCTTTTGGTTCCCTATTGCTTACCCGGCAAAGGAAGACGTGCGAAACTCGTCTCAGGCCACTAAAACTCCTTGAATATCACGCCTAGGACTTAAAGGAAGGCTTTCCCACCACCTTCTCACGTTCTGGCACTTTCTGGTGCCTTTGGACCCAAGTTCAAGTTTTGGTCTCTTTTGGTTCCCTTTTGCTTACCGGCAAAGGAAGACGTGCGAAACTCGTTTCAGGTCACTAAAACTCCTTGAATATCACGCCTAGGACTTAAAGGAAGGCTTTCCCACCACCTTCTCACATTCTGGCACTTTCTGGCGCCTTTGGACCCAAGTTCCAGTTTTGGTCTCTTTTGGTCCCTTTTTGCTTACCAGCAAAGGAAGACGTGCGAAACTCGTCTCAGGCCACTAAAACTCCTTGAATATCATGGCTAGGACTCAAAGGAAGGCTTTCCCACCACCTTCTCACGTTCTGGCACTTTCTGGTGCCTTTCGACCCAAGTTCCAATTTTGGTCTCTTTTGGTTCCCTATTGCTTACCAGCAAAGGAAGACGTGCGAAACTCGTCTCAGGCCACTAAAACTCCTTGAATATCACGCCTAGGACTTAAAGGAAGGCTTTCCCACCACCTTCTCACGTTCTGGCACTTTCTGGTGCCTTTGGACCCAAGTTCAAGTTTTGGTCTCTTTTGGTTCCCTTTTGCTTACCTGCAAAGGAAGACGTGCGAAACTCGTCTCAAGCCACTGAAACTCCTTGAATATCACTCCTAGAACTCAAAGGAAGGATTTCTCACCACCTTCTTCTCTTCTCGGAACTTTACTGCGCCTTTGGACCCAAGTTCCAGCTTTGGTCTCTTTTGGTCCCTTTTTGCTTACCGGCAAAGGGAGACTTGCGAAACTTCGACTCACGCCACTAAAACTCTTTGAATATCACGCCTAGGACTCAAAGGAAGGCTTTCCCACCACCTTCTCACGTTCGGCACTTTCGGTGCCTTTCGACCCAAGTTCCGCTTTGGTCTCTTTTGGTTCCCTATTGCTTACGGAAAAGGAAGACGTGCGAAACTTCGTCTTAGGCCACTAAAACTCCTTGAATATCACGCCTAGGACTCAAAGGAAGGCTTCCCCGCCACCTTCTCACGTTCTGGCACTTTCTGGTGCCTTTGGACCCAAGTTCAAGTTTTGGTCTCTTTTGGTTCTCTTTTGCTTACCAGCAAAGGAAGACGTGCGAAACTCGTCTCAAGCCACTGAAACTCCTTGAATATCACTCCTAGAACTCAAAGGAAGGATTTCTCACCACCTTCTTATCTTCTGGCACTTTCTGGCGCCTTTGGACCCAAGTTCCAGTTTTGGTCTCTTTTGGTCCCTTTTTGCTTACTGGCAAAAGGACACTTGCGAAACTCGGCTCAGGCCACTAAAACTCTTTGAATATCACGCCTAGGACACAAAGGAAGGCTTTTCCCACCACCTTCTCACGTTCTGGCACTTTCTGGTGCCTTTGGACCCAAGTTCCAGTTTTGGTCTCTTTTGGTTCCCTTTTGCTTACCGGCAAAGGAAGACGTGCGAAACTCGTCTCAAGCCACTGAAACTCCTTGAATATCACTCCTACAACTCAAAGGAAGGATTTCTCACCACCTTTTTTCTTCTGGCACTTTCTGGCGCCTTTGGACCCAAATTCCAGTTTTGGTCTCTTTTGGTCCCTTTTTGCTTACTGGCAAAGGGAGACTTGCGAAACTCGTCTCAGGCCACTAAAACTCTTTGAATATCATGCCTAGGACTCAAAGGAAGGCTTTCCCACCACCTTCTCACGTTCTGGCACTTTCTGGTGCCTTTGGACCCAAGTTCCAGTTTTGGTCTCTTTTGGTTCCCTTTTGCTTACCGGCAAAGGAAGACGTGCGAAACTCGTCTCGTGCCCTTTGAAACTCCCCGATTATCACTCCTAGAACTCAAAGGAAGGATTTCTCACCACCTTCTTCTCTTCGGCACTTTCCGGCGCCTTTGGACCCAAATTCCAGCTTTTGGTCTCTTTTGGTCCCTTTTTGCTTACTGGCAAAGGTAGACTTGCGAAACTCGTCTCAGGCCACTAAAACTCTTTGAATATCACGCCTAGGACGCAAAGGAAGGCTTTCCCACCACCTTCTCACGTTTTGGCAATTTCTGGTGCCTTTGGACCCAAGTTCAAGTTTTGGTCTCTTTTGGTTCCCTTTTGCTTACCGGCAAAGGAAGACGTGCGAAACTCGTCTCAAGCCACTAAAACTCCTTGAATATCACGCCTAGGACTTAAAGGAAGGCTTTCCCACCACCTTCTCACGTTCTGGCACTTTCTGGTGCCTGTGGACCCAAGTTCAAGTTTTGGTCTCTTTTGGTTCCCTTTTGCTTACCGGCAAAGGAAGACGTGCGAAACTCGTCTCAAGCCACTGAAACTCCTTGAATATCACTCCTACAACTCAAAGGAAGGATTTCTCACCACCTTTTTTCTTCTGGCACTTTCTGGCGCCTTTGGACCCAAATTCCAGTTTTGGTCTCTTTTGGTCCCTTTTTGCTTACTGGCAAAGGGAGACTTGCGAAACTCGTCTCAGGCCACTAAAACTCTTTGAATATCATGCCTAGGACTCAAAGGAAGGCTTTCCCACCACCTTCTCACGTTCTGGCACTTTCTGGTGCCTTTGGACCCAAGTTCCAGTTTTGGTCTCTTTTGGTTCCCTTTTGCTTACCGGCAAAGGAAGACGTGCGAAACTCGTCTCAGGCCACTGAAACTCCCTGATTATCACTCCTAGAACTCAAAGGAAGGATTTCTCACCACCTTCTTCTCTTCTGGCACTTTCCGGCGCCTTTGGACCCAAATTCCAGTTTTGGTCTCTTTTGGTCCCTTTTTGCTTACTGGCAAAGGTAGACTTGCGAAACTCGTCTCAGGCCACTAAAACTCTTTGAATATCACGCCTAGGACGCAAAGGAAGGCTTTCCCACCACCTTCTCACGTTTTGGCAATTTCTGGTGCCTTTGGACCCAAGTTCAAGTTTTGGTCTCTTTTGGTTCCCTTTTGCTTACCGGCAAAGGAAGACGTGCGAAACTCGTCTCAAGCCACTAAAACTCCTTGAATATCACGCCTAGGACTTAAAGGAAGGCTTTCCCACCACCTTCTCACGTTCTGGCACTTTCTGGTGCCTGTGGACCCAAGTTCAAGTTTTGGTCTCTTTTGGTTCCCTTTTGCTTACCGGCAAAGGAAGACGTGCGAAACTCGTCTCAAGCCACTGAAACTCCTTGAATATCACTCCTACAACTCAAAGGAAGGATTTCTCACCACCTTTTTTCTTCTGGCACTTTCTGGCGCCTTTGGACCCAAATTCCAGTTTTGGTCTCTTTTGGTCCCTTTTTGCTTACTGGCAAAGGGAGACTTGCGAAACTCGTCTCAGGCCACTAAAACTCTTTGAATATCATGCCTAGGACTCAAAGGAAGGCTTTCCCACCACCTTCTCACGTTCTGGCACTTTCTGGTGCCTTTGGACCCAAGTTCCAATTTTGGTCTCTTTTGGTTCCCTTTTGCTTACCGGCAAAGGAAGATGTGCGAAACTCGTTTCAGGTCACTAAAACTCCTTGAATATCACGCCTAGGACTTAAAGGAAGGCTTTCCCACCACCTTCTCACGTTCTGGCACTTTCTGGTGCCTTTGGACCCAAGTTCAAGTTTTGGTCTCTTTTGGTTCCCTTTTGCTTACCGGCAAAGGAAGACATGCGAAACTCGTCTCAGGCCACTGAAACTCCTTGATTATCACTCCGAAGACACAAAGGAAGGCTTTCTCACCACCTTTTCCGCTTCTGGCACTTTCTGGCGCCTTTGGACCCAAGTTCCAGTTTTGGTCTCTTTTGGTCCCTTTTTGCTTACTGGCAAAGGGAGACTTGCGAAACTCGTCTCAGGCCACTAAAACTCCTTGAATATCATGCGTACGACTTAAAGGAAGGGTTTCCCACCACCTTCTCACGTTCTGGCACTTTCTGGAGCCTTTGGACCCTAGTTCCAGTTTTGGTCTCTTTTGGTCCCTTTTTGCTTACTGGCAAAGGGAGACTTGCGAAACTCGTGTCAGGCCACTAAAACTCCTTGAATATCATGCCTAGGACTCAAAGGAAGGCTTTCCCACCACCTTCTCACGTTCTGGCACTTTCTGGTGCCTTTGGACCCAAGTTCCAGTTTTGGTCTCTTTTGGTTCCCTATTGCTTACCCGGCAAAGGAAGACGTGCGAAACTCGTCTCAGGCCACTAAAACTCCTTGAATATCACGCCTAGGACTTAAAGGAAGGCTTTCCCACCACCTTCTCACGTTCTGGCACTTTCTGGTGCCTTTGGACCCAAGTTCAAGTTTTGGTCTCTTTTGGTTCCCTTTTGCTTACCGGCAAAGGAAGACGTGCGAAACTCGTCTCAAGCCACTGAAACTCCTTGAATATCACTCCTAGAACTCAAAGGAAGGATTTCTCACCACCTTCTTCTCTTCTGGAACTTTCTGGCGCCTTTGGACCCAAGTTCCAGTTTTGGTCTCTTTTGGTCCCTTTTTGCTTACTGGCAAAGGGAGACTTGCGAAACTCGACTCACGCCACTAAAACTCTTTGAATATCACGCCTAGGACTCAAAGGAAGGCTTTCCCACCACCTTCTCACGTTCTGGCACTTTCTGGTGCCTTTCGACCCAAGTTCCAGTTTTGGTCTCTTTTGGTTCCCTATTGCTTACCGGAAAAGGAAGACGTGCGAAACTCGTCTTAGGCCACTAAAACTCCTTGAATATCACGCCTAGGACTCAAAGGAAGGCTTTCCCGCCACCTTCTCACGTTCTGGCACTTTCTGGTGCCTTTGGACCCAAGTTCAAGTTTTGGTCTCTTTTGGTTCTCTTTTGCTTACCGGCAAAGGAAGACGTGCGAAACTCGTCTCAAGCCACTGAAACTCCTTGAATATCACTCCTAGAACTCAAAGGAAGGATTTCTCACCACCTTCTTATCTTCTGGCACTTTCTGGCGCCTTTGGACCCAAGTTCCAGTTTTGGTCTCTTTTGGTCCCTTTTTGCTTACTGGCAAAAGGACACTTGCGAAACTCGGCTCAGGCCACTAAAACTCTTTGAATATCACGCCTAGGACACAAAGGAAGGCTTTTCCCACCACCTTCTCACGTTCTGGCACTTTCTGGTGCCTTTGGACCCAAGTTCCAGTTTTGGTCTCTTTTGGTTCCCTTTTGCTTACCGGCAAAGGAAGACGTGCGAAACTCGTCTCAGGCCACTGAAACTCCCTGATTATCACTCCTAGAACTCAAAGGAAGGATTTCTCACCACCTTCTTCTCTTCTGGCACTTTCCGGCGCCTTTGGACCCAAATTCCAGTTTTGGTCTCTTTTGGTCCCTTTTTGCTTACTGGCAAAGGTAGACTTGCGAAACTCGTCTCAGGCCACTAAAACTCTTTGAATATCACGCCTAGGACGCAAAGGAAGGCTTTCCCACCACCTTCTCACGTTTTGGCAATTTCTGGTGCCTTTGGACCCAAGTTCAAGTTTTGGTCTCTTTTGGTTCCCTTTTGCTTACCGGCAAAGGAAGACGTGCGAAACTCGTCTCAAGCCACTAAAACTCCTTGAATATCACGCCTAGGACTTAAAGGAAGGCTTTCCCACCACCTTCTCACGTTCTGGCACTTTCTGGTGCCTGTGGACCCAAGTTCAAGTTTTGGTCTCTTTTGGTTCCCTTTTGCTTACCGGCAAAGGAAGACGTGCGAAACTCGTCTCAAGCCCCTGAAACTCCTTGAATATCACTCCTACAACTCAAAGGAAGGATTTCTCACCACCTTTTTTCTTCTGGCACTTTCTGGCGCCTTTGGACCCAAATTCCAGTTTTGGTCTCTTTTGGTCCCTTTTTGCTTACTGGCAAAGGGAGACTTGCGAAACTCGTCTCAGGCCACTAAATCTCTTTGAATATCATGCCTAGGACTCAAAGGAAGGCTTTCCCACCACCTTCTCACGTTCTGGCACTTTCTGGTGCCTTTGGACCCAAGTTCCAATTTTGGTCTCTTTTGGTTCCCTTTTGCTTACCGGCAAAGGAAGACGTGCGAAACTCGTTTCAGGTCACTAAAACTCCTTGAATATCATGCCTAGGACTTAAAGGAAGGCTTTCCCACCACCTTCTCACGTTCTGGCACTTTCTGGTGCCTTTGGACCCAAGTTCAAGTTTTGGTCTCTTTTGGTTCCCTTTTGCTTACCGGCAAAGGAAGACATGCGAAACTCGTCTCAGGCCACTGAAACTCCTTGATTATCACTCCGAAGACACAAAGGAAGGCTTTCTCACCACCTTTTCCGCTTCTGGCACTTTTTGGCGCCTTTGGACCCAAGTTCCAGTTTTGGTCTCTTTTGGTCCCTTTTTGCTTACTTGCAAAGGGAGACTTGCCAAACACGTCTCAGGCCACTAAAACTCCTTGAATATCATGCGTACGACTTAAAGGAAGGGTTTCCCACCACCTTCTCACGTTCTGGCACTTTCTGGAGCCTCTGGACCCTAGTTCCAGTTTTGGTCTCTTTTGGTCCCTTTTTGCTTACTGGCAAAGGGAGACTTGCGAAACTCGTGTCAGGCCACTAAAACTCCTTGAATATCATGCCTAGGACTCAAAGGAAGGCTTTCCCACCACCTTCTCACGTTCTGGCACTTTCTGGTGCCTTTGGACCCAAGTTCCAGTTTTGGTCTCTTTTTGTTCCCTATTGCTTACCGGCAAAGGAAGACGTGCGAAACTCGTCTCAGGCCACTAAAACTCCTTGAATATCACGCCTAGGACTTAAAGGAAGGCTTTCCCACCACCTTCTCACGTTCTGGCACTTTCTGGTGCCTTTGGACCCAAGTTCAAGTTTTGGTCTCTTTTGGTTCCCTTTTGCTTACCGGCAAAGGAAGACGTGCGAAACTCGTCTCAAGCCACTGAAACTCCTTGAATATCACTCCTAGAACTCAAAGGAAGGATTTCTCACCACCTTCTTCTCTTCTGGAACTTTCTGGCGCCTTTGGACCCAAGTTCCAGTTTTGGTCTCTTTTGGTCCCTTTTTGCTTACTGGCAAAGGGAGACTTGCGAAACTCGACTCACGCCACTAAAACTCTTTGAATATCACGCCTAGGACTCAAAGGAAGGCTTTCCCACCACCTTCTCACGTTCTGGCACTTTCTGGTGCCTTTCGACCCAAGTTCCAGTTTTGGTCTCTTTTGGTTCCCTATTGCTTACCGGAAAAGGAAGACGTGCGAAACTCGTCTTAGGCCACTAAAACTCCTTGAATATCACGCCTAGGACTCAAAGGAAGGCTTTCCCGCCACCTTCTCACGTTCTGGCACTTTCTGGTGCCTTTGGACCCAAGTTCAAGTTTGGTCTCTTTTGGTTCTCTTTTGCTTACCGGCAAAGGAAGACGTGCGAAACTCGTCTCAAGCCACTGAAACTCCTTGAATATCACTCCTAGAACTCAAAGGAAGGATTTCTCACCACCTTCTTATCTTCTGGCACTTTCTGGCGCCTTTGGACCCAAGTTCCAGTTTTGGTCTCTTTTGGTCCCTTTTTGCTTACTGGCAAAAGGACACTTGCGAAACTCGGCTCAGGCCACTAAAACTCTTTGAATATCACGCCTAGGACACAAAGGAAGGCTTTTCCCACCACCTTCTCACGTTCTGGCACTTTCTGGTGCCTTTGGACCCAAGTTCCAGTTTTGGTCTCTTTTGGTTCCCTTTTGCTTACCGGCAAAGGAAGACGTGCGAAACTCGTCTCAGGCCACTGAAACTCCCTGATTATCACTCCGAAGACACAAAGGAAGGCTTTCTCACCACCTTCTCCGCTTCTGGCACTTTTTGGCGCCTTTGGACCCAAGTTCCAGTTTTGGTCTCTTTTGGTCCCTTTCTGCTTACTGGCAAAGGGAGACTTGCGAAACTCGTCTCAGGCCACTAAAACTCTTTGAATATCACGCCTAGGACTCAAAGGAAGGCTTTCCCACCACCTTCTCACGTTCTGGCACTTTCTGGTGCCTTTCGACCCAAGTTCCAGTTTTGGTCTCTTTTGGTTCCCTATTGCTTACCGGCAAAGGAAGACGTGCGAAACTTGTGTCAGGCCACTAAAACTCCTTGAATATCACGCCTAGGACTTAAAGGAAGGCTTTCCCACCACCTTCTCACGTTCTGGCACTTTCTGGTGCCTTTGGACCCAAGTTCAAGTTTTGGTCTCTTTTGGTTCCCTTTTGCTTACCGGCAAAGGAAGACGTGCGAAACTCGTGTCAAGCCACTGAAACTCCTTGAATATCACTCCTAGAACTCAAAGGAAGGATTTCTCACCACCTTCTTCTCTTCTGGCATTTTCTGGCGCCTTTGGACCCAAGTTCCAGTTTTGGTCTCTTTTGGTCCCTTTTTGCTTACTGGCATAGGGAGACTTTCGAAACTCGTCTCACGCCACTAAAACTCTTTGAATATAACGCCTAGGACTCAAAGGAAGGCTTTCCCACCACCTTCTCACGTTCGGGCACTTTCTGGTGCCTTTGGACCCAAGTTCCAGTTTTGGTCTCTTTTGCTTCCCTATTGCTTACCGGGAAAGGAAGACGTGCGATACTCGTCTCAAGCCACTGAAACTCCTTGAATATCACTCCTAGAACTCAAAGGAAGGATTTCTCACCACCTTCTTCTCTTCTGGCACTTTCTGGCGCCTTTGGACCCAAGTTCCAGTTTTGGTCTCTTTTGGTCCCTTTTTGCTTACTGGCAAAGGGAGACTTGCGAAACTCATCTCAGGCCACTAAAACTCTTTGAATATCACGCCTAGGACTCAAAGGAATTCTTTCCCACAACCTTCTCACGTTCTGGCACTTTCTGGTGCCTTTGGACCCAAGTTCCAGTTTTGGTCTCTTTTGGTTCCCTATTGCTTACTGGCAAAGGAATACGTGCGAAACTCGTCTCAGGCCACTAAAACTCCTTGAATATTACGCCTAGGACTTAAAGGAAGGCTTTCCCACCACCTTATCACATTCTGGCACTTTCTGGTGCCTTTGGACCCAAGTTCAAGTTTTGGTCTCTTTTGGTTCCCTTTTGCTTACCGGTAAAGGAAAACGTGCGAAAGTCGTCTCAAGCCACTGAAACTCCTTGAATATCACTCTTAGAACTCAAAGGAAGGATTTCTCACCACCTTCTTCTCTTCTGGCACTTTCTGGCGCCTTTGGACCCAAGTTCCAGTTTTGGTCTCTTTTGGTCCCTTTTTGCTTACTGGCAAAGGGAGACTTGCGAAACTCGTCTCAGGCCACTAAAACTCGTTGAATATCACGCCTAGGACTCAAAGGCAGGCTTTCCCACCACCTTCTCACGTTCTGGCACTTTCTGGTGCCTTTGGACCCAAGTTCCAGTTTTCGTCTCTTTTGGTTCCCTTTTGCTTACCAGCAAAGGAAGACATGCAAAACTCGTCTCAGGACACTGAAACTCCTTGATTATTACTCCGAAGACACAAACGAAGGCTTTCTCACCACCTTTTCCGCTTCTGGCACTTTTTGGCGCCCTTGGACCCAAGTTCCAGTTTTGGTCTCTTTTGGTCCCTTTTTGCTTACTGGCAAAGGGAGACTTGCGAAACTCGTCTCAGGCCACTAAAACTCGTTGAATATCACGCCTAGGACTCAAGGGCAGGCTTTCCCACCACCTTCTCACGTTCTGGCACTTTCTGGTGCCTTTGGACCCAAGTTCCAGTTTTCGTCTCTTTTGGTTCCCTTTTGCTTACCAGCAAAGGAAGACATGCAAAACTCGTCTCAGGACACTGAAACTCCTTGATTATTACTCCGAAGACACAAACGAAGGCTTTCTCACCACCTTTTCCGCTTCTGGCACTTTTTGGCGCCCTTGGACCCAAGTTCCAGTTTTGGTCTCTTTTGGTCCTTTTTGCTTACTGGCAAAGGGAGGCTTGCGAAACTCGTCTCAGGCCACTAAAACTCTTTGAATATCACGCCTAGGACTCAAAGGAAGGCTTTCCCACCACCTTCTCACATTCTGGCACATTCTGGTGCCTTTGGACCCAAGTTCCAGTTTTGGTCTCTTTTGGTTCCCTATTGCTTACCGGCAAAGGAAGACGTGCGAAACTCGTCTCAGGCCACTAAAACTCCTTGAATATCACGCCTAGGACTTAAAGGAAGCCTTTCCCACCACCTTCTCACGTTCTGGCAATTTCTGGTGCCTTTGGACCCAAGTTCAAGTTTTGGTCTCTTTTGGTTCCCTTTTGCTTACCGGCAAAGGAAGCCATCCGAAACTCGTCTCAAGCCACTGAAACTCCTTGAATATCACTCCTAGAACTCAAAGGAAGGATTTCTCACCACCTTCTTCTCTTCTAGCACTTTCTGGCGCCTTTGGACCCAAGTTCCAGTTTTGGTCTCTTTTGGTTCCCTTTTGCTTACCGGCAAAGGAAGACGTGCGAAACTCGTCTCAGGCCACTAAAACTCCTTGAATATCACGCCTAGGACTTAAAGGAAGGCTTTCCCACCACCTTCTCACGTTCTGGCACTTTCTGGTGCCTTTGGACCCAAGTTCAAGTTTTGGTCTCTTTTGGTTCCTTTTTACTTACCGGCAAAGGAAGACGTGCGAAACTCGTCTCAAGCCACTGAAACTCCTTGAATATCACTCCTAGAACTCAAAGGAAGGATTTCTCACCACCTTCTTCTCTTCTGGGACTTTCTGGCGCCTTTGGACCCAAATTCCAATTTTGGTCTCTTTTGGTCCTTTTTTGCTTACTGGCAAAGGGAGACTTGCGAAACTCGTCTCAGGCCACTAAAACTCTTTGAATATCACGCCTAGGACTCAAAGGAAGGCTTTCCCACCACCTTCTCACGTTCTGGCACTTTCTGGTGCCTTTGGACCCAAGTTCCAGTTTTGGTCTCTTTTGGTTCTCTATTGCTTACCGGCAAAGGAAGACGTGCGAAACTCGTCTCAGGCCACTAAAACTCCTTGAATATCACGCCTAGGACTTAAAGGAAGGCTTTCCCACCATCTTCTCACGTTCTGGCACTTTCTGGTGCCTTTGGACCCAAGTTCAAGTTTTGGTCTCTTTTGGTTCCCTTTTGCTTACCGGCAAAGGAAGACGTGCGAAACTCGTCTCAAGCCACTGACACTCCTTGAATATCACTCCTAGAACTCAAAGGAAGGATTTCTCACCACCTTCTTCTCTTCTGGCACTTTCTGGCGCCTTTGGACCCAAGTTCCAGTTTTGGTCTCTTTTGGTCGCTTTTTGCTTACTGGCATAGGGAGACTTTCGAAACTCGTCTCACGCCACTAAAACTCTTTGAATATAACGCCTAGGACTCAAAGGAAGGCTTTCCCACCACCTTCTCACGTTCTGGCACTTTCTGGTGCCTTTGGACCCAAGTTCCAGTTTTGGTCTCTTTTGGTTCCCTATTGCTTACCGGGAAAGGAAGACGTGCGAAACTCGTCTCAAGCCACTGAAACTCCTTGAATATCACTCCTAGAACTCAAAGGAAGGATTTCTCACCATCTTCTTCTCTTCTGGCACTTTCTGGCGCCTTTGGACCCAAGTTCCAGTTTTGGTCTCTTTTGGTCCCTTTTTGCTTACTGGCAAAGGGAGACTTGCGAAACTCGTCTCAGGCCACTAAAACTCTTTGAATATCACGCCTAGGACTCAAAAGAATTCTTTCCCATAACCTTCTCACGTTCTGGCACTTTCTGGTGCCTTTGGACCCAAGTTCCAGTTTTGGTCTCTTTTGGTTCCCTATTGCTTACTGGCAAAGGAATACGTGCGAAACTCGTCTCAGGCCACTAAAACTCCTTGAATATTACGCCTAGGACTTAAAGGAAGGCTTTCCCACCACCTTATCACATTCTGGCACTTTCTGGTGCCTTTGGACCCAAGTTCAAGTTTTGGTCTCTTTTGGTTCCCTTTTGCTTACCGGCAAAGGAAGACGTGCGAAACTCGTCTCAAGCAACTGAAACTCCTTGAATATCACTCTTAGAACTCAAAGGAAGGATTTCTCACCACCTTCTTCTCTTCTGGCACTTTCTGGCGCCTTTGGACCCATGTTCCAGTTTTGGTCTCTTTTGGTCCCTTTTTGCTTACTGGCAAAGGGAGACTTGCGAAACTCGTCTCAGGCCACTAAAACTCGTTGAATATCACGCCTAGGACTTAAAGGCAGGCTTTCCCACCACCTTCTCACGTTCTGGCACTTTCTGGTGCCTTTGGACCCAAGTTCCAGTTTTCGTCTCTTTTGGTTCCCTTTTGCTTACCGGCAAAGGAAGACATGCAAAACTCGTCTCAGGACACTGAAACTCCTTGATTATCACTCCGAAGACACAAACGAAGGCTTTCTCACCACCTTTTCCGCTTCTGGCACTTTTTGGCGCCTTTGGACCCAAGTTCCAGTTTTGGTCTCTTTTGGTCCCATTTTGCTTACTTGCAAAGGGAGACTTGCGAAACTCGTCTCAGGCCACTAAAAGTCCTTGAATATCATGCGTACGACTTAAAGGAAGGCTTTCTCACCACCTTCTTCTCTTCTGGCACTTTCTGGCGCCTTTGGACCCAAGTTCCAGTTTTGGTCTCTTTTGGTCCCTTTTTGCTTACTGGCAAAGGGAGGCTTGCGAAACTCGTCTCAGGCCACTAAAACTCTTTGAATATCACGCCTAGGACTCAAAGGAAGGCTTTCCCACCACCTTCTCACGTTCTGGCACATTCTGGTGCCTTTGGACCCAAGTTCCAGTTTTGGTCTCTTTTGGTTCCTTTTTGCTTACTGGCAAAGGGAGAATTGCGAAACTCGTCTCAGGCCACTAAAACTCCTTGATTATGACGCCTAGGTCTCAAAGGAAGGCTTTCCCACCACCTTCTCACGTTCTGGCACTTTCTGGTGCCTTTGGAGCCGTTCCAGTTTTGGTCTCTTTTGGTCCCTTTTTGCTTATTGGCAAAGGGAGACTTGCGAAACTCGTGTCAGGCCACTAAAACTCTTTGAATATCACGCCTAGGACTCAAAGGAAGGCTTTCCCACCACCTTCTCACGTTCTGGCACTTTCTGGTGCCTTTGGACCCAAGTTCCAGTTTTGGTCTCTTTTGGTTCCCTATTGCTTACCGGCAAAGGAAGACGTGCGAAACTCGTCTTAGGCCACTAAAACTCCTTGAATATCACGCCTAGAACTTAAAGGAAGGCTTCCCACCACCTTCTCACGTTCTGGCACTTTCTGGTGCCTTTGGACCCAAGTTCAAGTTTTGGTCTCTTTTGGTTCCCTTTTGCTTACCGGCAAAGGAAGACGTGCGAAACTCGTCTCAAGCCACTGAAACTCCTTGAATATCACTCCTAGAACTCAAAGGAAGGATTTCTCACCACCTTCTTCTCTTCTGGGACTTTCTGGCGCCTTTGGACCCAAATTCCAGTTTTGGTCTCTTTTGGTCCTTTTTTGCTTACTGGCAAAGGGAGACTTGCGAAACTTGTCTCAGGCCACGAAAACTCTTTGAATATCACGCCTAAGACTCAAAGGAAGGCTGTCCCACCACCTTCTCACGTTCTGGCACTTTCTGGTGCCTTTGGACCCAAGTTCCAGTTTTGGTCTCTTTTGGTTCCCTTTTGCTTACCGGCAAAGGAAGACGTGCGAAACTTGTCTCAGGCTACTAAAACTATTTGAATATCACACCTAGGACTCAAAGGAAGGCTTTCTCACCACCTTCTCACCTTCTGGCACTTTCTGGTGCCTTTGGACCCAAGTTCTAGTTTTGGTCTCCTTTGGTTCCCTTTTGCTTACCGGCAAAGAAAGACATGCAAAACTCGTCTCAGGCCACTGAAATTCCTTGATTATCACTCCGAAGACACAAACGAAGGCTTTCTCACCACCTTTTCCGCTTCTGGCACTTTCTGGCGCCTTTGGACCCAAGTTCCAGTTTTGGTCTCTTTTGGTCCCTTTTTGCTTACTGGCAAAGGGAGACTTGCGAAACTCGTCTCAGGCCACTAAAACTCTTTGAATATCACGCCTAGGACTCAAAGGAAGGCTTTCCCACCACCTTCTCAGGTTCTGGCACTTTCTGGTGCCTTAGGACCCAAGTTCCAGTTTTGGTCTCTTTTGGTTCCCTATTGCTTACCGGCAAAGGAAGACGTGCGAAACTCGTCTCAGGCCACTAAAACTCCTTGAATATCACGCCTAGGACTTAAAGGAAGGCTTTCCCACCACCTTCTCACATTCTGGCACTTTCTGCTGCCTTTGGACCCAAGTTCATGTTTTGGTCTCTTTTGGTTCCCTTTTGCTTACCGGCAAAGGAAGACGTGCGAAACTCGTCTCAAGCCACTGAAACTCCTTGAATATCACTCCTAGAACTCAAAGGAAGGATTTCTCACCACCTTCTTCTCTTCTGGCACTTTCTGGCGCCTTTGGACCCAAGTTCCAGTTTTGGTCTCCTTTGGTCCCTTTTTGCTTACTGGCAAAGGGAGACTTGCGAAACTCGTCTCAGGCCACTAAAACTCTTTGAATATCACGCCTAGGACTCAAAGGAAGGCTTTCCCACCACCTTCTCACGTTCTGGCACTTTCTGGTGCCTTTGGACCCAAGTTCCAATTTTGGTCTCTTTTGGTTCCCTATTGCTTACCAAGAACGGAAGACGTGCGAAACTCGTCTCAGGCCACTGAAACTCCTTGAATATCACGCCTAGGACTTAAAGGAAGGCTTTCCCACCACCTTCTCACGTTCTGGCACTTTCTGGTGCCTTTGGAGCCGTTCCAGTTTTGGTCTCTTTTGGTCCCTTTTTGCTTACGGGCAAAGGGAGACTTGCGAAACTCGTGTCAGGCCACTAAAACTCTTTGAATATCACGCTTAGGACTCAAAGGAAGGCTTTCCCACCACCTTCTCACGTTCTGGCACTTTCTGGTGCCTTTAGACCCAAGTTCCAGTTTTGGTCTCTTTTGGTTCCCTATTGCTTACTGGCAAAGGAATACGTGCGAAACTCGTCTCAAGCCACTGAAACTCCTTGAATATCACTCCTAGAACTGAAAGGAAGGATTTCTCACCACCTTCTTCTCTTCTGATACTTTTTGGCGCCTTTGGACCCAAGTTCAAGTTTTGGTCTCTTTTGGTTCCCTTTTGCTTACCGGCAAAGGAAGACGTGCGAAACTCGTCTCAAGCCACCGAAACTCCTTGAATATCACTCCTTGAACTCAAATGAAGGATTTCTCACCACCTTCTTCTCTTCTGACACTTTCTGGCGCCTTTGGACCCAAGTTCCAGTTTTGGTTTCTTTTGGTTCCCTATTGCTTACCGGCAAAGGAAGACGTGCGAAACTCGTCTCAGGCCACTAAAACTCCTTGAATATCACGCCTAGGACTTAAAGGAAGGCTTTCCCACCACCTTCTCACGTTCTGGCACTTTCTGGTGCCTTTGGACCCAAGTTCAAGTTTTGGTCTCTTTTGGTTCCCTTTTGCTTACCGGCAAAGGAAGACGTGCGAAACTCGTCTCAAGCCACTGAAACTCCTTGAATATCACTCCTAGAACTGAAAGGAAGGATTTCTCACCACCTTCTTCTCTTCTGATACTTTTTGGCGCCTTTGGACCCAAGTTCCAGTTTTGGTCTCTTTTGGTCCCTTTTTGCTTACTGGCAAAGGGAGACTTGCGAAACTTGTCTCAGGCTACTAAAACTCTTTGAATATCACACCTAGGACTCAAAGGAAGGCTTTCTCACCACCTTCTCACGTTCTGGCACTTTCTGGTGCCTTTGGACCCAAGTTCCAGTTTTGGTCTCCTTTGGTTCCCTTTTGCTTACCGGCAAAGAAAGACATGCAAAACTCGTCTCAGGCCACTGAAATTCCTTGATTATCACTCCGAAGACACAAACGAAGACTTTCTCACCACCTTTTCCGCTTCTGGCACTTTTTGGCGCCTTTGGACCCAAGTTCCAGTTTTGGTCTCTTTTGGTCCCTTTTTGCTTACTTGCAAAGGGAGACTTGCGAAACTCGTCTCAGGCCACTAAAACTCTTTGAATATCACGCCTTGGACTCAAAGGAAGGCTTTCCCACCACCTTCTCAGGTTCTGGCACTTTCTGGTGCCTTAGGACCCAAGTTCCAGTTTTGGTCTCTTTTGGTTCCCTATTGCTTACCGGCAAAGGAAGACGTGCGAAACTCGTCTCAGGCCACTAAAACTCCTTGAATATCACGCCTAGGACTTAAAGGAAGGCTTTCCCACCACCTTCTCACGTTCTGGCACTTTCTGGTGCCTTTGGACCCAAGTTCAAGTTTTGGTCTCTTTTGGTTCCCTTTTGCTTAGCGGCAAAGGAAGACGTGCGAAACTCGTCTCAAGCCACTGAAACTCCTTGAATATCACTCCTAGAACTCAAAGGAAGGATTTCTCACCACCTTCTTCTCTTCTGGCACTTTCTGGCGCCTTTGGACCCAAGTTCCAGTTTTGGTCTCTTTTGGTCCCTTTTTGCTTACTGGCAAAGGGAGACTTGCGAAACTCGTCTCAGGCCACTAAAACTCGTTGAATATCACGCCTAGGACTCAAAGGCAGGCTTTCCCACCACCTTCTCACGTTCTGGCACTTTCTGGTGCCTTTGGACCCAAGTTCCAGTTTTCGTCTCTTTTGGTTCCCTTTTGCTTACCGGCAAAGGAAGACATGCAAAACTCGTCTCAGGACACTGAAACTCCTTGACTATCACTCCGAAGACACAAACGAAGGCTTTCTCACCACCTTTTCCGCTTCTGGCACTTTTTGGCGCCTTTGAACCCAAGTTCCAGTTTTGGTCTCTTTTGGTCCCTTTTTGCTTACTTGCAAAGGGAGACTTGCGAAACTCGTCTCAGGCCACTAAAAGTCCTTGAATATCATGCGTACGACTTAAAGGAAGGCTTTCCCACCACCTTCTCACATTCTGGCACTTTCTGGCGCCTTTGGTCCCAAGTTCCAGTTTTGGTCTCTTTTGGTCCCTTTTTGCTTACTGGCAAAGGGAGACTTGCGAAACTCGTCTCAGGCCACTAAAACTCTTTGAATATCACGCCTAGGACTGAAAGGAAGGCTTTCCCACCACCTTCTCACGTTCTGGCACTTTCTGGTGCCTTTGGACCCAAGTTCCAATTTTGGTCTCTTTTGGTTCCCTATTGCTTATCGGCAAAGGAAGACGTGCGAAACTCGTCTCAGGCCACTAAAACTCCTTGAATATCACGCCTAGGACTTAAAGGAAGGCTTTCCCACCACCTTCTCACGTTCTGGCACTTTCTGGTGCCTTTGGACCCAAGTTCAAGTTTTGGTCTCTTTTGGTTCCCTTTTGCTTAGCGGCAAAGGAAGACGTGCGAAACTCGTCTCAAGCCACTGAAACTCCTTGAATATCACTCCTAGAACTCAAAGGAAGGATTTCTCACCACCTTCTTCTCTTCTGGCACTTTCTGGCGCCTTTGGACCCAAGTTCCAGTTTTGGTCTCTTTTGGTCCCTTTTTGCTTACTGGCAAAGGGAGACTTGCGAAACTCGTCTCAGGCCACTAAAACTCGTTGAATATCACGCCTAGGACTCAAAGGCAGGCTTTCCCACCACCTTCTCACGTTACGGCACTTTCGGTGCCTTTGGACCCAAGTTCAGTTTTCATCTCTTTTGGTTCCCTTTTGCTTACCGGCAAAGGAAGACATGCAAAACTCGTCTCGGGACACCGAAACTCCTTGACTATCACTCCGAACACACAAACGAAGGATTTCTCACCACCTTTTCCGCTTCTGGCACTTTTTGGCGCCTTTGAACCCAAGTTCCAGTTTTGGTCTCTTTTGGTCCCTTTTTGCTTACTTGCAAAGGGAGACTTGCGAAACTCGTCTCAGGCCACTAAAAGTCCTTGAATATCATGCGTACGACTTAAAGGAAGGCTTTCCCACCACCTTCTCACATTCTGGCACTTTCTGGCGCCTTTGGTCCCAAGTTCCAGTTTTGGTCTCTTTTGGTCCCTTTTTGCTTACTGGCAAAGGGAGACTTGCGAAACTCGTCTCAGGCCACTAAAACTCTTTGAATATCACGCCTAGGACTGAAAGGAAGGCTTTCCCACCACCTTCTCACGTTCTGGCACTTTCTGGTGCCTTTGGACCCAAGTTCCAATTTTGGTCTCTTTTGGTTCCCTATTGCTTAGCGGCAAAGGAAGACGTGCGAAACTCGTCTCAGGCCACTAAAACTCCTTGAATATCACGCCTAGGACTTAAAGGAAGGCTTTCCCACCACCTTCTCACGTTCTGGCACTTTCTGGTGCCTTTGGACCCAAGTTCAAGTTTTGGTCTCTTTTGGTTCCCTTTTGCTTAGCGGCAAAGGAAGACGTGCGAAACTCGTCTCAAGCCACTGAAACTCCTTGAATATCACTCCTAGAACTCAAAGGAAGGATTTCTCACCACCTTCTTCTCTTCTGGCACTTTCTGGCGCCTTTGGACCCAAGTTCCAGTTTTGGTCTCTTTTGGTCCCTTTTTGCTTACTGGCAAAGGGAGACTTGCGAAACTCGTCTCAGGCCACTAAAACTCGTTGAATATCACGCCTAGGACTCAAAGGCAGGCTTTCCCACCACCTTCTCACGTTCTGGCACTTTCTGGTGCCTTTGGACCCAAGTTCCAGTTTTCGTCTCTTTTGGTTCCCTTTTGCTTACCGGCAAAGGAAGACGTGCGAAACTCGTCTCAAGCCACTGAAACTCCTTGAATATCACTCCTTGAACTCAAATGAAGGATTTCTCACCACCTTCTTCTCTTTTGACACTTTCTGGCGCCTTTGGACCCAAGTTCCAATTTTGGTCTCTTTTGGTCCCTTTTTGCTTACTGGCAAAGGGAGACTTGTGAAACTCGTCTCAGGCCACTAAAACTCTTTGAATATCACGCCTAGGACTCAAAGGAAGGCTTTCCCACCACCTTTCTCACGTTCGGCACTTTCGGTGCCTTTGGACCCAAGTTCCAGTTTTGGTCTCTTTTGGTTCCCTATTGCTTACCGGTAAAGGAAGACGTGCGAAACTCGTCTCAGGCCACTGAAACTCCTTGAATATCACGCCTAGGACTTAAAGGAAGGCTTTCCCACCACCTTCTCACGTTCTAGCACTTTCTGGTGCCTTTGGAGCCGTTCCAGTTTTGGTTTCTTTTGGTTCCCTATTGCTTACCGGCAAAGGAAGACGTGCGAAACTCGTCTCAGGCCACTAAAACTCCTTGAATATCACGCCTAGGACTTAAAGGAAGGCTTTCCCACCACCTTCTCACGTTCTGGCACTTTCTGGTGCCTTTGGACCCAAGTTCAAGTTTTGGTCTCTTTTGGTTCCCTTTTGCTTACCGGCAAAGGAAGACGTGCGAAACTCGTCTCAAGCCACTGAAACTCCTTGAATATCACTCCTAGAACTCAAAGGAAGGATTTCTCACCACCTTCTTCTCTTCTGATACTTTTTGGCGCCTTTGGACCCAAGTTCCAGTTTTGGTCTCTTTTGGTCCCTTTTTGCTTACTGGCAAAGGGAGACTTGCGAAACTCGTCTCAGGCCACTAAAACTCGTTGAATATCACGCCTAGGACTCAAAGGCAGGCTTTCCCACCACCTTCTCACGTTCTGGCACTTTCTGGTGCCTTTGGACCCAAGTTCCAGTTTTCATCTCTTTTGGTTCCCTTTTGCTTACCGGCAAAGGAAGACATGCAAAACTCGTCTCAGGACACTGAAACTCCTTGACTATCACTCCGAAGACACAAACGAAGGCTTTCTCACCACCTTTTCCGCTTCTGGCACTTTTTGGCGCCTTTGAACCCAAGTTCCAGTTTTGGTCTCTTTTGGTCCCTTTTTGCTTACTTGCAAAGGGAGACTTGCGAAACTCGTCTCAGGCCACTAAAAGTCCTTGAATATCATGCGTACGACTTAAAGGAAGGCTTTCCCACCACCTTCTCACATTCTGGCACTTTCTGGCGCCTTTGGTCCCAAGTTCCAGTTTTGGTCTCTTTTGGTCCCTTTTTGCTTACTGGCAAAGGGAGACTTGCGAAACTCGTCTCAGGCCACTAAAACTCTTTGAATATCACGCCTAGGACTGAAAGGAAGGCTTTCCCACCACCTTCTCACGTTCTGGCACTTTCTGGTGCCTTTGGACCCAAGTTCCAATTTTGGTCTCTTTTGGTTCCCTATTGCTTATCGGCAAAGGAAGACGTGCGAAACTCGTCTCAGGCCACTAAAACTCCTTGAATATCACGCCTAGGACTTAAAGGAAGGCTTTCCCACCACCTTCTCACGTTCTGGCACTTTCTGGTGCCTTTGGACCCAAGTTCAAGTTTTGGTCTCTTTTGGTTCCCTTTTGCTTAGCGGCAAAGGAAGACGTGCGAAACTCGTCTCAAGCCACTGAAACTCCTTGAATATCACTCCTAGAACTCAAAGGAAGGATTTCTCACCACCTTCTTCTCTTCTGGCACTTTCTGGCGCCTTTGGACCCAAGTTCCAGTTTTGGTCTCTTTTGGTCCCTTTTTGCTTACTGGCAAAGGGAGACTTGCGAAACTCGTCTCATGCCACTAAAACTCGTTGAATATCACGCCTAGGACTCAAAGGCGAGGCTTTCCCACCACCTTCTCACGTTCGGCACTTTCTGGTGCCTTTGGACCCAAGTTCCAGTTTTCATCTCTTTTGGTTCCCTTTTGCTTACCGGCAAAGGAAGACATGCAAAACTCGTCTCAGGACACTGAAACTCCTTGACTATCACTCCGAAGACACAAACGAAGGCTTTCTCACCACCTTTTCCGCTTCTGGCACTTTTTGGCGCCTTTGAACCCAAGTTCCAGTTTTGGTCTCTTTTGGTCCCTTTTTGCTTACTTGCAAAGGGAGACTTGCGAAACTCGTCTCAGGCCACTAAAAGTCCTTGAATATCATGCGTACGACTTAAAGGAAGGCTTTCCCACCACCTTCTCACATTCTGGCACTTTCTGGCGCCTTTGGTCCCAAGTTCCAGTTTTGGTCTCTTTTGGTCCCTTTTTGCTTACTGGCAAAGGGAGACTTGCGAAACTCGTCTCAGGCCACTAAAACTCTTTGAATATCACGCCTAGGACTGAAAGGAAGGCTTTCCCACCACCTTCTCACGTTCTGGCACTTTCTGGTGCCTTTGGACCCAAGTTCCAATTTTGGTCTCTTTTGGTTCCCTATTGCTTATCGGCAAAGGAAGACGTGCGAAACTCGTCTCAGGCCACTAAAACTCCTTGAATATCACGCCTAGGACTTAAAGGAAGGCTTTCCCACCACCTTCTCACGTTCTGGCACTTTCTGGTGCCTTTGGACCCAAGTTCAAGTTTTGGTCTCTTTTGGTTCCCTTTTGCTTAGCGGCAAAGGAAGACGTGCGAAACTCGTCTCAAGCCACTGAAACTCCTTGAATATCACTCCTAGAACTCAAAGGAAGGATTTCTCACCACCTTCTTCTCTTCTGGCACTTTCTGGCGCCTTTGGACCCAAGTTCCAGTTTTGGTCTCTTTTGGTCCCTTTTTGCTTACTGGCAAAGGGAGACTTGCGAAACTCGTCTCAGGCCACTAAAACTCGTTGAATATCACGCCTAGGACTCAAAGGCAGGCTTTCCCACCACCTTCTCACGTTCTGGCACTTTCTGGTGCCTTTGGACCCAAGTTCCAGTTTTCGTCTCTTTTGGTTCCCTTTTGCTTACCGGCAAAGGAAGACATGCAAAACTCGTCTCAGGACACTGAAACTCCTTGATTATCACTCCGAAGACACAAACGAAGGCTTTCTCACCACCTTTTCCGCTTCTGGCACTTTTTGGCGCCTTTGGACCCAAGTTCCAGTTTTGGTCTCTTTTGGTCCCTTTTTGCTTACTGGCAAAGGGAGACTTGCGAAACTCGTCTCAGGCCACTAAAACTCGTTGAATATCACGCCTAGGACTCAAAGGCGAGGCTTTCCCACCACCTTCTCACGTTCTGGCACTTTCTGGTGCCTTTGGACCCAAGTTCCAGTTTTCGTCTCTTTTGGTTCCCTTTTGCTTAGCGGCAAAGGAAGACGTGCGAAACTCGTCTCAAGCCACTGAAACTCCTTGAATATCACTCCTAGAACTCAAAGGAAGGATTTCTCACCACCTTCTTCTCTTCTGGCACTTTCTGGCGCCTTTGGACCCAAGTTCCAGTTTTGGTCTCTTTTGGTCCCTTTTTGCTTACTGGCAAAGGGAGACTTGCGAAACTCGTCTCAGGCCACTAAAACTCGTTGAATATCACGCCTAGGACTCAAAGGCAGGCTTTCCCACCACCTTCTCACGTTCTGGCACTTTCTGGTGCCTTTGGACCCAAGTTCCAGTTTTCGTCTCTTTTGGTTCCCTTTTGCTTACCGGCAAAGGAAGACGTGCGAAACTCGTCTCAAGCCACTGAAACTCCTTGAATATCACTCCTTGAACTCAAATGAAGGATTTCTCACCACCTTCTTCTCTTTTGACACTTTCTGGCGCCTTTGGACCCAAGTTCCAATTTTGGTCTCTTTTGGTCCCTTTTTGCTTACTGGCAAAGGGAGACTTGTGAAACTCGTCTCAGGCCACTAAAACTCTTTGAATATCACGCCTAGGACTCAAAGGAAGGCTTTCCCACCACCTTCTCACGTTCTGGCACTTTCTGGTGCCTTTGGACCCAAGTTCCAGTTTTGGTCTCTTTTGGTTCCCTATTGCTTACCGGTAAAGGAAGACGTGCGAAACTCGTCTCAGGCCACTGAAACTCCTTGAATATCACGCCTAGGACTTAAAGGAAGGCTTTCCCACCACCTTCTCACGTTCTAGCACTTTCTGGTGCCTTTGGAGCCGTTCCAGTTTTGGTTTCTTTTGGTTCCCTATTGCTTACCGGCAAAGGAAGACGTGCGAAACTCGTCTCAGGCCACTAAAACTCCTTGAATATCACGCCTAGGACTTAAAGGAAGGCTTTCCCACCACCTTCTCACGTTCTGGCACTTTCTGGTGCCTTTGGACCCAAGTTCAAGTTTTGGTCTCTTTTGGTTCCCTTTTGCTTACCGGCAAAGGAAGACGTGCGAAACTCGTCTCAAGCCACTGAAACTCCTTGAATATCACTCCTAGAACTCAAAGGAAGGATTTCTCACCACCTTCTTCTCTTCTGATACTTTTTGGCGCCTTTGGACCCAAGTTCCAGTTTTGGTCTCTTTTGGTCCCTTTTTGCTTACTGGCAAAGGGAGACTTGCGAAACTCGTCTCAGGCCACTAAAACTCTTTGGATATCACGCCTAGGACTCAAAGGAAGGCTTTCCCACCACCTTCTCACGTTCTGACACTTTCTGGTGCCTTTGGACCCAAGTTCCAGTTTTGGTCTCCTTTGGTTCCCTTTTGCTTACCGGCAAAGGAAGACATGCAAAACTCGTCTCAGGCCACTGAAATTCCTTGATTATCACTCCGAAGACACAAACGAAGGCTTTCTCACCACCTTTTCCGCTTCTGGCACTTTTTGGCGCCTTTGGACCCAAGTTCCAGTTTTGGTCTCTTTTGGTCCCTTTTTGCTTACTTGCAAAGGGAGACTTGCGAAACTCGTCTCAGGCCACTAAAACTCCTTGAATATCATGCGTACGACTTAAAGGAAGGCTTTCCCACCACCTTCTCACATTCTGGCACTTTCTGACGCCTTTGGACCCAAGTTCCAGTATTGGTCTCTTTTGGTCCCTTTTTGCTTACTGGCAAAGGGAGACTTGCGAAACTCGTCTCAGGCCACTAAAACTCTTTGAATATCACGCCTAGGACTCAAAGGAAGGCTTTCCCACCACCTTCTCACGTTCTGGCACTTTCTGGTGCCTTTGGACCCAAGTTCCAATTTTGGTCTCTTTTGGTTCCCTATTGCTTACCGGCAAAGGAAGACGTGCGAAACTCGTCTCAGGCCACTGAAACTCCTTGAATATCACGCCTAGGACTTAAAGGAAGGCTTTCCCACCACCTTCTCACGTTCTGGCACTTTCTGGTGCCTTTGGAGCCGTTCCAGTTTTGGTCTCTTTTGGTCCCTTTTTGCTTACGGGCAAAGGGAGACTTGCGAAACTCGTGTCAGGCCACTAAAACTCTTTGAATATCACGCTTAGGACTCAAAGGAAGGCTTTCCCACCACCTTCTCACGTTCTGGCACTTTCTGGTGCCTTTGGACCCAAGTTCCAGTTTTGGTCTCTTTTGGTTCCCTATTGCTTACCGGCAAAGGAAGACGTGCGAAACTCGTCTCATGCAACTAAAACTCCTTGAATATCACGCCTAGGACTTAAAGGAAGGCTTTCCCACCACCTTCTCACGTTCTGGCACTTTTTGGTGCCTTTGGACCCAAGTTCAAGTTTTGGTCTCTTTTGGTTCCCTTTTGCTTACCGGCAAAGGAAGACGTGCGAAACTCGTCTCAAGCCACTGAAACTCCTTGAATATCACTCCTAGAACTCAAAGGAAGGATTTCTCACCACCTTCTTCTCTTCTGATACTTTTTGGCGCCTTTGGACCCAAGTTCCAGTTTTGGTCTCTTTTGGTCCCTTTTTGCTTACTGGCAAAGGGAGACTTGCGAAACTCGTCTCAGGCCACTAAAACTCTTTGGATATCACGCCTAGGACTCAAAGGAAGGCTTTCCCACCACCTTCTCACGTTCTGACACTTTCTGGTGCCTTTGGACCCAAGTTCCAGTTTTGGTCTCCTTTGGTTCCCTTTTGCTTACCGGCAAAGGAAGACATGCAAAACTCGTCTCAGGCCACTGAAATTCCTTGATTATCACTCCGAAGACACAAACGAAGGCTTTCTCACCACCTTTTCCGCTTCTGGCACTTTTTGGCGCCTTTGGACCCAAGTTCCAGTTTTGGTCTCTTTTGGTCCCTTTTTGCTTACTTGCAAAGGGAGACTTGCGAAACTCGTCTCAGGCCACTAAAACTCCTTGAATATCATGCGTACGACTTAAAGGAAGGCTTTCCCACCACCTTCTCACATTCTGGCACTTTCTGACGCCTTTGGACCCAAGTTCCAGTATTGGTCTCTTTTGGTCCCTTTTTGCTTACTGGCAAAGGGAGACTTGCGAAACTCGTCTCAGGCCACTAAAACTCTTTGAATATCACGCCTAGGACTCAAAGGAAGGCTTTCCCACCACCTTCTCACGTTCTGGCACTTTCGGTGCCTTTGGACCCAAGTTCCAATTTTGGTCTCTTTTGGTTCCCTATTGCTTACCTGCAAAGGAAGACGTGCGAAACTCGTCTCATGCCACTGAAACTCCTTGAATATCACGCCTAGGACTTAAAGGAAGGCTTTCCCACCACCTTCTCACGTTCTGGCACTTTCTGGTGCCTTTGGAGCCGTTCCAGTTTTGGTCTCTTTTGGTCCCTTTTTGCTTACGGCAAAGGGAGACTTGCGAAACTCGTGTCGTGCCACTAAAACTCTTTGAATATCACGCTTAGGACTCAAAGGAAGGCTTTCCCACCACCTTCTCACGTTACGGCACTTTCGGTGCCTTTGGACCCAAGTTCCAGCTTTTGGTCTCTTTTGGTTCCCTATTGCTTACCGGCAAAGGAAGACGTGCGAAACTCGTCTCGAGTGCCACTAAAACTCCTTGAATATCACGCCTAGGACTTAAAGGAAGGCTTTCCCACCACCTTCTCACGTTACGGCACTTTACGGTGCCTTTGGACCCAAGTTACAGTTTTGGTCTCTTTTGGTTCCCTTTTGCTTACCGGCAAAAGGAAGACGTGCGAAACTCGTCTCAAGCCACCGAAACTCCTTGAATATCACTCCTAGAACTGAAAGGAAGGATTTCTCACCACCTTCTTCTCTTCTGATACTTTTTGGCGCCTTTGGACCCAAGTTCCAGTTTTGGTCTCTTTTGGTCCCTTTTTGCTTACTGGCAAAGGGAGACTTGCGAAACTTGTCTCAGGCTACTAAAACTCTTTGAATATCACACCTAGGACTCAAAGGAAGGCTTTCTCACCACCTTCTCACGTTCTGGCACTTTCTGGTGCCTTTGGACCCAAGTTCCAGTTTTGGTCTCCTTTGGTTCCCTTTTGCTTACCGGCAAAGAAAGACATGCAAAACTCGTCTCAGGCCACTGAAATTCCTTGATTATCACTCCGAAGACACAAACGAAGGCTTTCTCACCACCTTTTCCGCTTCTGGCACTTTTTGGCGCCTTTGGACCCAAGTTCCAGTTTTGGTCTCTTTTGGTCCCTTTTTGCTTACTTGCAAAGGGAGACTTGCGAAACTCGTCTCAGGCCACTAAAACTCTTTGAATATCACGCCTAGGACTCAAAGGAAGGCTTTCCCACCACCTTCTCAGGTTCTGGCACTTTCTGGTGCCTTAGGACCCAAGTTCCAGTTTTGGTCTCTTTTGGTTCCCTATTGCTTACCTAAGCAAAGGAAGACGTGCGAAACTCGTCTCAGGCCACTAAAACTCCTTGAATATCACGCCTAGGACTTAAAGGAAGGCTTTCCCACCACCTTCTCACATTCTGGCACTTTCTGCTGCCTTTGGACCCAAGTTCATGTTTTGGTCTCTTTTGGTTCCCTTTTGCTTACCGGCAAAGGAAGACGTGCGAAACTCGTCTCAAGCCACTGAAACTCCTTGAATATCACTCCTAGAACTCAAAGGAAGGATTTCTCACCACCTTCTTCTCTTCTGGCACTTTCTGGCGCCTTTGGACTCAAGTTCCGCTTTGGTCTCCTTTGGTCCCTTTTTGCTTACTGGCAAAGGGAGACTTGCGAAACTCGTCTCAGGCCACTAAAACTCTTTGAATATCACGCCTAGGACTCAAAGGAAGGCTTTCCCACCACCTTCTCACGTTCTGGCACTTTCTGGTGCCTTTGGACCCAAGTTCCAATTTTGGTCTCTTTTGGTTCCCTATTCCTTACAAGCAAAGGAAGACGTCCGAAACTCGTCTCGTGCCACCGAAACTCCTTGAATATCACGCCTAGGACTTAAAGGAAGGCTTTCCCACTACCTTCTCACGTTACGGCACTTTCGGTGCCTTTGGAGCCGTTCAGTTTTGGTCTCTTTTGGTCCCTTTTTGCTTACGGGCAAAGGGAGACTTGCGAAACTCGTGTCAGGCCACTAAAACTCTTTGAATATCACGCTTAGGACTCAAAGGAAGGCTTTCCCACCACCTTCTCACGTTCTGGCACTTTCTGGTGCCTTTGGACCCAAGTTCCAGTTTTGGTCTCTTTTGGTTCCCTATTGCTTACCGGCAAAGGAAGACGTGCGAAACTCGTCTCAGGCCACTAAAACTCCTTGAATATCACGCCTAGGACTTAAAGGAAGGCTTTCCCACCACCTTCTCACGTTCTGGCACTTTCTGGTGCCTTTGGACCCAAGTTCAAGTTTTGGTCTCTTTTGGTTCCCTTTTGCTTACCGGCAAAGGAAGACGTGCGAAACTCGTCTCAAGCCACTGAAACTCCTTGAATATCACTCCTAGAACTGAAAGGAAGGATTTCTCACCACCTTCTTCTCTTCTGATACTTTTTGGCGCCTTTGGACCCAAGATCCGCTTTTGGTCTCTTTTGGTCCCTTTTTGCTTACTGGCAAAGGGAGACTTGCGAAACTTGTCTCAGGCTACTAAAACTCTTTGAATATCACACCTAGGACTCAAAGGAAGGCTTTCTCACCACCTTCTCACGTTCTGGCACTTTCTGGTGCCTTTGGACCCAAGTTCCAGTTTTGGTCTCCTTTGGTTCCCTTTTGCTTACCGGCAAAGAAAGACATGCAAAACTCGTCTCAGGCCACTGAAATTCCTTGATTATCACTCCGAAGACACAAACGAAGACTTTCTCACCACCTTTTCCGCTTCTGGCACTTTTTGGCGCCTTTGGACCCAAGTTCCAGTTTTGGTCTCTTTTGGTCCCTTTTTGCTTACTTGCAAAGGGAGACTTGCGAAACTCGTCTCAGGCCACTAAAACTCTTTGAATATCACGCCTAGGACTCAAAGGAAGGCTTTCCCACCACCTTCTCAGGTTCTGGCACTTTCTGGTGCCTTAGGACCCAAGTTCCAGTTTTGGTCTCTTTTGGTTCCCTATTGCTTACCGGCAAAGGAAGACGTGCGAAACTCGTCTCAGGCCACTAAAACTCCTTGAATATCACGCCTAGGACTTAAAGGAAGGCTTTCCCACCACCTTCTCACGTTCTGGCACTTTCTGGTGCCTTTGGACCCAAGTTCAAGTTTTGGTCTCTTTTGGTTCCCTTTTGCTTAGCGGCAAAGGAAGACGTGCGAAACTCGTCTCAAGCCACTGAAACTCCTTGAATATCACTCCTAGAACTCAAAGGAAGGATTTCTCACCACCTTCTTCTCTTCTGGCACTTTCTGGCGCCTTTGGACCCAAGTTCCAGTTTTGGTCTCTTTTGGTCCCTTTTTGCTTACTGGCAAAGGGAGACTTGCGAAACTCGTCTCAGGCCACTAAAACTCGTTGAATATCACGCCTAGGACTCAAAGGCAGGCTTTCCCACCACCTTCTCACGTTCTGGCACTTTCTGGTGCCTTTGGACCCAAGTTCCAGTTTTCGTCTCTTTTGGTTCCCTTTTGCTTACCGGCAAAGGAAGACATGCAAAACTCGTCTCAGGACACTGAAACTCCTTGACTATCACTCCGAAGACACAAACGAAGGCTTTCTCACCACCTTTTCCGCTTCTGGCACTTTTTGGCGCCTTTGAACCCAAGTTCCAGTTTTGGTCTCTTTTGGTCCCTTTTTGCTTACTTGCAAAGGGAGACTTGCGAAACTCGTCTCAGGCCACTAAAAGTCCTTGAATATCATGCGTACGACTTAAAGGAAGGCTTTCCCACCACCTTCTCACATTCTGGCACTTTCTGGCGCCTTTGGTCCCAAGTTCCAGTTTTGGTCTCTTTTGGTCCCTTTTTGCTTACTGGCAAAGGGAGACTTGCGAAACTCGTCTCAGGCCACTAAAACTCTTTGAATATCACGCCTAGGACTGAAAGGAAGGCTTTCCCACCACCTTCTCACGTTCTGGCACTTTCTGGTGCCTTTGGACCCAAGTTCCAATTTTGGTCTCTTTTGGTTCCCTATTGCTTATCGGCAAAGGAAGACGTGCGAAACTCGTCTCAGGCCACTAAAACTCCTTGAATATCACGCCTAGGACTTAAAGGAAGGCTTTCCCACCACCTTCTCACGTTCTGGCACTTTCTGGTGCCTTTGGACCCAAGTTCAAGTTTTGGTCTCTTTTGGTTCCCTTTGGCTTAGCGGCAAAGGAAGACGTGCGAAACTCGTCTCAAGCCACTGAAACTCCTTGAATATCACTCCTAGAACTCAAAGGAAGGATTTCTCACCACCTTCTTCTCTTCTGGCACTTTCTGGCGCCTTTGGACCCAAGTTCCAGTTTTGGTCTCTTTTGGTCCCTTTTTGCTTACTGGCAAAGGGAGACTTGCGAAACTCGTCTCAGGCCACTAAAACTCGTTGAATATCACGCCTAGGACTCAAAGGCAGGCTTTCCCACCACCTTCTCACGTTCTGGCACTTTCTGGTGCCTTTGGACCCAAGTTCCAGTTTTCGTCTCTTTTGGTTCCCTTTTGCTTACCGGCAAAGGAAGACATGCAAAACTCGTCTCGGGACAACTTGAAACTCCTTGATTATCACTCCGAAGACACAAACGAAGGCTTTCTCACCACCTTTTCCGCTTCTGGCACTTTTTGGCGCCTTTGGACCCAAGTTCCAGTTTTGGTCTCTTTTGGTCCCTTTTTGCTTACTTGCAAAGGGAGACTTGCGAAACTCGTCTCAGGCCACTAAAAGTCCTTGAATATCATGCGTACGACTTAAAGGAAGGCTTTCCCAACACCTTCTCACATTCTGGCACTTTCTGGCGCCTTTGGACCCAAGTTCCAGTTTTGGTCTCTTTTGGTCCCTTTTTGCTTACTGGCAAAGGGAGACTTGCGAAACTCGTCTCAGGCCACTAAAACTCTTTGAATATCACGCCTAGGACTCAAAGGAAGGCTTTCCCACCACCTTCTCACGTTCTGGCACTTTCTGGTGCCTTTGGACCCAAGTTCAAGTTTTGGTCTCTTTTGGTTCCCTTTTGCTTACCGGCAAAGGAAGACGTGCGAAACTCGTCTCAAGCCACTGAAACTCCTTGAATATCACTCCTAGAACTCAAAGGAAGGATTTCTCACCACCTTCTTCTCTTCTAGCACTTTCTGGCGCCTTTGGACCCAAGTTCCAGTTTTGGTCTCTTTTGGTCCCTTTTTGCTTACTGGCAAAGGGAGACTTGCGAAACTCGTCTCAGGCCACTAAAACTCTTTGAATATCACGCCTAGGACTCAAAGGAAGGCTTTCCCACCACCTTCTCACGTTCTGGCACTTTCTGGTGCCTTAGGACCCAAGTTCCAGTTTTGGTCTCTTTTGGTTCCCTATTGCTTACCGGCAAAGGAAGACGTGCGAAACTCGTCTCAGGCCACTAAAACTCCTTGAATATCACGCCTAGGACTTAAAGGAAGGCTTTCCCACCACCTTCTCACGTTCTGGCACTTTCTGGTGCCTTTGGACCCAAGTTCAAGTTTTGGTCTCTTTTGGTTCCCTATTGCTTACCTGCAAAGGAAGACGTGCGAAACTCGTCTCAAGCCACTGAAACTCCTTGAATATCACTCCTAGAACTCAAAGGAAGGATTTCTCACCACCTTCTTCTCTTCTGGCACTTTCTGGCGCCTTTGGACCCAAGTTCCAGTTTTGGTCTCTTTTGGTCCCTTTTTGCTTACTGGCAAAGGGAGACTTGCGAAACTCGTCTCAGGCCACTAAAACTCTTTGAATATCACGCCTAGGACTCAAAGGAAGGCTTTCCCACCACCTTCTCACGTTCTGGCACTTTCTGGTGCCTTTGGACCCAAGTTCCAGTTTTGGTCTCTGTTGGTTCCCTTTTGCTTACCGGCGAAGGAAGACGTGCGAAACTCGTCTCAGGCCACTGAAACTCCTTGATTATCACTCCGAAGACACAAAGGAAGGCTTTCTCACCACCTTTTCCGCTTCTGGCACTTTTTGGCGCCTTTGGACCCAAGTTCCAGTTTTGGTCTCTTTTGGTCCCTTTTTGCTTACTGGCAAAGGGAGACTTGCGAAACTCGACTCACGCCACTAAAACTCTTTGAATATCACGCCTAGGACTCAAAGGAAGGCTTTCCCACCACCTTCTCACGTTCTGGCACTTTCTGGTGCCTTTCGACCCAAGTTCTAGTTTTGGTCTCTTTTGGTTCCCTATTGCTTATCGGCAAAGGAAGACGTGCGAAACTCGTCTCAGGCCACTAAAACTCCTTGAATATCACGCCTAGGACTTAAAGGAAGACTTTCCCACCACCTTCTCACGTTCTGGCACTTTCTGGTGCCTTTGGACCCAAGTTCAAGTTTTGGTCTCTTTTGGTTCCCTTTTGCTTACCGGCAAAGGAAGACGTGCGAAACTCGACTCACGCCACTAAAACTCTTTGAATATCACGCCTAGGACTCAAAGGAAGGCTTTCCCACCACCTTCTCACGTTCTGGCACTTTCTGGTGCCTTTCGACCCAAGTTCTAGTTTTGGTCTCTTTTGGTTCCCTATTGCTTACCGGCAAAGGAAGACGTGCGAAACTCGTCTCAGGCCACTAAAACTCCTTGAATATCACGCCTAGGACTTAAAGGAAGGCTTTCCCACCACCTTCTCACGTTCTGGCACTTTCTGGTGCCTTTGGACCCAAGTTCAAGTTTTGGTCTCTTTTGGTTCCCTTTTGCTTACCGGCAAAGGAAGACGTGCGAAACTCGTCTCAAGCCACTGAAACTCCTTGAATATCACTCCTAGAACTCAAAGGAAGGATTTCTCACCACCTTCTTCTCTTCTGGCACTTTCTGGCGCCTTTGGACCCAAGTTCCAGTTTTGGTCTCTTTTGGTCCCTTTTTGCTTACTGGCAAAGGGAGACTTGCGAAACTCGTCTCAGGCCACTAAAACTCTTTGAATATCACGCCTAGGACTCAAAGGAAGGCTTTCCCACCACCTTCTCACGTTCTGGCACTTTCTGGTGCCTTTGGACCCAAGTTCCAGTTTTGGTCTCTTTTAGTCCCTTTTTGCTTACTGGCAATGGGAGGCTTGCGAAACTCGTCTCAGGCCACTAAAAGTCCTTGAATATCATGCGTACGACTTAAAGGAAGGCTTTCCCACCACCTTCTCACATTCTGGCACTATCTGGCGCCTTTGGACCCAAGTTCCAGTTTTGGTCTCTTTTGGTCCCTTTTTGCTTACTGGCAAAGGGAGACTTGCGAAACTCGTCTCAGGCCACTGAAACTCCTTGATTATCACTCCGAAGACACAAAGGAAGGCTTTCTCACCACCTTTTCCGCTTCTGGCACTTTTTGGCGCCTTTGGACCCAAGTTCCAGTTTTGGTCTCTTTTGGTCCCTTTTTGCTTACCAGCAAAGGAAGACGTGCGAAACTCGTCTCAGGCCACTAAAACTACTTGAATATCATGCCTAGGACTCAAAGGAAGGCTTTCCCACCACCTTCTCACGTTCTGGCACTTTCTGGTGCCTTTCGACCCAAGTTCCAATTTTGGTCTCTTTTGGTTCCCTATTGCTTACCGGCAAAGGAAGACGTGCGAAACTCGACTCACGCCACTAAAACTCTTTGAATATCACGCCTAGGACTCAAAGGAAGGCTTTCCCACCACCTTCTCACGTTCTGGCACTTTCTGGTGCCTTTCGACCCAAGTTCTAGTTTTGGTCTCTTTTGGTTCCCTATTGCTTACCGGCAAAGGAAGACGTGCGAAACTCGTCTCAGGCCACTAAAACTCCTTGAATATCACGCCTAGGACTTAAAGGAAGGCTTTCCCACCACCTTCTCACGTTCTGGCACTTTCTGGTGCCTTTGGACCCAAGTTCAAGTTTTGGTCTCTTTTGGTTCCCTTTTGCTTATCGGCAAAGGAAGACGTGCGAAACTCGTCTCAAGCCACTGAAACTCCTTGAATATCACTCCTAGAACTCAAAGGAAGGATTTGTCACCACCTTCTTCTCTTCTGGAACTTTCTGGCGCCTTTGGACCCAAGTTCCAGTTTTGGTCTCTTTTGGTTCCCTTTTGCTTACCGGCAAAGGAAGACGTGCGAAACTCGTCTCAGGGCACTGAAACTCCTTGATTATCACTCCGAAGACACAAAGGAAGGCTTTCCCACCACCTTCTCACGTTCTGGCACATTCTGGTGCCTTTGGACCCAAGTTCCAGTTTTGGTCTCTTTTGGTTCCTTTTTGCTTACTGGCAAAGGGAGAATTGCGAAACTCGTCTCAGGCCACTAAAACTCCTTGATTATCACGCCTAGGTCTCAAAGGAAGGCTTTCCCACCACCTTCTCACGTTCTGGCACTTTCTGGTGCCTTTGGACCCGTTCCAGTTTTGGTCTCTTTTGGTTCCCTTTTGCTTACCGGCAAAGGAAGACGTGCGAAACTTGTCTCAAGCCACTGAAACTCCTTGAATATCACTCCTAGAACTCAAAGGAAGGATTTCTCACCACCTTCTTCTCTTCTGATACTTTTTGGCGCCTTTGGACCCAAGTTCCAGTTTTGGTCTCTTTTGGTCCCTTTTTGCTTACTGGCAAAGGGAGACTTGCGAAACTCGTCTCAGGCCACTAAAACTCTATGGATATCACGCCTAGGACTCAAAGGAAGGCTTTCCCACCACCTTCTCACGTTCTGGCACTTTCTGGTGCCTTTGGACCCAAGTTCCAGTTTTGGTCTCCTTTGGTTCCCTTTTGCTTACCGGCAAAGGAAGACATGCAAAACTCGTCTCAGGCCACTGAAATTCCTTGATTATCACTCCTAGAACTCAAAGGAAGGATTTCTCACCACCTTCTTCTCTTCTGGCACTTTCTGGCGCCTTTGGACCCAAGTTCCAGTTTTGGTCTCTTTTGGTCCCTTTTTGCTTACTGGCAAAGGGAGACTTGCGAAACTCGTCTCAGGCCACTAAAACTCTTTGAATATCACGCCTAGGACTCAAAGGAAGGCTTTCCCACCACCTTCTCACGTTCGGGCACTTTCTGGTGCCTTTGGACCCAAGTTCCAGTTTTGGTCTCTGTTGGTTCCCTTTTGCTTACCGGCGAAGGAAGACGTGCGAAACTCGTCTCAGGCCACTGAAACTCCTTGATTATCACTCCGAAGACACAAAGGAAGGCTTTCTCACCACCTTTTCCGCTTCTGGCACTTTTTGGCGCCTTTGGACCCAAGTTCCAGTTTTGGTCTCTTTTGGTCCCTTTTTGCTTACTGGCAAAGGGAGACTTGCGAAACTCGACTCACGCCACTAAAACTCTTTGAATATCACGCCTAGGACTCAAAGGAAGGCTTTCCCACCACCTTCTCACGTTCTGGCACTTTCTGGTGCCTTTCGACCCAAGTTCTAGTTTTGGTCTCTTTTGGTTCCCTATTGCTTACCGCAAAGGAAGACGTGCGAAACTCGTCTCAGGCCACTAAAACTCCTTGAATATCACGCCTAGGACTTAAAGGAAGACTTTCCCACCACCTTCTCACGTTCTGGCACTTTCTGGTGCCTTTGGACCCAAGTTGAAGTTTTGGTCTCTTTTGGTTCCCTTTTGCTTACCGGCAAAGGAAGACGTGCGAAACTCGACTCACGCCACTAAAACTCTTTGAATATCACGCCTAGGACTCAAAGGAAGGCTTTCCCACCACCTTCTCACGTTCTGGCACTTTCTGGTGCCTTTCGACCCAAGTTCTAGTTTTGGTCTCTTTTGGTTCCCTATTGCTTACCGGCAAAGGAAGACGTGCGAAACTCGTCTCAGGCCACTAAAACTCCTTGAATATCACGCCTAGGACTTAAAGGAAGGCTTTCCCACCACCTTCTCACGTTCTGGCACTTTCTGGTGCCTTTGGACCCAAGTTCAAGTTTTGGTCTCTTTTGGTTCCCTTTTGCTTACCGGCAAAGGAAGACGTGCGAAACTCGTCTCAAGCCACTGAAACTCCTTGAATATCACTCCTAGAACTCAAAGGAAGGATTTCTCACCACCTTCTTCTCTTCTGGCACTTTCTGGCGCCTTTGGACCCAAGTTCCAGTTTTGGTCTCTTTTGGTCCCTTTTTGCTTACTGGCAAAGGGAGACTTGCGAAACTCGTCTCAGGCCACTAAAACTCTTTGAATATCACGCCTAGGACTCAAAGGAAGGCTTTCCCACCACCTTCTCACGTTCTGGCACTTTCTGGTGCCTTTGGACCCAAGTTCCAGTTTTGGTCTCTTTTGGTCCCTTTTTGCTTACTGGCAATGGGAGGCTTGCGAAACTCGTCTCAGGCCACTAAAAGTCCTTGAATATCA